>CAXKVI010000002.1:15126681-15314181 GCA_964058755.1 Campiglossa producta | reverse complement strand
GCTCTACTACTGAGCTATATCGCATACATAAATGTTGTGGAAAAAATGCAATCTTAAATAAGCTTTCAAAAATAAATGAAAACAAAACAAAAATTGTAGACCGAAAATGTTATAATTTTAAACCGAAAAGTTTCAATTTTAAACCGAAAAGTTTTAAAAATAAAATAAAATTAAAAAATTTGGCACTTGGCAGGATTCGAACGAAAGCGATCAGGAATCACAGCCGACTGCTCTACCGCTGAGCTATGCCGCACATGAAGTTTTTGTGGGCAAAATGGAAAGCCTTTAAAAAAAAAACCAAAAAATTAAATTTTTTTCATTCTTAATTCGAAACCAAAAAAAAATTTTAAATATTTGTAGGTTTTTAGTAGGTTTAAAATATTCCAAAAAAAAGTTAATAAAATGGCTTAAACTTTAGACGGGTTTAAAATTTAGGCTAATTTTTTTAACCGTGTAGAGTTTTGATATATTTTTATAAATAATTTTCTTTTGCTTCAATTTTTTAGCTGATTAGCTCGCTTGATATTTATTCGAGTGCATTATTTGTTGTTACGCTCAAGGTGGCATTCCTTGCTAATCTTTTTCACCTGCTGAGTCTTTTTTATTTTTTCTTTATTATACCTACTTGTGGTCTTTTTTTGTTTCGCTGTGTACTATTCTTCAATGTCTTTGGTTGCACCATCAATATTCGTTAAACAAAATTTACTGATTTTCTGTTCTTTCAACTCAATTTGGTTTTTAAAATGCTGTTCACCTTGATTTAAAAAAAAAAACCCCCTTTTTTCTTTTTTAAAAAAGAAAGTGATTCACATTTTTGATCGATGTGAAAGTAAAGAAAGTGATCAAAAAATATCTAATTGAATTCATTTAAACAACTTGACAGAGAAAAGAAAAATATCGTATACTTAGTCCAGAGGTTTATGGCTAGGACTACGCAGAACCCAGAAATATTCCAAACATTAAATACCCAGCGTTAGTTTTCATATGATTTTCGAAATATTCCATTTCAAAAGTGGGCATGGTAGGGAAGCGATTTCGTCCAATTACATCAGGTATACTCCCTATTATGCTAGTAAACCTTGTACCAATACTGGGTAGAGCGATGCCGTAATCAGTTTAAAAGTTATGACCCGTGAAATTTTCAAAAATGTCTCCCTGGAAATTGGCGGTGCCATGCCTACCTTTGAAAATTTATCAAAAAATCATAATAGAATGACTAGGGTGTTCATCCTACCATACTTTATCATTTCAGCCATTTCCGTTACCGAATTATGTCAATGTGGGTGATTTTAGAAATTTTCGATATCGAAAGTTGGCATGGTTGGAGGGCGATTTTATCAAATTCCAGCAGGTATATTCCCAACGATACTTGTATGCTTTGTGCCAAATTCCATCGTTCTATCGTAATCAGTTTAAAAGTTACGACCAGTCAAATTTTCAAAAATGCCTCCATTAAAAGTTTTATTTTATTTTATTATTTGTTTTTATTTTTATTTTATTTTATTTTATTTTATTTTATTCTATTCTATTTTATTTTATTTTATTTTATTTTTTTTTTATTTTTTTTTTTATTTTTTTATTTTATTTTTTTTTTTATTTTTTTTTTTTTCATTTTATTTTGTTTTATTATTTTTTTTTTTTTAATTTTTTTTTTTTTTTTTTTTTTTTATTTTTTTTTTTTTTTATTTTTTTTTTTTTATTTTATTTTATTTTATTTTATTTTATTTTATTTTATTTTATTTTATTTTATTTTATTTTATTTTATTTTATTTTATTTTATTTTATTTATTTTTTTTTTTATTTCATTTTTTTGTTATTTTAATTAATTTTTTTATTTATTTGTACTCTTTCTTCCAAAATGGCCTTTTAAAAATCATACACAACTTCATTCCAGCGAGTCCATAATAAGTTTACCATCAACACTAGGGTGGGTCAAAAAAAATCTATTTTCGTTATTTTCGTATTTTATCATATTTGGAGTATAGTGAACAAATATAAGTTTTTGAAGCTAATGGGAAAACGAGCCTCATAGCTGTTTTTTGTTTTCGTGAAAGGCTTCGATTTAAAATAATATATCTTCTCACCTTTTACTCCAGCATTTGCAGAGAATTGAACGCTCTCCAAAAAATGCTTGATAAACAAAGTTTTTGAGTTTTTTTGAAACTTTGTGCCTAGGTATATTTTTAAAATGATAAAAGGTTCTTTGACATTTTTATCGGAGCGCAACTTTTCGACCTCGAAAAACTTTGTAATGGTCACATTAATGAAAAAAGCTTCAAAATCTTTTTTGTAGAGCGTTCAGTTCCCTGCAAATAGTGGAGTAAAAGTTGGCTGTACGATTTTTGGGTGAGAAGATAATTCATTTACATAAAAGCTTGAAGCTTGTCCGAAAATAAAAAAAACGGCGATGAGTCACGCTTTCCTATTAACATAAAAAAAACTCATATTTGATCATTCGAATTTCTGCATACCATTTAAAAAAAACGTTTTTTTTGGCCCACCCTAATCAACACATAAAATTTTATAATTATTATGCCGAAACTTGTTAATATTACAGCATCTGACCGAATTGCTATCATAAATACTCGCATTAATTTATTCAAACCTAAGTATTTATCTTTTCGTTCTCATTACACTTAAAAAATCACAGCAAAAACTTTATAAAGTCAAAGTAGTCTCGCTCCTCACTCATATTATGCCACTCATTTGTTTCGCCTTGCCTTCTGCTGTCAATATATGTATTTAAGTATTTCAACAGTTATTGCAACACACAAATGACATTTCGATATACCGTCACACTGCTACCATCTCAAGCTCCTTCACATTTCACTTTCATTTGGTGTTGTCGGCGGAAACGAGCAACAAGACATGTTTGCTTTTTGAAAATGTGCGATTTAAGCTGCAAATTGGTGCCAATGCGAGTAATTAAGCTTCGATTATTGAATGTAATTGCGTTTTGCGTTTTTGGCAATTTTTTTTTATATCAACGAACATTATTTAAACTTCTTTATAGGGGGTCGTTACTGTAATAATAATTAAGGATTGGTATCATTATTGCTTAAATGTATCTGTCTTTCAAGGGCAAACCATCGACGCAAAGCTGCTGATTTTGGGCTTATTTGGCATTGCTATTGGTGATAAAGATTTTCGATAATAGCGATTGTCAGACATTATCGATAGCTTGCGTAAGATGCTACATTTTAATTGGAATTTAATTTGCATATAAAACCTACCTACAGCACAATGGGTATTATCCTCAAGTGAACTCCGTTCAACACCCTTAATTCCGGATTTGCGCTAGTCTATCAGCCTTAATAGAAAGTTGACAGGTAAAATTTGATTACTTTTAGATCGGTGGTTTTGCATAGGCATTGACGATATATAAAGTTTTTGTGATTTTTTGTAACGAATTGGCTTCAAAACTACTTCACGGACTTTCGTCAAATTTTAACTGTTTATTCCTTGCATACATCCTCTCAACCTAGGATATATTATTCGCGCTAGATGGTGCTGGAGTTGCTATATTTACAAAATCCGTATTTATGGTTCGATTTTATTCAGGTATTTGACAATCAGCAACTATTTTACCCGCTAGGTGGCGCTGACGTCGGGATATTAAAATAAGCAGTATTAATGTTGCGATTTTGTTAGTCTCGCAAACAAAGTTGCGAGCTTCTGGTAGCCAGTCTTTAAAAAATTATTATTAATATCAGAAACTTCTCTTCGTCATTCTGAAAAAAAAAAAAAATAAATCTAATGCTTGTAGATAAATACTTAAATGTACTCGTCTACTCAGCCATAATTTATATGTAGGAGTTGCTCAAATGACAGATACCATCAGTAGAGAACTCAAATAAATTCGATAATCATTTCAGACGAAGCGTATTATTTCAATCACTACACGAGCACCGAAGTATCGTGACTTTGTCAACCGTTTGATATAAGACATTTTAACAAATGTGAATGAATGTTTTACTATTATAACGGTTTACCTTAACGAATACAAATTGGTTATACAACACGCCCAAGCAAATCAAAAAAAAAAATTTATATGTCGATACACGGTTAAAAATTTGAACCTAAATTTTAAACTTTTTATACCCAGCGTACTAGTACTAGTACAAGGGTATTGAAATTTTGTCCACATAACGGTACTACGTAACGGCATAAAATAGTCGAGATAGATATAGAGTTCCATATATGAAAGTTCTTAGGTTGAAAAAAAAAGTTCATTAAGGCATGTCCGTCCACCTGTCCGTATACACTTGAGTAAAAATTGAGATATTTGTATGAAATTTTGTATACGGGTTACTTTCTGGCCAAGGTAGGTTGCTATTGAAAATGGGCGAAATCGGATGATAGCCACGCCCCCTTTTTCGATATCGAAAATTTCGAAAATCACATAAATTGACATATCTCGGTAGGGCGTGGCAGCGCCCACTTTTCAGGGAGACATATTTGAAAATTCGACTGGTCGTAACTTTTAAACTGATTACGGTAAAACGGTGAAATTTGGCAAAAAAAAAACATACTAGTATCGTTGGGAGTATACCTGATGAAATTGGTTAAAACCACGTCCACTTTCAATATCGAAAACTTCAAAAATTAACTAAATTGACATAATTCGGTAACGGAAATGGCTAAAAAGATATAGTTTGGTAGGATGAACCACCTAGACATTCTATTATGATTTTTTGATACAATTTTCAAAAGTGGGCGTAGCACCACCCACTGTTCACGGAGGCATATGTGAAAATTTCACGGTTCATAACCTTTAAACTGATGCAAGGTATATTAGCATAATAGAGGGTTTATCTGATGCCGCCATGTCACTGTTGATAGTTACAAATTTGTAACTGTGAGGGACTTCGTCTATTTAGGAACCAGTATCAACACCGAAAATAATATCAGTCTAGAAATCCAGCGGAGAATCACTCTTGCCAACAAGTGCTACTTTGGACTGAGTAGGCAATTGAGAAGTAAAGTCCTCTCTCGAAGAACAAAGATCACGCTCTATAAGTCTCTCATCATACCTGTCCTGAAGTATGGCTCAGATTCATGGACAATGTCAAGAGAAAATGAGATGGCCCTTGGAGTATTTGAGAGAAAAGTTCTCCGGAAGATTTATGGTCGTTCCCGTGATGCCAACGGCGAGTATCGAAGGAAATTTAACGATGAGCTGTACGAGCTCTACGCAGATCTGACCATAGTCCAGCGAATTAAAGCCCAAAGACTCCGCTGGCTGGGCCATGTTATGCGAATGGACAAAGAAGCTCCAGCACAGAAGGTTTTCCTATCGTCGCGTGAATTCGGCAGCAGAGGAAGGGGGAGGCCTCGACTGTGATGGAAACAACAGGTGGAGGATGACTTGAACTCCCTTGGGGTTTCCATTTGGCCTCGGTTATCGCTAAAAAGGAATGACTGGCGTGCTTTGATACGAAACGGCCAAAATCGCTTAGGCGGTTAAGAATAAATAAATGATGATAATGAATTGCACGAAATCGCTTCCCAACCACGCCCTCTTCCCTCTTTCGAAAATCATATGAGAACCACCGCTGGGTATTTAATGTTCGGTTTACCCGAACTTAGACTTCCTTACTTAGTTGGAGTACATATATGACCAAACCAAATTTGTTTTCATATTCAATCTAGACTAGTTTTCAAGAAAATCGGCTAAATGAATCGGGTTTCAATTATAAACCAGAAATATTTTAACAATTTTTTAAAGAAAAAATAAATTCTTTGTCCATTGGCGGGGATTCGAACCAAGACTCCCTGCATCATACCCGTCTGCTCTACCACTGAGCTACATCGCATACATAAATGTTGTTGGCAAAATTCAATCTTGAAAAATCTTTCAAAAATAAATTTTAATTTTCAAACCAAAAAGTTTTTTATTTTTATACCAAAAAGTTTTTTTATTTTTAAACCGAAAAATTTCATTTTCAAACCGAAAAGTTTTAATTTTCAAACCAAAATTGTTAACTTTCAAACCGAAAAGTTTTAAAAATAAAATAAAATTAAAAAAATGTAGCACTTGGCAGGATTCGAACGAAAACGCTCATGAGTCACAGCCGACTGCTCTACCGCTGAGCTATGCCGCACTTAAAGTTTTTGTGGTCAAAATTCAACTACACTCAAACAAACCAAAAAAATTGATATGGCAGATCTTAAATCGAAACCAAAAGAAATTGAAATTCTTTTTAAACTTTTGGAAAGCTTAAAATATTCCAAAAAAAAAGTTTAAAATTTAGGCTAATTTTTTTTAACCGTGTACTAAGGATTTTTGGAAATATTGACTATATGACCTGACTTTAGATATGCATGATATTTGTTTCTTCATTAAATATTAGACCAATTAGTTAGACCAATCAAGTGTGAGTATTCAAAGTGAACATTTTATTAAAGCAAATAAATTTTAACGAATTTCAAAATTAGAAATATATTTGCTTGTTTTGTTTTAAGAAAATTCACAGAATTGCTAAAACAGCATTTTGTTCAATATTAAAAATTCTTGTGATAATTGTGATAATTCAATTAAAATTGTTTGATTGACAAAAAATTGCAATTCGTAATGTCAATGACACAATGTAAAAATATTAAAAAATTTAATTGATGTACACCTACACGTAGTTACATTCATATTTACCTACCCAGCAAGAAATTATATAATGTAACTCGTTTCTGGAACTGAAATAGTCGATGTGACATCATAATGACGGAATTTAAATGTAGGAATTTAAATTTTGAAGATTTATCTTGTCACTTGCTTTTGAGATAGCGCAATAAATTTTTTTTTTGTGTGACGTCAATAAAATCGAGAATTTCGTAAATTTTATACAGAAACGAGCTCCTGAACGGACTTTTCCAAATTTTGACAGTTTATTCCTTGGATATGTCTTCCCTTCCTTTTTGGACTAGTATGGATACTAGTTCATTTTATGGAAATCATACTAGTCCAGGTTGAACTAGTATGGGAGTGGTATTTTACAACTGGTATGATTCTAGTATATCGCGACTAGTAAATGACTGGTATTTTGTGGTCCAAGTAACACGTAAAAAATATCAGTTGCTTATAGGTAAAAAGACAAAACACTGACTAGTTGGGCCCGGTGCAGCAACTCGTTGTAAAGTACTTTTCAACCAGTTGCTCTCGCTGCAGGGTAGTTCCGTGGTAGGAATGTAAACTTCGGCGCCCACAACTATAGTTTTCTCCCGTGGATGAGCGTCTAATTCTATGATTAACTAGAGCAGACATGGGATCGCTGGCTCAGCATCCCTGCAGCGATACCTCAAACTAGTCAGAAAAATACTAGTATACAACTAGAATTTTCTGGCTGAACCCATACTAGTCAGGAAATATCCATTCCATACTAGTATACAACGGATTTTTCTGGATGAAATCATACCAGTTAAAAAATGATAAAATAAAGGGTAAGTCAGGAAAATTCTGGTTGAAATCATGCCATTGTTCAACTATTTTTAGACTAGTATGGGACTAGTACATTTCATACTAGTCCTTTATGCACTATGATGGGGACTAGTTCAAGTTATGGAAATCATACTAGCCCTACAGGGAACTCAGTGAGACAAATGTCTGGTTCAGAACTAGATATAAAGTGGCCAATAAGAACTAGTACGTTAGTGATTACATTTTCACCAGTTCGAAACCAGCGTTTGAGGAGTCATTAAAAGGCATTTGGATTCGTATTTGAATTTAAGTTTTTGTATTTAATTTACATTCAGAACTATAGAAATAGTACCAATAAACGAACTAGTTCCAAACTGTCGAATTTTGTACTAGTTCTAGCCTCGGACATCGACATGTTAAATTCGCCAGTTGATTTCGTGTAAAAAAGATAGTTCGCTAGAACTAGTACTGCTTCGGAACGCACTAGAAGCGAATTAGCTCTGAACTAGAGATTTTTCCTACAGGGAGTCCAGTTTGAACTAGTATGGAACAGGTATAACTCTAGTATATCATGACTAGTAGATGACTGGTATGTTCTGGTCGAAGTTTTTTTTTTTTTCTAAAGTTCAAAGCTTCAACTTGAGGAATATGTGAAGGTTTTTTGAAAAAATTCAAAAACTAACTAACTAAAATAAGCCTTATATAAGGAGTAAGTTTTTAGGTGCTACAAACCTACGTTTACATTTTAGAACAAGTATTTATGAGCGCATTGAATTAACACATTCACAGAGTTGTTTCTGCATTTTTAGATGTAAATCTAAAAAGTAAATAAATTAAATAAAAATGACATCGGGCGTCAGTTTTTGTGAGCGAAAAACGTTCTTGCAAACATTTCATCAAATATTTGCACATAAATGGCATGCAGTTGACAAATAAGTCAATGGCATGTTGCAAAAAGGTTAAAGTTTAACAACAGAACAATTCACTACGCTGCTCAGTCGGCCATCTTGACTTCGTTCATGGTTGCCTCCACAACACAGTTTTTTTTTAAATCACACCAGCGGTAAAAGTAGAGTATGCTGGCAATTCTGTGGGTGGCAACATAGCAATCAGCTCATTCTGTCAAAACAGGCAAACTCATTCTAACGGTATCGCTTTTGGCACAATCTTCTCTCGCTGGTAAGCCATGCGTTGGAACTTTTTAACATGCCCTACGTATAAATGAATCTGCTTCTTTTTTTTTAATTGTTAACAAGATTTTCAACCAACGAGTACCTATTTGCCAAGCTGACATAGCATAATTCGGTTAATGCAACATCGCAGACGCAGTATATTGAAATAAAAAGTAATTAATAATTTAAATTATTTCCTTACACACATCAGGTTTTCCCCCATTAAAACCTCATTTTACTAAATGAAGCTGCAGTTGGATGTCATAATCCGATTGGAGTCTCATTTGCAGCAAGGGCTTACATTAATCAACCGCTGAAATTTGTTTTTATACATTTATATTTTGTTAACAACGCTTATCAGTGAGCTTTAATTTATGGATTTACATATCCTCAAACTCACTTAGCACACTTATGTATATACATACAGACATTCATGGACATGATTATGGAAGCTTTTGGATAAACTGAATACAATTATCCACGGTTTCAGGTATTTCGTCTCATTTTTTTTATTTCACAAAATCTCGAAATAATATTCAGTTTGTTACTACATAATTTGACAGCTTAAGAGATAGTGCAATTAAGCCCATTTTCGATTTTGAAATTTTTTTTAAATGCAAATATGCTTGACAAGCGTTAAAAAATGATGCCGGAATGCATTCATGTACGTAAGGGTGAGCCAAAACAAATATATATATTTTTTTTTACCAGCTTATCAAATTTATCCCCACCACTACTCACATACATACAATGTCGGCTAGTACTACACGCAAAAAAAAAATAGTGCAAAGGCTACACTTTTTTGGTTTAAAACTAACACTATTTTGGTGTCAACCTTCTTTTGTTACAGTAAAGTGGTGTAAAGTGAAAAAGTGTGGTGTAAATCCATAAAAGCTGTTGGTCGCTACCATTCTGAAAAAAGCTACAATTTGACGTCCGCAAGCATAAGTACACGATAGCCTAATGGTGGACAGCTCCGTTCATCAGTGAATAATTGTTGGTTCGACTCGCGGTGAAGGCAATATGGCAGTGTGGTGAGGCAATGTGAGTGAGTGTAGTGTAAAAAGTTTTTTTATATTTTTTGTTACTTTGACACCTTGAAGTGCTGTTTTGACACCAAAACTTTTTTTGCGTGTACTTGTAGCATCGTATTAAGCGCTTTCTATATAAACAAGTAAGGAAGTCTAAGTACGGGTAAACTAAACATTAAATACCCAGCGGTAATTTTCAGAACGTGATACAAATTTTTGTGACTTTCAAAATTTTCCTTATCGAAAGTGGGCGTGGTCGGGAAGCGATTTCGGCCAATTCATCAGGTATACTCTTTATATTTGTAGTACAACTTGTCCGAAATTTCATGATTCTACCGTAACTGTTAATTGTTATGACCAGTCGAATTTTCAAAAATACCTCCCTTAAAAGTAGGCGGTGCCACTCCCACCTTTAAAAATCATAATCATCCTACCAAATTATATAATTTTAGCCATTTCCATTACCAAATTATGTCAATTTATGTGATTTTCGAAATTTTCGATATCGAAAAGAGGGCGTGGTTATCATGGTTATGTGGACAAAATTATAATAACCTTGTACTATTACTAATACGCTGGGTATAAAAATATTAAAATGTATAATTTAATGAATGAGTAATAAAAACTACTGATTATGCGTTTCAGAGTTATTTCAATAATTACTATATGAAGTTAAATAAAGTTAATTATTTTATTGACGTGGTTTATAATGATGCTTGACAGCTGATTGAAAATACAAGAAGTAGGTGGTCAGATATCTCTTCCTATAATTTTTTTATTTATTTTAAAATTAATTTAATTTGATTAATAAATACCATGGCAACGATTTTATTGCATTACTCAAAGGTACATAGATCGTCTAGACGAGTTTGGCTTAGTTCAGTCTTTTCTTCCTATCAATGACTGGTACCAATACGGAACAGATTACTTAGGCGGAAATGGTTCCCACACAGAGCCAAAAAGTTCGCCTATAATCAAAGAGATTGACGTCTAAAAAAGCTTTTTGGCCGGGGAGAGCGAGTGGGGACAAATTTGAGGAATATTGTGCTAGGAAATCTTCTAGATTTTAGCTTGAATTTCATCTCAAATTTATTGAAAAGGAAATCGGCTAAAAACAAGGAGTTAGCTTCTTATTTATGAATTTTTTATGTAGGTACTTTTGTCAAAAGTTAGAAGAAATCTGCTTGTTTTTATGAGAAAACCTGTTTAAAGTAAATTAATGAGAACATCCTCTTATTTTCACTAGATTCATATTGAATTTATTGAAAAGGAAAACTATATATTTTTAGAAGATCCCTTATTAATTCAAATTCAGGTATGCCTTCTTTGAATGTGTAATTCGACGCTACCAAGCACAAGCACACGATAGCATCATGGTAGAGATCTCCGTTCAGCAGTTAATAATTCTTAGTTCGATTCGCGGTGAAGGCAATAAGGCAAGTGGACATGTGGTGAGGCAAGTTAAGTATACGATGGCATGGTAGTGTAGATTAGACTAGACTGACTAGACATCTGGGTTGAGCGTTCATTTTTTTTTTAACTTGAAATATTAAAAAGAAAATCTTCTTAATATTATGTGATTATCTACTCAGTTTTATTAAAAAGAGACACCCAGTCATAATAAGACGGACATCTTATTGGAAAAATATCATAGAGAAATCCTTCTGATTTAGAGGGTATTTTATGTGACTTTTTGCTCTGTGCAGATTTCACCAATACTACCCCCTATAATACAAGCCTGAATCACATTTCTTCAGCCCCGTTGAGTTCTCGGGTAATCTTAACCTGCCCTCTTGGTCAATACCAAACCCATGCTATATCCCCAAGTCGCCGCTCTCATTTTTTCAGTAGTTAGCTCTGGGTATTATTTTAACGCTATTTTATTTTTATACCTTTCATTTTTCAACTTACCGTAACTGGAGAGTAACCTGTATGCCAAATTTCATGCAAATATCTCAATTTTTACTCAAGTTGGTTATCATCCGATTTCGCCTATTTTCTCTAGCAACCTATTTTGGCTAGAAAGTAAACTGTATACAAAATTTTATGCAAATGCCTCAATTTTATCTCAATTTATGTCAATTTGTGTGATTTTCGAAATTTTCAGAACTGCATATTAATGTCCTCCTCTTCCGACTAAATCAACTTTTAGCAATTCCCACGTATGTGTGTACAAATGAGTACTAAGAATACAGGGATTGTCATGCATAAAAATAATTTCACTGCGTATTCTTAGCAATGTAATCGTGTAGTTGTGAATCATTAAAAATGTTTCCTGACACGGAGTTGACATGCCCATTAATATTACATTGAGGCAGTGGAAATGAGATATGTCACGATTTTGCGTAAACTGACAGAAGTGCGTAAAAGTTCATGAAATAAAGCAGACTACATAGCCAATTTTTAAAGACATAAAAATGTGAATTTTTGTAGATTAAATTTCTTTAAGTTCAGTTTTTAGCCCACAGGGAAACCCGACAACCACATTGACCTCAATGATTTAGGTATATGTAACAAAATTTTACTTGTAATCATATATATTACACATCTACTGCACAGCATGTACTCTAATTGAAAATGAAAAAGGTAGGTATATGGTATAACATACCCTACGTTTAAGCCAGCCAGATGCAAACTACCTCCCAACTAGTGTATTATATCAATGTATGTGAGTTTCGAAATTTTCGATGTGAAAGGTGGGCGTGGTCGGGATGCGATTTCGTCCAACTTCATCAGGTATACTCCCTATAATGCTAGTATACCTTGTGAAAAAATTTCATGATTCTACCGTAATCAGTTTACGAGTTTTAACCAGTCGATTTTTAAAAAAAATCCTTCCTTGAAAGTGGGCGTGGTTGCAGGCCGATTTTATCCAATCTCATCAGGTATATTCCCAACGATACTCGTAGACAACCAGTCGAGTTTTCAAGAATTCCTCCCTTGAAAGTAGGCTGTGCCACGCCCACTGCAAAAAGTTCCTTAAAAAATTGTAATAGAATGACCAGGGGGATTCACCTGCAAACTTATAACATTTTAGCCATTTCAGCTACCGAGATATGTATGTCAATTTATGTGATTTTCGAAATTTTCGATATCGAGAAAGAGGGTGTGGTTATCATCCGATTTCGCCCATTATCTATAGCAACCTACCTTGGCCAGAAAGTAGCCTGTATGCAAAATTGCATGCCTTAATCAACTAATCTTTTCAACCTAAGAACTTTCATATATGGAATTCTATACCTATCTCGATTATTTTGTGCCGTTACGTAGTACCGTTATGTGAACAAAATTGTAAATTGTAAATTGTAAATACCCTTGTACTACTAGTAATAGTGCGCTGGGTATAAAAATTGGAACCTGTTTCACTCTGGACACTCCAGAATTGTCCTCATTTTTAAATGTGTTTTTTTTTTCTTTTTTTTTTGGACTAGTTTAGTTTTTTTCCACAGGGTGTCACAGAGTCTTTGTTTCGTACTCTCTTAAATTTTTAATTTTTATTGGAAGATGTTTGTTATTTACTGACTAGTTTGAGTATAATCGTAAAATGGTACTTTCCTTTATTACTTCACTGCTGGGTATGTACTGCTTCAGCTGCTGACTTGTAACGACATATTTTAACTTTAAATAAATTACCTACATCAGTACTAAAATGAGTCACCTTGCGCTTCAATTACACTGTGACACAAAATGAGGGTTCACTCCTGCGTAATTGATAAAGCTACATGGAAATGACACTTTATCCCTCCCATATCAAAACCTTATACTGGGTTTTTGGCCTATAGGTCTGGTTTCCTTTTTTATTTTTATTTAACTCTTTTCGTCACGGTGGTTACTGTAGCTAACCACCTTTTCTAGCTTCCGTAAAACTTTTTTTATGTACCGTTTAACGTAAACTTTTTAACTGTTACCCTTTTTTAAGTACATATAATAAAATTGTAACAATTGGATGTCTGATATTCAAGAAAAACTTATAGAAAGGGTAATTTTTAAGCCAATAGAATCCAAATCAAAAGTTTTTAGAACTTTATTTCTATCGGTCCGTGTGTTTGTGCGCGCATAATTCAAGAACTGCGTAATGGAATTGAATGCCTTTTTTGCTCTTGCATTACTAGACATCTAACTTAAGATGTAAGGTATCCCATATTTCGATAACTCTTCGGGTTCGACTAATATGAGGACCTCGATTAGTAAACTTACCACCTCATATCTCAAAAACTATGTGAGTTATGTTTGTGAACTTTTTTCCCCTTAATATATATGTCTAAACCAATCCAAAAATACAACTTTTTCAATTATAAAGACAAATATATGAAAGCGTGACGTAAAGAGTTAAAGTTGGTAACCCTGTGTATGTGAAAAATTGATTAAAACTTGATTTTTAGATCGAGGAACTCATTTTTGGCATTAATTTTTACCTAAATCTTACGATAGGTGGCGCTGTAATATAAAATTAAGTATACGTATTTTTATAGGGGAAAAAACGAAGTAATCTTTCCGTTAAAAATTGAATTTTTTCTGGAGATTTGAAAAAAGTATGCCATTAAAAAGCATATAAAAATAACGGTGTGGACGATTCCGAAAAGTTGCACTTGCCCCCGAGCCCCACCCCTCAGTCTGCCTATGAATACAGGGTTGAAAACAATTTTTTTTCCCCCATTTTGTATACAGTTTCTCTGACATTTATCAAGATACATTACCAACTTATATACTGATAGAAGCCGCAAAATGTTCTCTTTTCAACGACATCAAAACTGTGTTGATAGAATAAACAGAAACAAAGTTATGGGGAAATACATAACTTAACCTAGCAAAAATGGGTTCTTGGCCCCTATTTTGAAAGCTATACGTAGAATTAAAAAAAGTAAGTATACAGTTTTTATCAGGGTACCGAATTTACTTGACATCAGTTTTACTTCTCAGCCGCTCCAAAATCACTGTTGACCAGTGTAATCTTATAACTTTAAAGTTTAAACGAGCCAGGCTGTCTCGGGAACCGCTTGACCGATTTGGATACAATTTTGAATATAGATAGTATGATTGCTTCTAAGACTATCCATTTGGGGGGTTGCCACTTGTTGCGGTTTACAGGGTTGCCACTTATCTCAATTTTTTTTAATTTTGTAGCAAAATATGCCAATATGGGTATCAAATGAAAGGTATTTTCAGCGACATGCCACCTAAAACATTTTCAAGTAGTGTTACCACGTAGGGTTGCCACCATACCGCAGTATATTTGTATATCCGGACTATTTCGGGAACCGCTTGACCGATTTGGATGAAATTGGCATATAGATAGCCTGATTGATTCTAAAACTATCAATTTGGCGGTTGTCACTTGGGGGGATGTACAGAGTTGCCACCTTTCTCAATTTTTTTTAAATTATGGAGTAATATATGCCAATATGGGTATGAAATGAAAGGTATTTTCGCCGACATACCAACTAAAATATTTTCAAGTGGGGAAGCCGCCCAGGGTTAACATTTGACCGTATTGTATATTTTTGGGATCATATTTGGATTATTTTAGGATTATTTTGAGATCATTTAGGGGTCACTTTGGAATAATTTTGGGGCAATTTTCTGATTTGGATTCATTTTGGGATCATTTTCGGATAATTTTGGGATCATTTTTGGGTAATTTGAGGAACATTTGAGGGTCTTTTTGGGGTCGTTTTGGGATTGTCTTAGCATTATTTTGGGAACATTTTTGGATAACTTTGGGATCATTTTAGGGCACATTTAAGGGTGTTTTTGGGGTCATTTGACAATCATTTTTGGATCATTTTGGGATCATTTTCGGATATTTTTTGGGTCGTTTTGGGAACATTTAAGGGTCTTTTTGAGATAATTTTAGGATTATTTTGGGATCATTTGGGGTAAGTAAAGTCAGCGCAAAATTCATAGCACCAAGCAAGTCCAACCCAAATTGCCCACCTGAAATTGCCCACCTGAAATTGCTTTACCTGGTCAAGTTTTAATCAACATTTCCCATACACAGGGTTACCAACTATCAGTGGAAATAAAAATGAAACCAGACCTATAGGCAAAAAACTCAGTATGAGGTTTTAATATGGGAGGGATAAAGTTTCATTTCCAATTGGTTTCATCAATTACGTAGAATCTTGTTGCACAGTGTTATTTTTATCGGCGTAAAATCCCGTTTGCAATTTCAAGAACGAAACTCAATCAAGAAAAAAAAAAGAAAGAGAAACTGGAGTTGACCTTGAATTGTATCGCAGTGCCGCATGCAACATACAAGTTATGTAGCGTTCCACTTATGCGTGATACCTACACGATCAATGTTCAACTGAATCAACATTGTTTTATTGTTACCAAGTACCAACTAGATGTGTCGACTCAGATATGCACTCTCACTTTTTGCGGCTTTGAGGGATATTTTTTTTTTTTTTTTGGCTTTGAGTAAGCAATTAAGCCAATGGACTTGTGTGTCCTTTGGTAGTGCAATCAACTCTACATAAATCTTTTGCACATCGTTTTCAGTCATGTTACATGGTAAAGCCTGTGTAATCAACAGAAATGTTTGGGATTTTGAAAATATAAATACATATGTACATTTTTTTCATATACAATCATAGGAAGCGGCATTTCCGCTCCTGGCCAAAATCTGTAAGTATTTTTCAACTTTTTTCATCATCTTATTATTTTTTTTAACAGATTACAATTCCATTTAAAAGCACTCCTTCGACCTTTACTATCAACAAAGCATATACAAAGGGATTATTTTTGTAACTGTTAGTCTGGTAAAAGGATCACATGGATTAAATTCAGCTTTAGAGGTGAAAAAAGTTAAAAAAAAAAAAAAAATAAACAACGAAATAAATCGACCAAAAAGCAGCAAAAATTGTGTCCTTACCTAAAAACAAAGTCTGCAATTAATTTTATCTTTGAAATAATACGCCTAGTAAGCAATTTACAAGTTGTATTTTTAGAACCGTTTTGCTATGTAAACTTTAGAATTTATATGCTCGAAAATTTTGCTCACATAAAATGTTGACATAGGACTGATAAATCGTAAAGCTTCCATGATAAAACAAAGTTTAGTGCGAACTTAGGTAATCAATTAAATAAATTGCTTGCTAAATGGATAACATCGCTGTAGACAGTATATTAAAACACAATTAATAGTTTGCGACCTTGATGGCTGAAATACATAGAACTTTGAAGCTTACTTACAAATTTTGTAGATGGTGAAGTGAAGTAAAATGTTGAGTGCAAACATAAATTTATGGCCTCATTATGTATTGCGAACGACAGCTCAGACAAACGACTCGTCTGCTCTCAATATCGCCTAGGCATCGCATTATCTATCATTTGCCTTCGCTCCATAGATTTTTTTTAATTTTCGACTTTTCTCTGACCTAAAAAAAGGGAAAGAAAAAGTGATATTGTGAGCAGACGAATCGTTAGTCTGAGCTATCGTTCGCAATACATAATCAGGTCATTAATATCTTTTTACATACAGGTTAAAATCTAATTTCTCATAGCTTAACTTAATTTTACTCATACTAGTTACTTAACTTCTCATAATAGTGTCATACAAGTTTTTAGTATCAGCTATATAAATTATACTTTTAATAAGAATTCGTGTGGGAAAGTTAACTTCATATTCAAAGGCTTATTTCTACTAGTTTATCTCTTTATACAAGTAGAATGATTAACTAGAGTTCTCATACAAGTATCATTTCTCAGCTCAAAACTCAGCTTTTCATACAAGTATTATTTTCATACAAGTATTATTTCTCGTACAAGTATCGTTACCATAGAAGTACATATTATATTCCATACTGGTATACTTATTTTTTATACAAGTATTATTTGCATACAAGTATCGTTATCAAGAAAGTATTATTCCATACTAGTATTATTATTTTTCATACAAGTATTACATACATATGATCTGACATCATATGATATGACATCACATGATACGAACATCATATGATATGACATCACATGACATCATATGATATGACAGCACATGACATCATATGATAGGATATGAAATCATATGATATGACATCATATGATAGGATATGACATCATATGATAGGATATGACATCATATGATATGACATCATATGATATGACATCATATGATATGACATCATATGATATGACATCATATGATATGACATCACATGATATGAGATCACATGATATGACATCATATGATATGACGTCACATGATATAACATCATATGATATGACGTCACATGATATAACATCATATGATATGACGTCACATGATATAACATCAAATGATATGACATCATATGATATGACATACTTCTCACATCTTACATCTTACATCTTACACCCCCATCCATACATCTTACATCTTACACCCCCTACCCATACCTCTCACATCTTACATTTTACACCCCCACCCATACCTCTTACATCTTACATCTTACAAACCTTCCCCCTCCCCCCCACCCCCCACCCATACCTCTTACATCTTAGATCTTACACCCCCACACCCATACCTCTTACATCTTAAACCTTACATCTTACATCTTACATCTTACTCTTACATCTTACTCTTACGCGTAACTTTTTCTTTATTGCCCCCAGCGCAAAGATGTTTACACATCAATAAATAGATCTAATTTTATGTATTCGGCTTTTCCAACCTTTTTCGAACCTTTTCGAACCTTTTTATCCGTTCCGGTTTTTTTTTTAGGTGCCAAACCCGCGATAAAATCTACGCAATAGCTTAACAGTTGAGCCTATTTCAAAAAAAAACAAAAACAAACAATTAATTTGTCTGACATCATGAACTGGAAATACATTGAGCTATATTTATTTTAATTTAAATATCATAATACAATTCAGTAATAATTTTGTCTACTCATTACATGCGGTCAACCAACAAACTAAACTATTTAATTTTAAATTTTAAACCAATGGTGGTTAAATTACGGCTATATTTAAGTAATTGTATCTTAAATAGCAATTACGAGCATCATCTATTAACTTCTAGTGGTGGCCAATTGGCGTCCACAGTTGACACTCATTATTTATAGATTAGCTACACAGCCTGAAAAAAAAAAGTTTTTTTGACAACTTACATACATATGTAAAAAATCACATAATTACCTTAAAAAAGCAATTCGAGAGGGGAAAATTTTACCTTTTTTTAAACTAGCTTGTTAGAGAGCACCTAGTTATTTTTCTAAATGACAGTTCTTAAGTTAAGTCAAGTCTATGCTACGTATCCATAATGGCGGCCATATAATGGCCATAAAAAAGCGAGAGCAAATCAAATTTCGGTTTAGCTATATTCAAACAAAAAAATCTCAGAAAATTTTGCATTTCAAACTTTAATTAAATAGAGTTAAATGTTTATGCCTAAAGCGCATTAAATTCACATAATAAAATCAGGGTTGGGCATTTTTGCACTACCACTAATATTTTAGTGATAATTTTTTCAGTGATAGTTAAAATCAAAAACCACTATCACTAAAAATTTGGTGATAGTGATTTTTGATTTTATTTATTATTATTTTCGGAAGTATTTCTGAATGTTTATGCCAAGGAAAATTCTCAATGGTAGGGTATTATTATAAAGTCAACCCCCACTAATACTAAAAATTTAGTGATAGTGATTTTTGATATTAACTATCACTAAAGAAATTATCACTAAAAAATTAGTGGTAATGCAAAAATGCCCAACCCTGAATAAAATAAATTGCAAATTTATTCGTTTTGCATTATTCATGTTTATTTTTACTTAAACTTAAAAGTTAGAACTATAAAAAAAGACCCTTCTTGTAAAAATCAAAGGCTCACGAATTTATTTAAATTTGGAAAACCCGTAAGACCGAGCAAACAATTTTTTGGACAAAACTAACAAAAAATTATCACTCGAAAATGTTTAATCATTAACTAATTATTATGAAACAAGTTTAAAAAATCACTTCTTTACTGCTGCTCGTCTGACTATTGACGTCACTGTCTATCTAGTCAAAGACATTATTGAAGGGTGTGAAGTGGCTTTTTGTGTTCGAAAGTATTTAATAGAGCTCGTTTCTTGCTAATAAAATCTTAAATCTATTCTTTTGTTTGACACTTCTAAAAAATAGTATTTAATAAAAGATAATACATATTTAGTAGATATGGACTTGTTTAAATTAATTTTATGTATTTGTTTCGGCGGTCAACGTGCTGTAACAGTAGTCTGCTTGACCTAGCACACCAAAGATTCCGAGGTCTCATCCCGGGGGAAATTAACATATAAAATTCTTTAAAACAAAGTTTTCCTAAGCGGGATCGCCCCTCGGCATTGGTTTAGAAGGCTCCTTCTCAAAAAAAAGTGCATCTGTTTTGCAGCAGTTATTCGAATAGCGAATACGACAGCGAGCGCTTATTTGAATAATCGTCCATCGTCGATTTTGAATTTGACTGATCGAATTTTGAAAATCGACTGTTAGAACATTCGAATAATTCGAATATGTATTCGATTAATCGATTTTCACGAGCTCTACTTTATATGCAATTTTTTTGTTTTTACATTAATTAATTTATTTATTTATCAATTTATCTTATAACTTTAAACGAGCTAAACTTGTATATTTGTATATCCTATATTTGTATATCCCGACTATCTCGGAAACTGCTTGATCGATTTCGATAAAATTTTGAATATAGATAGTTGAATTGATTCTAAGACTATCCACTTGTGGCTGCCACAATTTTGTTTAATTTTGTAGCAAGATATGCCAATTGGGTATCAAATGAAAGGTATTTTCTGCGACATGCCAACTAAAATATTTTCAAGTAGTGTTGCCACCTAGGGTTGCCACCTTACTGAAGAATATTTGTATATCTGGTACTATCTCGGGAACAGCTTCACCAATTTGGATGAAATTTGGCATATAGATGGTATGGTTGATTATAAAACTATCCACTTGGAGGTTGCCACTTGAAGCGGTTTACAGAGTTGCCACCTATTTAAATTGTTTTAAATAATGGAGCAAGATATGCCAATATGGGTATCAACTAAAATATTTTCAAGTAGTGTTGCCGCCCAGGGTTACCATTTACCGTATTGTATTTGTATTTGTATATTTTTGGGATCATTTTTGGATTATTTTAGGATCATTTACGAGTCACTTTGGGATAATTTTGGGAATATTTTGAGATCATTTTGGGTTCTATTTTGGATTAATTTGGGACAATTTTGGGGTAATTCTCGTGTAATTTTGGGATCATTTTTGGATCATTTTGGGTTCAATTTTGGATCATTTTGGGAAGATTTGAGGGTCTTTTTGCGGTCGTGTTGGGACTATTTTGGGATTATTTTGGGATTATTTTAGGGTAATTTTGGGATCATTTTGGTTAAGTTAAGTTAGCGCTAAATCAATAGCAGCGAGCAAGCTCGGTCACCCAGGTACTTAATAGGCATATGACGTATGTCAGAACATAGAAAATGCAGTTTTCTTGTGTAATTGGTATAAATACATGGAAAATAGCAAATACACACATTAAGATATACCATATTAAACAGGCGATTTCCAAATAAAACTGTTTCAGAAATCACGTTCAATGTCAAATAACACATTTAATCAAATTAAGGTAAATTCCAATTTAATGATTCATTCGACTTTTTTCGTTACTAAATACTTATTTAGTCTTATTATTTGTCATTACTATTATTGTTTTCTTATTTGTTTTAAACTTGTTTTTTTTTACATTTGAAAGCGATATTTTATAGGTTCTTGTATTTGTATTCGTATCCACTCACTTGAACCCCGACGAAACTGCACCAAAAAAGGTGCGAAAAATAAAAAAATTAAAATTAAAATTAAAATTAAAATTAAAATTAAAATTAAAATTAAAATTAAAATTAAAATTAAAATTAAAATTAAAATTAAAATTAAAATTAAAATTAAAATTAAAATTAAAATTAAAATTAAAATTAAAATTAAAATTAAAATTAAAATTAAAATTAAAATTAAAATTAAAATTAAAATTAAAATTAAAATTAAAATTAAAATTAAAATTAAAATTAAAATTAAAATTAAAATTAAAATTAAAATTAAAATTAAAATTAAAATTAAAATTAAAATTAAAATTAAAATTAAAATTAAAATTAAAATTAAAATTAAAATTAAAATTAAAATTAAAATTAAAATTAAAATTAAAATTAAAATTAAAATTAAAATTAAAATTAAAATTAAAATTAAAATTAAAATTAAAATTAAAATTAAAATTAAAATTAAAATTAAAATTAAAATTAAAATTAAAATTAAAATTAAAATTAAAATTAAAATTAAAATTAAAATTAAAATTAAAATTAAAATTAAAATTAAAATTAAAATTAAAATTAAAATTAAAATTAAAATTAAAATTAAAATTAAAATTAAAATTAAAATTAAAATTAAAATTAAAATTAAAATTAAAATTAAAATTAAAATTAAAATTAAAATTAAAATTAAAATTAAAATTAAAATTAAAATTAAAATTAAAATTAAAATTAAAATTAAAATTAAAATTAAAATTAAAATTAAAATTAAAATTAAAATTAAAATTAAAATTAAAATTAAAATTAAAATTAAAATTAAAATTAAAATTAAAATTAAAATTAAAATTAAAATTAAAATTAAAATTAAAATTAAAATTAAAATTAAAATTAAAATTAAAATTAAAATTAAAATTAAAATTAAAATTAAAATTAAAATTAAAATTAAAATTAAAATTAAAATTAAAATTAAAATTAAAATTAAAATTAAAATTAAAATTAAAATTAAAATTAAAATTAAAATTAAAATTAACTTTTTTATGTCTTAATAAAAATTCTTTCATAAAATGACAAATATATCTCTAAATGAAATAAACACCTCAAACCACCACACGACGGCAAATCTTATCAACATAGAAAATCTATTGATCAAGCAATTAAGTAGTCATTAAGTTAGTACAATCCATCAGCTGCTAATTGACATTGAAATTTATTACCGGTTGCCGAATTCCAAAGAAGATAAAGTGCCTACACACGCCAATAATATTTAATAGTAGTTGATGTTGTGTAGCTCAAGTAAAGCTTCATTTTAAATTAATACTAAGAAAATCGTAAGGCGTCGCTTTATTTATTACTATTTCATAATTAGTATAACCAAAGTCATTAAAAGCACTTAATGATGAATTAATTTAATATACATTTTTAAAATTAGTTTATTTGTCGACTTTATTTTCGGTAGCTGTTCGAATGCGAGCAAACTCAGCACAATATTTTACTGTGTTTACAATAGCTTCGTTTCTTTCCTGCTAATTATGAATAATTATGAATAATTATTAATGAAAAAGCGTTTCTTGAACAAAAATAGCAGCGAATTCAGCATATTTTTGACATTTAATTGAGAGATAGCGCCAATTCGCTGCACGTTATTGCTGGAGATTTTTCGTCCAGCAGAAACTAGCAAGCAGGAACAGCTGATCGGCGACATAGCAAAACAGCAACAAAAAATGTAAATTCCAATGGTTAGCCAATCAGAAACGTAACCGATGTTTTGTCTGCAAGTTTCACTGATTTCTGTTCAACGAAAAATTAGCAGAAATGAGATTTTGACAGCTTTTTACAAGACTCTCTTCTGCTGACAGTTCTTTGCTGGATTTTTCAAGAAACATACCTTATAGCAGGCGACAACATGATGACATTAAAAGTTGCGTTCGTTGAACACAAAATCGGTAAAAGCTTTTGCTTAAAAGCGTTCGTTGGCACAGGTCACGGTACACTTTAAAGTAGCTATCAGTAGGAGAAAGTCAAAGTCAGTACTGACTTTATGTCAACGAACAGCCCTATTTTTATTTATTTTTTTTAGTTTTTAGTTTTAAAAAATTATTTATAGAGGATTTTTAGAGCTTATCAAGGAGTGTAAGGGGAAAAAAAGTTGAAAATGTTCCCTCCCCCCAGTTCGAACACTTACCTTATGAGGTTTTCAAAAAAAAAATTAATTTTTTTGTCACCCTGTGAAAACAGCGAAATGTGTTTTTTTCTATAATTTCCATATTCTACGGTTGATTTTCAAAAGTGAAAAGGTATTCACCAAGGCAATATTTCATCCATAGAAACTTTTAACCCATCATGCCAAGTTCAGATTTTATTCTATCTTTACTAAAACCAACACCCTGTATTTGAAAAAAAAAAATTGTTTCTAAAAAGTAAGAAAAAAATTATATTTACCTGCCTATAATGAGGAAATAAATGTAATGCATTTATGCTAAATCTTTCCTAGACTCTAATTTGCTGTAACGTTCTCGGCTACTTAGTTTAGCGAATATATGTATAACCTAGTCCTTCCTCGTCGACAACTTATGTACAAGAATCACTTACTACGTGAACAAATCGCTCAGTATTTTGAGAATGACATAGAAAATCTAAGGCTATATTTACTTTATTCAAACTTTTTTTTTTAATACAGGGTGTTGGTTTTAAATAAATTTGAATAAAAGTTAAAGTTGGTGTCGCAGGTTAATGGCTCATATGGACGAAATATGACACGGGTTAAAACCTTTACAACCATATATTGCTCGTTGAAATCAGAGACCAAATCGAAAAGTTATAAGCAAAAAACGAATTTCGCTGTTTTTACAGGGTGCCGAAAATTTTTTTTGTCTATTTTTAAAATCACAAACAAGTAAACATTCGAACCAGGGGGAACATTTTAAACTCTTTTTGGCGATACGCTCTAAGGATTCTGGCAATAAAAAAGCAAAAAACTTGAGTCACAGCAATATTAGACCTCAGAGATCAGGCTAATGATTTCTTTTCTACTTTTAACACTGGTATGTTGGATATTTAGGATAAGAAATATTACGGAAGTAAGTTTATCGTAACAGGAATAGGCATAGCATAGATATCTCAAATATTATCGCAAACTTTTTAATAACAACTTTTTGCTATTTTTGGTAGTCAGTTGCTTATCTTAGACATCATATATTATTTATACCTCACTATTTTCTTTTTCACATTACAATAAATAATTTAAATAGTTTTTTTTTTAAATACCAAACGACTTGCTTGCGCATAAATACATTTATAATGAAGATATAAAAAACCTATTATTTCCTGCAAAAGTACAATGCCCTTTCAAATATTTTGATTAAAACAACTTTAAACATTTAATAATGTAGTGATTCTGCGTCTTAGCTGCTTAGAATATATCAGACTAAAAATAAAAAACATCAATGAAATTTAACCCACAGCAGTCGCGCTGGTACTTTAAGGTGCGAGTACTAGATTCATGTCCGACAACTTTCAAAAAAAAAAAAACATTTTACTTGGCCCAGTCTAATATACAAACTTGTAATTTTAATACATTATTATCAACGTTTTATATTTTTCAAGTTTAATTTAAAGTTTATTGAAACATTTTCTACTCGATTAGATTATTTTAGACATGTTTTGACTATAATTTAATTGTTTGTTGGTCATTGATATGATAATGAAATATAAGTATATTCAAACAAATTTAACTTGTGTGAAGGGAACAAAAGAAACAAGTTCCAGTAAATTTTAATTAAATAAAAGGCTTATGAACGCTTTCTTATTTATAGACATGTTTGCTTACAGGAATGTTGTTATAGCTCTACTGGGTTTTCTTATAATAGTCTAAAATTTATGTTCCAGAACGTTCAAGGTGGATATGTTCCAGAAATTGCGTAACCGAGTTAATGCACTGCCAAACGTCTGCCTTCAATTTTCAATTTTGATAAACATGTCATGAGTTTGGAAAAATGAAAGAAAATCTAAATTTTATATCGTTTAATTGTTACCACAATTGTAAAACATATGTAAAACATTTCTACTGGTGGCACAACCATCAAATTTCCTACGCGCTGGTCTGACGTTAGTCATTTTTCAAGATTGTTTAATTTCAAATATGGGATGGCAATAAATTAGTGTCTTATAAATTTATTGTTCAAGAATGAGATCATGAGGTTCAAATATTAATTAAAATTAAATCATTTACGAAAATATAATTTCTCATATAATTTCTCATATCTAGTATATGTAAATACTTATGTATGTTGAACTCTTTACTCTGTACTTACGACAGAATTAATTTTTCTCTAACTTCATAACTGTACATTTCGCATCAATTGAACTTTCGGTTATGATGCGTGTGTTAATAAATCACCAACTTTCTTTAGCAGAATTTATCGATATGATTTTAGGAAGCCATTAAAAGGATGCGACATTTATTCACTCATGCCTACATATGGATCATTCCATGCCAAATCGACAAATTTTTTACCTGACCCGCTTCGATTTCGCTAAAAATTTGCTATCTTTTTCTGCCCCCCAAAAGACATTTTTCAGAATTTTCTCAAATTTTTTCCCCCAAATCAAAAAAAAATATGAACTTTGAAAAAAAACTTTTTTTTAAATGCTGTAACTTTTTCAAAAATAGACCGTTTGGGATCATTTTTTTCTTAATTTTTGTTTTTAAATGTAGTTTTCGGAAAACAAATTAAAAAAATTTTAAAAGCCCAGATATATAAATTTTTTTTTTCGAAAAAAAGTCCGACCCTTTTTTATTTTTATTTCTTTTTTAAACTCCAACTAATTCTGCAATAAGCCCCGCTAATAATAAGATGAGCCCACAATCGCTTCTTTTTTTTTTTATTAAAAAAACTTCATTAAAAAGTTATATAAAATAAGCCAAAGTTGACATTTTTTTTTTTTTTTTTCAATAAAAAAATAGAAGAGATTGTCGGCACATCTTGTGATATAAATGAGCCAAAGTTGAAAAAAAATCAATCAATCAACAACAAAAAATAGAAGCGATTGTCGGCACATTTTGTTATAAGCGGGGTTTATTACAGAATTAGTTGAAGTTATAAAAAAAAAAAAAAAAAAAAAAGGGTCGGACCTTTTTTTCGAAAAAAAAATTTATATATCTGGGCTTTTACAATTTTTTTTTTTCGAAAACTACATTGAAAAACAAAAATTAAAAAAAAAAAATGATTCCAAACGGTCGATTTTTGAAAAAGTTACAGCATTTAAAAAAAGAAAAAACTTTTTTTTTAATTTTTTTTTATGAATTTTGATACTTAGAGAAAATTGACAAAGATTTACACAGCGATGGATACCATGACGCGTTTCGGACTTTCCAGGGTCCACATCAGATGGATTTTCGGACACAGAACTACTGTGTCTGCACCGAAGCGTTTTTTTTTTAAGTTCATAACTTTTTTTGATTAGGGGAAAAAAATTTGAAAAAATTCTGAAAAATATCTTTCGGGGGGCAGAAAAAGATAGCAAATTTTTAGCGAAATCGAAGCGGGTCATGTAAAAAATTTGTCGATTTGGCATGGAATTACCCATATATTTATTACTTTTTTTTAAAGAGTTCTTTAGTATGTTTAAGTATTAGGGTTGATTGCACATTTGTTTGAGTTTCAATGAATACAATTTGTTTTGGTGCAAAATCGAAATACAAAAATTGTTTAATTTGATTTTTTAATCCTACCTTTTTAAATCTTTTTTAAATATTTTTCTAAAGGTGAGTAAAAATTCTTTAAAATAAGTTAAAATTTTCTTTTATTATAATTCCATGTTCTACTGACCTGATTTAAAAAAAAAAATAGACTACCCCAATGTTTGTACTAGTGTCTGACCGGATATTTGTGGTGTCATTTAATTTCCAAGCAATTCGCTTAAAGTTCATATCCAGATTCGTTTCCATTTCTCCGAAAAAGTTGGCTTCGGTTGTTGGCTTTATAAAATTCGGGTACCCTGCAAAAATCGTTGGATTATGTGTTCCAATTTTCAGATATTGGAGTACTCCAATAGTAATCCTTTGTATACATAATCGGACCACCTTCAGCTTTTTGAAAGCCGATCATTGCTCCTGCCTTATCGACGAAAATCACGACACTATCGCTCTGACAATATATACTCCAAGGAGTAACAACATTGGAGTAGATACATTGCAAAGTACTCTGACAGTAGGTACTCCATGGAGTAGCAGAAACAAAGCGAAGGTTGGAGTAGGTGGTCCAGTCCTAGGACATCGCAATGTTAATTGGAGCATATTTTGTATATGAAAAAGGATTACATTTGGAGTACTCTGATGCTCCAATTTGAGTACTCTTTGGAGAGGAAATAGAGTACTCTCGATTTTTGCAGGGTATTCAAATTTCGAAAAAAATGAGGTAAATATTCCGAGCAAAATAAAATAAATAGCAATCTTTCCCACACAACCAAATTTTGGTCGAGAGCTTAGGTTCGCCATCAGAAAGAAAACTTCAAAAGTCCCCAACGATCCCATATGTACTAAAAAAGTTGTTCGGTGTCAAAGGTCACAATTTTAGGTTTATTGGACTTTTCTCGAAAACAGTAAGTTTTTTCGAAAAATTACCTGAGACCAAGTTATAGACCTGGATTTCCTCTACAAATATCATCTAGCTTTTTTCTCTAAGAGTAACCAGTTCTGAGATATCGCTATTGTAAAGCTCTGGAAATTATATGAAAATATATGCCACGGATGGAATTTTCAGGATTTCTCTCGAAAACTTTAGTATGCCTGGAAAATTTTTCTTTTATCGTTTATTTGCCACCCCCAGGAAGAAAACTGCAAAAGTCCCCATCAAACCCTTTTGTGCTAAAAAAAAGTTATTCGTGGTCAAAAGTCGAGAATAAAAATAGTTTTGGCATGGGTATCGATTAAAACTAAAAAAAAAAAAAATCTGTGTACTCTGATCGGCTGCAAACCAAAAGTTCCGTTTCGGCCAGTCACTAGTTTATAGCTTCATACTTAAATTCAAAGTTCTTGTTTTAGTTGAAATTGTCGTGTTAATAAAGTATATCATTTTTAATATATGCAAAAAGGCAACCTTGATAAAGGTCAACAAACATTAAATTAGTTTCTGCCATAAAATCCAATAAATATCAAATGTAGTAAATAATAAAGATGAAATACTAGAATTTCGTCTTGTTCAAAAATTTGATTTAAATAAAGTTAACAAATGTGCGCATGTTCGAAAATTTATCGAAAAAATAACAAGAACATTTTTTAGTAGAGGCAGGGTTAGTAATAGTATTGAAGCCACAAAAAATTGTATTTTTTAGGTTCAAAATGTAGGGCTTCATTCTCTATGGCGAACGATAACCCATACGAACGACGGTTGGTCTTGACGTTTCGATATTCTCCTTTTTTTATTTTGTACCGCGTCTAATGAATAGGGGAATTCATCAAACCTCATAAAAACCTTATAAAGCGTCATGGGCGTAGCAAGAAATTTGTTTAGGTCTTTTTTCGAGGACAATTTCTCAAAAGACAAGGAAAAAACGAGGACATTTTTTTTAAAAGTAGGGCAAATTTATTGACACGAATATTGAGAGATACTTTAAAAGTGTAATTTTCTTAAAAAGCTCAGAATTTTTCGAGGACATTGGCTAATTTCTTTTTTCTTTAATTTTTTATATATTTTTTTTCTTTAATACTCCTTTTCCGTTTTTCCCCAAATTGTCCTCGTTTTTTACGAGAATACTCTTTCGAAAGTCCTCGTAGGTAGGGTAGGTTCAAGTGGCTGCCGCAGAGGCACACTTAGGCCAGTTTTGAAGGCCCGTTGTGATACCACCAACACAAGGAAAGTCAGCCCCGGGACCCAGCCATATGGAAAATCCCTGAGTTGTTGGGATTTTCCACATAGCAGAATCCCGGGACTGACACTCCTAAACCGACACCGTTACTCCTCCTCGAACCACTTAGATGACTTTATGAAGCCCATCAAGTCCTTTATGTCCAGTTCCGCGATCTGGCTTAGACTATCTAGGAACGGAACTCCCAAAAAGCGCGTTCTCACGTCGCTTAAAGCCGGACAGTTGCAGATGAGGTGCTCCACCGTTTCCTCCTCCTCATCATCTTTGCAACTCCTGCAGCATCGTCGGTAGGGCACACTTAGCCTTTCTGCATGCCTACCAATGAGGCAGTGACCGGTTAATACCCCTATCAATATGCAGATTTCCCTCCTAGTTAGGGCATAAATGCGTCTAGACCTTTTAAGATCCCATTTTGGCCAGGTTTGTTTCGATATCCGACACCCTGGGGATTGCAGCCATCTTTCGTTGGCTTGACGGAGTGTGTGCTCCTTCAGCATTAGTTTGCATGTGGCAAACGGCATACCTAAGCGCTCTTTATCCCGAAGAACCTGCTTGGTCGTGCCCTGCCTGGCAAGCTCGTCTGCCTTACAGTTTCCCTCAATGTCCCTATGTCCCGGGACCCATATGAGGTTTACGCGGTTCTGTTGGGCCATCTCCTGAAGAGATCGACGACAGCTGAGCGTCAGTTCAGAGTTGAACGTGTATGAGCCAAGGGATTTGATTGCCGCCTGGCTATCGCTGAAAATAGTGATATCTCCTCCGATAACACGTTTGCTTAACCAGGCCGCGGCGTCCCGGATTGCCGAGACTTCCGCCTGGAAGACGCTACAATGATCAGGTAGTCTGAAGGAGAGTTCAAGGTCCAAATCCCTTGAATAAACCCCTCCTCCAACTCTGCCGTCCAACTTCGAGCCGTCGGTGTATATGGAAGTGCCACCATTTGTTTCGGGACACCGATCCGTCCTCTCCCAGTCTTCTCTGCTGGGAATGTTTATTTTGAAGCAGCTATCCCCGACTGTAGTGGTCGCACAACGATCTGTGCTTAGAGGGAGAAAGCTGTAAGATTCCAGAATACTGGAGTGTCCAATAGTACCCGCACCCCAACTGGAGGTTTCTCTTAGGCGCAGAGCTGATGCCGCCGCTGACCGAAACCCTTCCAGATCAAGTGGCAAAATGCCCAGAATGGCCTGGAGGGCTTCGTTGGGCGTTGTCCTTAGCGCACCGCTTATACAGATCATATTGGATCTATGGACTTTCCGCAACAGATTCAGGTATGTTGTCTTGCTCAGTGCCGGCCACCATACGACGACTCCATACAGCATGATTGGGCGAATGATGGCCGTGTAGATCCAACTGCATACTCTAGGGCTGAGCCCCCATTTTTTGCCAATGGCTCTTTTGCATGTGTAAAGAGCGATGCAAGCTTTCTTCTGGCGCTGAAGAACATTCTCCTTCCAATTCAGTTTCCTGTCCAGAACTATGCCCAGAAACTTGGCCTTATCCGACAAGCCCAGGCGCGTGCCATCTAGTTCTGGTAGGCTTAGTGGCGGTATTTTGTACCGGTTGGTGAAGAGGACAAGTTCCACTTTCCCCGGGTTGATACTAAGTCCGCAGCGAGAGGACCACGTCGAAACTTCTCGCAGTGCTACTTGCATCAGGTCACACAGAGTTTGTGGGAACTTGCCTCTGAATGCAATAGCTAAATCGTCTGCGTATGCCACTATCTTCCCGCCCCCCCAGCTTGTGTCACGTAGCAACGAGTTGACTGTGAGGTTCCATAAAAGCGGGGAAAGAACACCACCCTGGGGTGTTCCCCTTGTGACATAACGTGATAACTCAACCGTACCAAGTGAAGAAGCTATTTTCCTTCCCCTTAAAAGTTGGTCAATTAAATCAGTTAGAGGTGTATCTACGCCCAGATTAGTTAGAGCGGAGTTGATAGCCTCCGGGCTTATATTGTTGAAAGCCCCCTCAATGTCTAGGAGGGCCACGAGACAGTAGTCCTTTTCACACAGCGATTTCTCAATGACAGACACTAGGCTGTGCAGAGCGGTTTCTGTTGATTTACCCTTGGTGTATGCATGCTGATAGCTAGAGATAAGGTTGCTATCAATAGTTGTTAAGAGGTAGTCGCTTAGTATCCTCTCAAAGGTTTTGAGTACAAAGGACGAGAGACTGATCGGTCTGTAATCTTTTGGCTCGTAGTGGGATGCCTTCCCAGCCTTAGGGATAAACACTACCGTGGCGCTTCTCCAGGAGCCCGGAATGTGGTTGAGAGCCAGGCAGGCTGTGAAGAGAAATACCAGCCATTTAGCTGATGTCTCCAACGTGTTTATAAGTTGCGCGGGGATAATCCCGTCCGGCCCGGCAGCCTTATACGGTTCAAAGCTCTTAACTGCCCACCTTACCCTTTCCTCAGTGATGGGTATATTTACTGCCAGGTTTGTTGCAGATGCTAGTGGTGCGTCATGCAGATTCCCCGGAAAATGTGTATTCAAGAGCAGCTCAAGGGTTTCCTCTTCCGTGCTGGTCCAGGATCCGTCAGGTTTTCGCAAATAGCTGATGGCTGTTTGACTTTTCGAGAGAACTCGTCTAAGTCTCGCTGTATCGTCGACCTTTTCGACGCCAGTGCAGAAATTTCTCCACGAGGTCCTCTTCGCCTGTCTCAGAGCTTTTTTATAGGCCCTTAGTTTAGCTTTATATTCGTGCCAGTGAGGCTCAGAGCCGAGGGTCTTGGCCTGGTTAAATTGTTTCCGGCATGATTTGCGGAGCGAGTCCAAATCGTAGGACCACCAATGTGGCCTGTGTTTACCGCGTGGTTTTGGCACTGGACAAGCCTGTCCTAGAGCATTTGAGAGCGCCGATGTAAATGTAGTAACAAGATCCTCCAGCTCCTCTACTGATGAGGGGGCCTGTGAGGGCAGTACTGGCAGGTCTCTGTCTAATATTTCATTGTGTAACTGCCAATTAGTGTTACGTGGATTGCGCTTCATAATAGGTTGTTCTACAATAAAGTCTAGAACCATTTCTATGTAACGGTGGTCGGAGAATGAATGTTCTTCCAGAACCCGCCATTTTCTGACCCACTCATAAGCGCCTTCACTACAGATAGTGAGGTCTATGACCTCCCTGCGGGTCTTAGTGATAAAAGTAGGCTCATTACCCACGTTGCAAATTACCAGGTTAGTTGTTAAGAGGTAATCAAACAGAGGCTCGCCCCTGGCATTGATATCGGAGCTCCCCCATTGGACATGGTGAGCATTAGCGTCCGCTCCAATAATAAGATTACCTGTGCAGAAATTTGACACCAGGTCTTTCACCTCCGTTTGTGGTGGGGGTTCTTCGGCGTCGTAGGGCATATAGACCGACGCCACCGTCAGGCGGGTGCTGTCGACCGTTAGACTGATAGCGGTAATATCACCATTGGTGTAGTTAGGTAGGAGAAAGGAGTTCAACTCAGACTTGACCAAAATACACGTTCTGACTTTGCTCTCCTCGCTGGCTCGAATGAGCTTGAAGCCCTTAGTCCCCAATCCGCAGATTCTCGAGCTATTGACCCAAGTCCTCGTTGTTTCAGCATTTTCTCCAAATGTCCTCCAGGACAAAGTTTAATTTTTTCTTAAAAAACTCAGAATTTTTCGAGGACATTGGCTAAGTTTTTTTCTTTAAATTTTTTGTATAAAAATTTTCATTGATACTCAATTTTTTCGTTTTTTTCCCCAAATTGTCCTCGTTTTTTTACGAAAATACTCTTTATAAAGTCCTGGTTGTTTCTGCATTTTCTCCAAATGTTCTCGGGGACAAAGATTCATTTTTTCTTAAAAAAACTCGGAATTTTTCGAGGACATTGGCTAAGTTCTTTTTTCTTTAATTTTTTTATAAAAATTTTCATTGACACTCCATTTTCCGCTTTTTCCCAAATTGCCCTCGTTTTTTACGAGAATACTCTTTGAAAAGTCCTCGTTGTTTCAGCATTTTCTCCAAATGTTCTCGGGACAAAGATTAATTTTTTCTTAAAAAACTCAGAATTTTTCGAGGACATTGGCTAATTTCTTTTTTCTTTAATTTTTTTTATAAAAATTTTCATTGATACTCCATTTTCCGCTTTTTCCCAAATTGTCCTCGTTTTTTACGAGAATACTCTTTGAAAAGTCTTCGTTGTCTCAGCATTTTCTCCAAATATCCTCGAGGACAAAGATTCTTTTTTTAAGAATTTTTCGAGGACATTGACTAAGTATTTTATTTAATTTTTTTATAAAAATTTTCATTGATACTCCATTTTTCCGCTTTTTCCCAAATTCTCCTCGTTTTTTTTTACGAGAATACTCTTTGAAAAGTCCTGGTTGTTTCTGCATTTTCTCGAAATGTCCTCGAGGGCAAAGATTCATTTTTTCTTAAAAAACGCAGAATTTTTCGAGGACATTTGGCTTAGGTCCCTACCTGGCTAAGCCCATGTAAAGCGTGTAAACGTATAATTTTATCAAGTGTGTAAATGAACTGTCTAAATTTGTATATATGGAACGAAATTTACACAAATTTGATAAACTTCCGCGCCGATATTTGTGTGTAAAAGAGTTCGTAAATCTATCGAATTCAATGGACCCAGTTTCTTAATAAAAAGTTTTTGTTTGACATCAAGTACACATAAATTTATATAGGACGTTCATCTAACTTAGCTGATAAATGTATAAATTTACGCATTTTGTAAACTTAAAAGGTTTGATGAATCCCCCTAATATAACTACATCTGTAAATTTATCTAGCTTTATTCCTACTATATATATATATAAGTGATAAGTTCTCAATAGTAGTATGGTAGAGTGGGAGTAGTGGTAGAGCTTTTCGAAAAAGTATCAATATTAAAAAGTTTACATGCATACCAAAAGTTTTCAAAATCTGTTCATAGCCAACAATGGGGTAACAATAACGATGCATCAACCTCTTTTGTGAGTACCTACTAAAAACTCGATTACTTTCAGAAAAATTATAGACACTACCCATCCAGTTCTTACTAACGTTCAATTACTAAGTGGGAGTAAGTTGCATGCGGCGCAGTTTTTTTTTTCAGTGACTAAATTTTGAACTTTACTTTAGTTATTAGGTAAGCAAATGTATAAAGCTTTTATTAAAATTTATTGCTTTGCTAAAATTTCATAATTTTTCGGCTAATGGGAAACGGAGCAATAAAAACTCACCAACAGCTACCATTTCAGCAATTTCGAAGTTCATTGATGATTTGTTTGCTAACCAAAGACCCAAACTTAGAAAATGGTGCTGACGTTAGAGTAAATAAAAGTGCTAAGTGCCAATAATGGATGTTGTCATCCCATAAAATGCCCAACAACACAAAGAGTGGAATACAATTAGCACTAAATTCTAACGGTGATTAAAGTAAACAATGCACTTGTAAATGGCTTTTTTTTTGTTTTGTTATTAAAGACGTTCAATAAAAAAATAATTCTTTTATAATTTTTAAAGAAGTAATAAATTTTGTTTTATCTTTTCTTAAGCTTCTAAAAAGAATATTTGCTAAACAATAACATATATGAATTTTGATACTTAACAATTGAAAGTGAAGTTGAATAGCAGTAAAACCGAATTTAAATTTAAATGAAATTGATACCTTCAAGCTGCTTGTTGGTTAGATTTTAAACAGTGATGACAACATCTTTTGTCTCTTATTCCAGTTATATTATTTTTTGTAGATTTATTCAGCCTGTCATGCTTGCTATATTATATATAAGTGGCTAAAATTTATAATTAGTTTAGAACAGGTTAAAATATATAAGATCCATAAACTCAATCCAAAAAAATGAGTAAGAAAGTTTAAGTTTGCGTAAAAACGAACTTTTATACCTAGATTTGTTGTCTTTTATTCTGACATTTCACAGAGGTAATCCCCGTATTATGAAATTTTGTCTTATGTCAAGTCACAAAATTTAAGCCTAAATATTAAATTTTTTTGGACTAAGTAGGTACACAGAAAAAAATGGCACTGGGAATATCAACAGTCTCGAACTGTTGCCCTGAAATCGACCAAATTTTGGTTACTTCCGTTTTTTTTTTGTTGATTCAACAGTTATAGAACTGTCAATTTTGAATCAAAAAAATTTGGTAAAACTGACAGAATTTCGGGTTAATCCAACAGCGAAGCAACTGTCATTTTAAAAACAACAAACTTCTGCAGTTAATTCAACAGCGAAAATACTGTCATTGGAAAAACCCCCATCTGCTTATGCAATTATAAACAATGTATTCCGAATATTCCATAAACTATTTGCGAATTACAATAGTACACAGTAAAAATAAAAGTATATATTTAATACCATTTTGGTGTTTATTAAATTAATACCATGTTCGGTCTAATTATAGAGAGAGAGAGGAATTCAGCCAAAGATTCTCTCAGGCAAAAAAAAAAAAAAAAATTACACAGTTTTATTATATTGCCTTCACCAAGAGTCAATCTCACAATTTATTGAATGCTGAAAGGAGATGTCTACTATCAAGCCATCGAGTGCATATGCTTGCCAGCGTCTAATTGCAGCTTTGTTCTAAATGATATCTGTGGTCATAAGCCTAAGTCGACTTAAGAAATTAGACCAGTTGATATTTTTGCTGGTGAACTATAATAATATAATTTGGTACATACATACATTTTCATATTCTTTACATTATTTTTGCACAATTTTGGAAAGTGGGCGTGGCACCGCCCACTTATAAGTCAAGCAATTTTCACATTCGACTGCTAATAACTTCAGAACGGTGTGAGATAGATTTACGAAACTAGGTACCAGGCATGTTATGTTTATGTAGAGTACTACCACAGAAAATAAGAAAAATCGGTGAACGACCACGCCCACTAACACCATTAACTATACAAAACAAAAACTAACAGCATTTTATGTGCACAGCTGGGTATGCAATGTTCGGTTTCACCCGAACTTAGACTTCCTTACTTGTTTTTTTTTACTGTGTATGTAATGTAGATAATATGAAATGAACGGAATAAATATAGCTTATGTCGCGTAAACAACTGTCATACAACAAAGCGACAATTAGACGTCGGCCAGCATAAGTGGCCTGATGGTAGTCATTTCCGTTCAGCAGTCAAAGCAGTGTGAGTTCGATTCTCGGTGGAGGCAACAAAGCAACGTGTCACTTAGAACAAAGCTGTAATAATAAGTATGCGGTACCTGGGTTGATGAGCGTTCAAGAGACATAAGTCCGATTCTCGGTTAAGTCAATATAAAACTCTGAAAATTTTTTTATTCCGGTCTTAAAATAAGACTTATTTAAAAAAAATATATATATTGACTTCACCGAGAATCGAACCAGCAACCACTAGAACAACAAAGTAACATTTTTTTTTTTTTTTCAATTTTAAACTAGACCAGTTTCCAAGAAAACTGGATAAATGAATGGGGTTTCAATTTTAAACCAGAAATGTTTTAACAATTTTTTAAAGAAAAATAATTAGTATGTGGCTGGGATTCAAACCAAGATTCTCCGCACCATACCTGACTGCTCTAAAACTGAGCTACAGAAATTTTGTGTGCAAAATTCAATAACTTGAAAACTCAAAATCGACGCGGAAGTTTATCAAATTTGTGTAAACTTCGTTCCATACAAATTTTGACAGTTCATTTACACACTTAATGAATGTATACGTTTAGAAGCTTTATAAGGTTTGATGAATCCCCCTAATGACTTCATAAATCTTATAAATAAAACTAAATAAATATTTTATACTGCTTTTTCACTTAGATCTTAAACCGAAACCTAAAAAAAAATGGAATTTCTTGTAGGTAATTTTATGTTTTAAAATGTACCTTGTTCCAGAGATCTGTTATTGCTACACTTATTCTAAATTGAGTGCATTATAAATTAGATCGAATAAGTAAATAAAATTGGTCAAGAACAAAAAAAGCTTAATTTTTTTCAACTTCAAAAGCACCTAAACGTAATTTCTGAGACCTTTCCAATGTTTAGAGGCTAACATAAATTTCCATTGAGAACATTTTTTTGGTGAACTTATTTTTCTGCAATTTTTCAGTTCAATGGTTTGGCAATTTTGAAGCAAATATCAGTCCAAAAAATACTAAGCTATCAATTCTCTAAAAATTATTATTAACATCTAAAGCTTTTCTGAAAATTATGTAATATAAAACGATTTTTTTTAAGAATTTTTGTTTGGTCTAGTGGCCATCTTCAATCACAACTAGGTATAAATTTGAGTTTCAAAAAAATGTTTCTCGATTCGGAGCTTTGCTAACGCTCATATTTTAGTACGGTAACAAACTTCTTATTACCGGTAACGAAATCATCTGACAACTGTTATGCTCGTTTGATATTCTGCTGCCGCCTCTCGGCAGTAGTTTGGCAAACTCTACATGTGTTTTTCATACGTGGAAGGCTTCTCAGCAAATATTCGGAATCGACATACAAAGCTGTAGGTCCCAGCATTTTGTAGGAAAAAATTCAAAGTAGCATACCCAAATTGGAGGAGAAGCTCGGCGAACAATCTCTTCGGAGGTTCATATCGCGCCTTAAATTTATAAATTTACGTATTTATACAGCGGAACCGAAATACTTTCTTATAACAAAGTGTATCCTAAAGTTTAAATTGATCGCCTATCAAAACATGGATGAAATTCTCATTCATTTCTATGCAACGGTTATTGAGTCTTGTGCGAACAAACATAGAGACAAACAAACGTAAATTGTAGAGCCGCAATTTTGGCTCTAACAAAAACTCCAACCAGCACCAATCGGATCGCAATTAGGTCTCTTTATCCTTTCATATCAAGATTACGAATATTTAAATTTTGACAGTGTTACCATGTAGCCGAAAAACACTGGTTAGAATATTACCGGCAACCGCTGGAATAAGAATAAGATTGCTAATCTTTTTTGAATTTTACCTATAACACGTCTTCTCTAAATATATGCAAATGAAAACGAAACTTTTCTAAATCTTTATTTATTATTCTTATTGTATTTATTGGGCGACTTAAGTAATTGTCAGTGGATAAGAGAGAATTCGCGTCAAAACTATCTTTGTTCAGGTTTTTTTTTTCGCTACACAATCCGGAACAAATTTTATGAGCTCGATGACAATAAGCTTAGTTTTAAACGATCTATGGTATTATAGTTTGAAGACAAATTTACATATTTATTCTTTGAAGAAATATAATTACTTAATAAACTAAGAGTACTAAAAAAATATATATGAAGGCTGCTTTTCCAGTGACCCGTAAAGCTTGCCAAAACTTTTAACCTATTAAAATTACAATGACTTTGAAGAAAAAAATGGGAAAAAGGTTGTTTTATTCTAGGGTCGTTAAAAACAATGCGACATAATCATAGTCGAAATATGTAATGTAGGTATTATGGCAAGGCGAATTCATTACAGGTGTGTTCGAGCGAATTCAGATCTACACGCACGCACACACTCCTGGTGCCTAAAAATGTCAGACAAAGCAACAACATAAGAAATTTGACAGCTACGATTGGATTTTCAAGGAAGAAGAAGAAGTCATATGGTGGGAAAAAGTCACCTGTAAATTTATTCGCCTTGTATTATGGTTAACATCAGCTTTTTGACAAAATTTCCAACGGCATATCTGTCAAAAAATAAGCTGCCGCTAACTTTACTACCTACTTTTTTCTTAATAATAAGAAAACATTTTCCAAATTCAAAAACATTCCTCGATATTCTTTTAAAGCATCAGCAGGGCACGTTCCATTGCACCTGTTATACCGACACAGACCAGCCGATGCAGCTTACTTAGGCAGGCGAAAAAGGCCCTCGTTGCTTTATTTATTGTAGCCTCCAAATGAGCATTCCATGTGAGAGTTTTGTCCAATGTTACTCCTAAGTATTTTGCCTCCGTTGGAAAACTTATGCGGCTGCCTCCTAAGGATGGCTCTAACAAGGACAGCTTTCCTCGCCGCGTGAAAGGCACCAAGATTTTTTTGTTTAGGTTAATAGATAGCCCTTTGCTAGCACACCATCTCTCAATGATGAATGGCTTGTTGCATGCGATCGGATATTTTTTCCTCATGCATTCCTGTTACGCAGACAACGAAGTCATCTGCATAGCCCTGAACGTCAAAGGCACTACCCTTCAAAAAGTGAAGAAGTTCGTCTAGGCGATTTTGGCCGTCCTTTCTAATCATGGCTCCCTCAATGGCCTGATACGGCGTTTTTGGACTCTATGGCCTTTTCATCTTTTTCCGTAAGGCAATTGATAGCAGTCTCTGTAGATTTTCCGGGCTGGGTCCCTAATGTGCTGATCCAAAATTTTCTCCATTCCTTTTAGGAGAAAAGAGCTGAGACTTATTGGTCGATGTGACGATGGCCGATTTTCCGGTTTCCCTGGTTTCGTTGGTATAAAAACAAAATACCCATAAACGAATTAGATCCAAACTGTCGAATATCTGCCAGTTTGGAACTGTCAAAAAGGTAATGCAGTGGGGGACAACGTAAGTGTGGTGTAAGTAAAAAAAAAAAAAAAAAAAAAAAACTAATGGCGGCGATATACCAACAGGTTATCATAACCTCTAACGAGATTTTTAGCCGAGCTTCTCTTTCCAACTTGTGGTGTGTTGCTTTTGAGTTTTTCCTACAAGTTGGCGGTACCTACAGTTTTTTGCCGACTCCGAACGGCACTTGCAAAGCAAATGAATTTTTTGCTGAGAGGCTTCTCATGGCAGAAATACTCCCGGAGAGTTTGCCAAACTACTGCCGAGGGGCGACCCCGTTTAGAAAAATTCTTTTTCTAAATAATTTTTGATGTTACTTTTGTCGGGCAACCGCTACACCACGGCGGCCGCCAAGTGTGGTGTAAGTGCTTAAAAAAAATTGAAAGGGTCAATTATTATAAATGTGCCCCTGCACGGTGAAAATCATTGTAAATAAATTTGGCACTTTGTTTTTGACTTCCTCTTTTGTCTCATCTCTTTCCATCTTCTTATCTCTTTCTATGATTCGCTAGAAGATAGGAGGGACCGCCATGTTTATGTGTGCTGGATGTAAATAAAATGTTACAAAATGTGCGCCAATGATTCCGCCTTTGTACGCCTTGTCATTAAAGTCACCAAACACGATTTTGTTGACATCGCGGGAGCGAAGATCATACTAATGAACCACTTAAGTATATTACACAAAAAATCAAAATAGGAAATATTGAAATCCAATTGAGTTTGTAAGCCGCGCTATTAATCATTGTCATCTTATTTTCATAATTGGCTGATGTTCAATGCTGGATTTTTGACAAATTATTTAAATTTTGCAAAAATATTTAAGACGACAGGTGCAAAGAATATAAATTTTAAGATTACCGAAAATACAATAATGGCGAGCTTCGTAGGAATAATGTTAAGAAAAAATTGGCTGGCAAGAAGCGCCACCCACAGCAATGAGTAGAAGCACAGCATGCTATCTAAGGAGTGGCGGTGGCCTTGTAAATCATCTTAACCAAGCCACGATACAATTTCGCACTAAAACAAGATCACGAGATCAGCAAACAAAAACCTGTGAGGCTTGCGCCCAAAAGTTGCGGCTCAAACAAACTAATGCTTACCAGGGATGGGCAATATTTTATTTTTGAGTGACGAGTGACGAAAAAATCAATAATGAATTTTTATTCATTATTCGAAAAAATTTGCGTGATGAGTGACCGGCTATTTTCATTCAAAAAAATTTTGAGTGATAAATAACAACTTACTTTGTTCAAGAATCGTTGGAAATAAAAATAAATTGTTATTCATCACTCTGATTTTTATACCTTTCATGAACATGAAATGGTATTATAACTTTGGTCCGATGTTTGTAAATATGAGAAGAAGAAGAGATATACCCATCAATAAGTATACCGAAATGATCAGGATGACGAGATGAGTTGATTTAGCCATGTCCGTCTGTCCGTCTGTCTGTTTGAACGCAAACTACTCCCTCAGTTTTTGAGATATTTGGCTGAAATTTGGTATGCGGCCACCATTTTCCAATATAGGAATCATTTGTCGGAACCAGAAAGATCGGACCGATATTACATATAGCTCCCATACAACCGATTGTTCCCATAAACGGTTTTTGGGCTATAACTCCTTTAATTTAAGAGCTAAGAACGTGAAATTTTGTAAGTGTTGCTATTTTTATATGCGAAATATCAATGTTGAAAATCATCGAGATGGGATAAATATTTCACATAGCCCCCACACAATCGATTATTCCGATAAACGGATTTTGGTAGATAACTCCTTTAATTTAAGAGTTAGGAACGTGAAATTTTGTAAGTATTGCTATTTTTATAAGCGAAATATCAATGTTGAAAATCATTGAGATGGGATAAATATTTCACATAGCCCACATACAATCGATTATTTTTTCGAATCTAATCTAATCTTGGCTTGCGTCATGATGACGCTTAACCGCCTAGGCGATTTTGGCCGTTTCGAATCAAAGCACGCCAGTCATTCCTTTTTAGCGATAACTGACGCCAATTGGAAACCCCAAGGGAGTACAAGTCATCCTCCACCTGTTGTTTCCATCTCAGTCGAGGCCTCCCCCTTCCTCTGCTGCCGAATTCGGGTGTCGATAGTAAAACTTTCTGTGCTGGAGCTTCTTTTTCCATTCGCATAACATGACCCAGCCAGCGGAGCCTTTGGGCTTTAATCCGCTGAACTATGGTCAGGTCTGCGTAAAGCTCGTACAGCTCATCGTTGAATTTCCTTCGATACTCGCCGTTGGCATCACGGGAAGGACCATAAATCTTCCGGAGAACTTTTCTCTCAAATACTCCAAGGGCCATCTCATCTTCTCTGGATACTGTCCATGATTCCGAGCCGTACATCAGGACAGGTATGATGAGAGACTTATAGAGCGTGATCTTTGTTCTTCGAGAGAGGACTTTACTTCTCAATTGCCTACTCAGTCCAAAGTAGCACTTGTTGGCAAGAGTGATTCTCCGTTGGATTTCTAGACTGATATTATTTTCGGTGTTAATGCTGGTTCCCAAATAGACGAAATCTCTCACCGTTTCAAACTTGTACCCATCAACGGTGACTTGGCTGCCAAGGCGCAGGTGCGCCGATTCTTTCTTTGATGACAGTAGGTACTTCGTCTTGTCCTCGTTCACCGCAAGACCCACTTTTTTCGCTTCTTTATCCAGCCCAGAGAAGGCAGCACTTACGGCGCGGTTGTTAAGGCCAATGATATCAATATCATCGGCATACGCCAGCAATTGTACGCTCTTGTAGAAGATTGTGCCATTGCGGTTTAGCTCTGCTGCTCGAATTTTCTTCTCCAGCATCAGGTTGAAGAAATCGCACGAAAGGGAGTCGCCCTGTCTGAAGCCTCGTTTGGTTTCAAATGGCTCAGAGAGGTCCTTCCCGATTCTGACGAAGCTGTTGGTATTGCTCAGCGTCATTTGGCAAAGCCGTATAAGCTTTGCAGGGAAGTCAAACTCAGACATGGCGGTATACAGACAACTCCTTTTTGCGCTGTCAAAAGCGGCTTTAAAATCGACAAAGAGGTGGTGTGTATCGATCCTTTTATCATGGGTCTTCTCCAGGATTTGGCGTATCGTGAAAATCTGGTCGATGGTAGACTTACCAGGTCTAAAGCCACACTGATAAGGTCCAATCAGTTTGTCCACGATGGGCTTCAGTCTTTCACACAATACGCTAGAAAGAACCTTATATGCGATATTAAGAAGACTGATTCCGCGGTAGTTGGTGGGGTTAGCGGGATCGCCTTTCTTGTGGATTGGGCAGAGCACACTTAAATTCCAATCTGGAGGGATGCACTCGTCTGACCATATTCTGCATAAGAGCTGATGCATGCTTTTTACCAGCTCTTCGCCTCCGTGTTTGAACAGCTCGGCGGGTAGTCCGTCTTTTCCAGGGGCTTTGTTGTTTTTGAGCCGGGATATAGCTATCCTCACTTCTTCATAGTCAGGTGGTGGGACGACCTTTCCATCGTCAGGGATTGGGGTATCGGGTTCAACGTCTCCCTCGCAGTTTAGCAGTGAGGAGAAGTGCTCCCTCCATAATTTAAGTACACTCTGGACGTCGGTTACCAGGTCGCCATTATTGTCCTTACAGGAACTTGCCCCGGTCTTTAAACCTTCCGTCATCCGCCGGATCTTTTCAAAGAATTTTCGGGCATCGTTCCTGTCAGCCAGCGTCTCAAGCTCCTCACACTCACGCCTTTCGGCCTCACGTTTCTTTTTTCTGAAAAGGCGTCTCTCTTCCTTCTTCGCCTCACGATAGCGTTGCCATACACTGCGGGTTGCGCCCGTTCGCAACGTCTCCCTGTATGCAGCGTCCTTTTTTTCCGAGGCTCTGGTGCATTCCTCATCGTACCAGTTGTTCTTGCGGGCTCGCCGAAACCCTATAGTGGCTTCAGCGGCGGTACGTAATGAGTGAGAGATATGCTTCCATTGCTCGGTTACATCGTTTGGTCGAGGATTGCTCTCCGATAGCAGGTGTGAGAGTCGAGTGGAGAAATTATCAGCTGTCTGTGTCACGCGCAGCTTCTCGACGTCAAACTTTCCTTCCGATACTGTGCGTACTTTCTTCGCTGCACAGAGGCGTGTGCGTATCTTGGCTGCAACAAGATAATGGTCCGAGTCGATATTGGGACCGCGTAGGGTACGCACGTCTAGAACGGTGGAGCTGTGTCTGCCGTCGATCATGACATGATCAATCTGGTTTCTTGTTCTTTGATCAGGGGACAGACAGGTAGCTTGGTGTATTCGCTTATGCTGGAACCTGGTACTACTGATGACCATATTGCGGGAAGCGGCGAAGTCAATCAACCTAGTGCCGTTGGGGGATGTTACATCGTGGAGACTGAATTTTCCAACTGTAGGACCAAAGACTCCTTCCTTGCCCACCTTGGCATTAAAGTCGCCGAGCACGATTTTGATATCATGCAGGGGGCAGGGATCATAGGCTTGTTCAAGTTTATCGTAGAAGGAGTCCTTCTCTGCGTCGTCCGTCTCCTCAGTCGGCGCATAGGCGCAGATAAATGTTATGTTGAAAAACCTCGCCTTGATGCGGATCGCAGCGAGACGCTCGTCCACAGGAGTGAACGCTAGTACTTGGCGGTGAAGTCTCTTTCCCACCACAAATCCTACACCACGCGCTTTGCCGCGTGTCTGGCCGCTGTAGTATACGTCACAAGGACCGATGGCCGTCTTTCCTTGCCCCGTCCATCGCATTTCCTGCAGGGCGGTGATGTCAGCCTTTGCGCTCGCGAGGACATCAACCAGTCGGGCAGCGGTACGCTGCCTAGAAAGGGTCCGGACATTCCACGTACATGCCCTAATATCCTTCTCATTGTCCTTACTTCGTTTTGCCGGGTCGTCAACATTAAAGGGGGTTCTCATCCGAGGCTTTCTCGATTTTTTCATTGGACTAGATTTTTTACGTGGCGGGTCCCAAACCCAGCGCACTACCCGTTTCGGGGTTTTGAAAGTATTTTTACACATTTATATAGCGAGCCGCTTGCTTCAAGACAGACGCCCGCTTGCAGCCGCACCTCATGGTGAACAGACGCTGCGCAAAAGACCTCGGTGAGCCCTTAAACCAAGTATGTCAGAGTGGCCCCACCGAGGCTCCCTCTCTTTCTGCCGCGAGCCTAGAATAGCTCACGTTGCCCAGAGTGTACGAACGAGGACGCAAGAGTCGGGATTGGGCAAGGTCACACAGCAACCACACCCCAATACACTCCACTTTTTTCGAATAATGAATAAAAATATATTTTTAATTGTTTCGTTACTCGTCACTCAAAAATAAAATATTGCCCATCCCTGGTAAACAGTGTCGAACTGGCTCATTTGAATTCGCCAAATTTGATGTGGTGTATATGTACTATTAAGCTACATTTGAGGTACGGGCATTGTGATATTGATACACAATGGGTACGGGTACATATATACGCAAACGTCATTATTGCTGTGCAGTCGTGTTTACATTTACTGTGTTTTTAATTGTGAAATTAAAATTAATATATACAACTTCCATACTCTAATTTGTGATAAAATTAAGTGCAAAGTCATAGTGTTCAATTTTAAACATTTGAATTGTGGAGATAATTCATATTTTATGAATTTTAGCTTACTTCTAAATTCAATTTTGCTTTCCTTTTATTTGCCGAGTCATTTGCATAGTGTATTTGTTGCTGTTTGATTGGCTTCATTTTCTTCTTATAATTGTTATTGCTATTGTGTGCACTTGTTACTTTGCTATTTTCTTTTATTACAGATGTTTGCGTTGTTTGTTGAGTGTCAGAATACAGTGACTCTCAAGCTGCTCGCTGCTATATAAACACTTGCCTATAAAACTTTCAGGGTTGCTTTTAATTAAAACCAACTTTTATAAATTATTAGTTGAACTTTTCCTTTCTTAATTAATAACAGAACTTTTTTTTTTTGTCGTTTTAAAAAATGTACTGTATTTACGAAAAGTGTCAAATAAAAAGCGAATCCGAACGCTACGTGTCTTGCTGGCTCTGCGATGCGCTTGGTCATATGAAGTGCGCAGGGTTGACAGGTAGGATTGTAGATGCCATAAATGATAACAAGGGTGTTCGTTGGTCATGTGTAAAATGTAGATCAGCTGAAATTGATCTTTTCAAGCTTTTTAGGGAAACTCGAAATGCGTTTTCTGAAATCGGTAAGGAGTTTTCTAAAATTTCCGTGAAATTTGACCATTATGAAAAACTTTTTAGGTCATTCAAGTGTTTAGATGGTTCTCCTGTTGTTGAAAAAAACATTTCGAATGATTTAAATTATCGAGAACCTAGTTTGCCTGAGCCCCTGAATTTAAACCCTCCCCAGCTAGGTCTCCAATCGCAAATGTTGGAATTAATCGACTTGGCCTCACCCAGTCCCCAAGCAGTAGTTCCGTCAACTTCCAAAGAAGTAGTTCCGTCCACTTCCAAAGAAGTGGTTCCGTCCACTTCCAAGGAGGTGATTCCGTCCGCTTCCAAAGAAGTGGTTCCATCCGCTTCCAAAGAAGTGGTTCCATCCGCTTCCAAAGAAGTGGTTCCATCCGATTCCAAGGGGGTGGTTCCGTCCACTTTCAAAGAAGTGATTGCGTCGACTTCCAAAGAAGTGGTGCCGCCTACTTCCAAAGGAGTGGGTTCATCCATTTCCTTGAAAGTGGTTCAGTCCACTTCCGAGGCCCCAAATCGAACCCCTGTACAACAAAATACTGCCAATTCAGTTCAACCAACGGCTACTAAGCTGGTTGTGGTTCCACCGCGAAAATCGATATTCGTGTCTAGATTTCAGAAAGACACTTCCGTCAACGACCTTAAGTCTTACATCAAATCGAAAATTAAGGCTGAGGGTTTAGTAATACATAAGTTTAAATTTAATTATGAGCGAAAAATTTCTTCATTTAGGATTGATGTTTTTGATGAAGATTACGATGTGATTTTGGATCAGTCGTTCTGGCCCCCTGGTGCTTTTATTCGCGAGTTTTCACCTAAGTCAACTGCGAACGACCCAGATGCTGTACAAATTCCTCGTCAGAATACTGATCCAAAAAACTAATTCTAAATTCTTTCTTGAATATCTATTATCAGAATGTTAGAGGTTTAAATACCAAATTAACTGATTTTTACTTAAAAACGATCAATTGTAACTATAGAATTATTGCTTTCACTGAAACTTGGTTAAAACCACATGTCTTTGATTCCGAAATTTTTTGTGATGGTTATCAGATTTATAGAAACGATCGCTTAGACAGAACCGGGGGCGGGGTCCTATTGGCTGTACATTCTTCAATACCATCTGAAGATGTTAATTTACCTTATATTGAAAACATAGAATTTAAATGCATACGTATAGGAATTGGCACAGGCCATATTTATTTAGCTGTTAGTTACATTCCACCGTCATCTGATTTATCAGTGTATATGCACCACATTTCACTTATAAAAACTATAAGTTCTTTGATTAAGCCCGTGGACTCAGTAGTTGTTTTGGGTGACTTCAACCTGCCACACATCTCGTGGAGAATAATTGATGGCAATATTGTCCCAGTGTCTTCTAAGTTGTGTAATGAGTTTTTGGACGAAATGACCAACCTATGTCTTAGTCAGATTAATGTTATTCCGAACAAGTTAGGAAAAGTCTTAGACTTGGCCTTTGTTGATGACTTGTCTAAATTCACTGTAAATCGATGTGATCCTTTAGTTCTTCCCGAAGACGCTTACCATCCATCTTTTGAAATAGCCTACGAAATCATAAACTATAATCGCGATTGTATTACGAAACCTTATGACTCTATTAAAACTTTTGATTTCTCTAGAGCCAAATAAAGAACTTTCCAAACTTGTTTGGCCTCATTACAATGAGGATGTCGAGCGAAACTTATCTCACTTCAATAGTACCATATACAGCCTCTTTGAAAAGTTCGTACCAAAGCGCATCTGTTTACGTAATGATGAGCCAATGCAAGTCTGGTGCACTAAAGAACTCAAATCTTTAAAAAATCGAAAGTCACGCTTCTTTAAACTATACAAAAAAACTGGTTTACACTCTGATTATGTACAATACTCTGTTTTGCGCCATAAATATTTAGAATTGAATAAAAAGTGTTACAATGCTTACTTATGTAAAATTAAAAAGAACATTATTTGCAATCCGAAGACATTTTATGGTTTCGTAAACGCTAAACGCAGGGTAAAAGGGTTTCCTTCATCTATGAAATTTAAAGATAAAATCTCTAGTGACGACCTAGAGATTGCCAACTTCTTTGCTCAATTCTTCAAGTCCAATTATTCTTCTGGAATAAATTTATCATCTAACGGATACCCTTATTTACCACACTCCATTAACTCAATCCATGTTCCTCATTTAAACCCAGAAGATGTTTTATTACACCTAAAGGCCTTAAAGGAGTCTTTCAAATATGGCCCCGACTTAATCCCGACATGCTTTCTTAAAAAGTGTGCTGAATACATCTACCAGCCCTTAACACAGTTGTTTAATCTGTCTTTACAGTGTGGGATTTTCCCAACTTCATGGAAAGAATCTTTTCTTATACCTCTTTATAAAAGTGGGAGCAGGTCCTGCGTAGAAAATTATCGTGGAATAGCAAAGCTCTCCGCCATTCCCAAGTTATTCGAAGCCATCATTACCAATTATCTAGCATTTTCGATCCCAACACTGATTGCAAGTTCTCAACATGGATTTTGTAAAGGCAAATCAACCATAACTAATTTACTTGAATTCACTACCTACGTCTCGAATGGGTTTAGAAATAATTTAAGCACTGACGTTATATACACCGACTTTAGTAAAGCATTTGACAAAGTTTGCCACGCTTTACTCATACATAAACTTGATCTCATAGGCTTTCAACCTGGTTTTACTCGTTGGATCTCCTCCTATCTTTGTGGTAGAACACAACGTGTAATTTTAAAAAATACGTATTCAAATGCCATTGATGTCTCTTCTGGTGTCCCTCAGGGCAGTCACCTTGGCCCGGTTCTGTTTTTGCTATTCATAAACGACATGTGTACAACAATTAAGTACTCTAAAATCTTGTTATATGCTGACGATGTGAAACTATTTAAGTCATATGCGTTGACGGAGGAACGTTCTTTGCTTCAAACGGACTTAGACCACTTAGTTACTTGGTGCAACGTAAACTATATGCCGCTTAATCTGGCAAAATGTAAATTCATGTGTTTCTCTCGTGGAACTCTTCAACCAGCTTCTTATTCGATAAACAATTATACTCTTGAACACGTTAATGTTTTTGTTGACTTGGGTGTGATGATGAACTGTAAACTTAGTTTCAATCCTCATATCGAGGCTACTGCCAATAAGGCCAGAGGTGTTTTAGCCTTCGTGAAAAGGTGGTCAAAAGAATTTAGCGACCCTTATATTACTAAGACCCTTTTTACTACATTAGTTAGACCAATATTAGAATACGGCTCGATTATATGGAATCCGCGTTATCAAATTCATATAGATAAGCTAGAATCTATTCAAAAACAATTCTTACTTTTTGCATTGAGAGATCTACGATGGGATCCTTCGTGTAACCTTCCTCCTTATACTAATCGCTTGAAACTTATCAATCTCCCTACCCTTGCTAGCCGTAGAGAAATGCTAGGTGTAATATTCATGTGTAAACTCCTAAACGGGTGGATTTCAAGCCCTCCTCTTTTGAACGAAGTTAACTTTAATGTTCCCTCACGAGCCTTAAGACATTTTAAACCTATTCTTCTGAAGCAATGTAGAACCAACTATCAATTACACGAGCCGTTCCAGTGTTTGTGCGAAAATTATAACTCTCATTCAGACACTTTTGATATTTCGGACTCGCTTTTCATTATTAAAAAAACTATCCTATTCTCTCTTAACAATTGATTTCTACGTAGTATCAATTTATGTATTTTTATTATCTATTTATTTTCGTATTACACTCAGCTGATGAATTTTTCTCTGTAGCTGAGCAGTTTGAGATCTCGACGCTTAACAAACCTCCGCCTTTCAAACACTCGGCAAATTTAATCCGCGCGTTATGCGGATGCGCCCCTCGTGTCGGTCGGGCGGGATGGTGGGTAAAATCCGTTGGGCATAATAATAATAATAATATAGCGACACGACGCGACCAAATAGTTGCCTATTTGATCAACATTGTTGTGTCGCGTGGTGCTGCTGTCGCTAGGTGTACTCTGCTCCATAAGAACGCATGCAAAAAATATTTGGTCGCGTCGTGTCGCGTCGCTGGGCCTTAGCTTTACACTGCACCAAATGCGTCACTTTTGGCCAAGTTTTTTCGAGACCGTTAATGCGTAGATTGAATTTGATCACCAAATTGGGTCAAATTAAATTAAATTCGTCTAATTTCGCAAACAAATTCATTCTGCGGACAAACATTTTCGAAATAACTTCGCCAAAAGCCACGCATTTGGTGCAGTGTAAATGTATTATTACACTGCACCAAACTTGGCGAAATCAAATGAGTCAGTTCGACACCGTTTACATTGACAAATTTGCATTTGGCTTCACCTTCCCTGCAAGAGTCTTCTACCAGGACAAAAAGCCACCGAAAGAAAGTACAGCGGTAAATAACAATTTCAACTAGTTTTTCTTAAGAAAATGGGCCAATTCTACCAGTAAAAGACTCTTCTTTTATTATTACTCTACAGATGTTGGTACAAATTTGCCAGTGTAAACGGTGTCGAAATGGCTAATTTGAATTCACAAAATTTGGTGCGATGTAAATGTACTATTATATAATTACCAAAATTTTTTGTGGTTTTGCTACTGTAGAATATTCACTGATTTTCAAATCAAACGACATGGCAACACTCACCGTGAAATGCAACCGTTCAACAAAGCGCTTTGACAGCTGTCAGTTGTACAATCCACCACTCCCCAGAAATAGAAAAAAAACACCAACAGTGCATTTACCAAAACAATTCTGCATTTATCTGCGCCAGCAAAAGTATGCAAAAATCTTCACATATTGCACGACAAGATTCACAAGAACAACTACCAGTCACCACACAATATAAAGTATTTGTGCCTACAATGAAGCGACGTACGCTAGCAGGAACATGTGGCGTTGGTGTGTTTGTGATCGCATTCGCAGCAATTGTCATCTCATTCGCCACACCCAATTGGCTTGCAAGCGATGATCGGATAACTGGAGCAAAGTTAGAGCGTCTAGGATTGTGGGTGCATTGCTTCCGTTCGCTACCCGATGTTAATGATGACAGTCAACGACGTTTTTTTGTTGGATGCCGTTGGGTATACGATCCATTTACAACTGGTTATGATGAGATAAGAGGTTTCCTGCTACCAGCATTTATGATTGCAACACAATTTTTCTATACGTTGGCATTTATTGGCGCGTTGGTCTCTTGTATAGGGGTGCTGGTATTCTTTTTATGCGCTGGACCAGATCAAAAACATTTCGTAATGCTTATACGACTGATTGGGTATGTTATGTTGGCCACGGGAGTATGTGCATCAATTGGTGTTATTGTATTTGCATGCTTTGGTAATCGTAATGGTTGGATGCCAGAGCATGCTAATAATTGGTTTGGATGGTCATTTATATTGGCATGTGTTGGGGCGGTCTTCTCATTGGTGACAGCTGTACTCTTCCTGACCGAGCAGAATGTGCAAGCGAAGAAGCGGCGACAATTCAAAGAATCTCAAACACGCTTCGAATTGGTACAAGGTAAAGCCTAGTGTTGGGGTGCACTGTCGTTGGAGGAGTTGAGATTTTTTGATGAAAAAGTGGAAAGCAGTAAGAAGTTAAAGAAAATGAAGATGCAACATGTCCAAGGTAATGCTAAGCTATAGCAGATAGATGTAGGATTAAGCTAAAGGTTATCTTTAAGAGTTTGTGAATCATTTTGAGAGTAGCTATTCAAATTTATTATTAGAAACGTGCGCTTGCATAATACATACATTTAGAAAAAGCGAATATTTACATACTTACAAACAAGCTGGACAGTGGGTTATTTTAAAAGACTTGTAAGAAAACGTAATATATTAGTAGCAGCTAAGAAGAAATCAAACACAGGTGGAAGATTTATAATAGTTTTAAAAACTTCTAAAACACGATGTATTTGTAAATACCCACTCAGCATTTTATTAAGTCTTTGTATCATATTCGAGTCTTTTTCGAGCCTTCTGCGCGATTAAAAAAATCATAAATGAGCTCACTTTCTGATCATAAAAGACTCTTTCGTCGGTAGAAAAATTTAACCTGCCCGCGACTCTTCTTGATAAGCCTTTTATGATCAGTTTTGACTCTTTATCGACTCTTCCTGCAATATTAAACATTGCCCACAAAAACTTGTTTTGAAAAATATTTGGGTAATTCTCAAGAACGTCGTATTCGTTGTTGTTGTTGTTGTTGTTGTTGTTGTAGCCATACTTTGCCCTGTCTAGTCGGCAGATCCTCTTATAAAAAGTTACGTTACAGACCAGTTAGGGGTTGTACGGGTGTTGAAGTCCTTTGCCGGATGAATCCGGTACTCACTTGCGGTACTGCCCGACTGTCTTGGGAAAGATTTCGTGGATTTTAGTCGCCTCTTACGACCGGCATACCTACCTCTGGCATATTCTAAACCCCCAATCCGCAGGGTCGTATTCGTCGTATCGTTGTATGTATAAATTTTTTTCCAGCGACCGGTTTTAAATCGCATTCCTTAACCGATAGCCATACCAGCTAATGGTATTCGCTTTATTTGTTAGTCTAATTTTTTTGAAGAAAATTCGAAATAGAGCCTCCTTCACAGCAATTTCTGAAGCAGTGCTTTTGAAATACGTTGACCTTCCACTTAGCCTTTCTAATCTAATCTTGGCTTGTGACATTTATTGACGCTTAACTGCCTAGGCGATTTTGGCCGTTTCGTATCAAAGCAAGCAAGTCGTCATTACTTTTTAGCGATAACTGACGCCAATTGCAAACCCCACGCAGCCTTTATCTCAGCTAAGTATTTCCCTTACTCGAAATATTATAATTGTTTTTGATTTCATACTCGAGCTCTATTTGTCTCCGACATATTTGATTTGACTACAAGTTATTTTGCAAAACATCCCACTGTGCGTTGTCCAATTAAATGAGCATTTTTAAGAAAATTGTTAGATAGCTTAAGGTTTTAAAAAGCATGTATTTATGTATATGTACACTATACCATATATAAAGTCGAATCGTAAGTTTATGCAATTTCGCACTAGGTTTTTTAACTATATACATTGTTCACACTCACATCAAAAGATTTCACATAACAGTATAAATGGCCAAGTAATGCAGTTGGTACTTATGACATGCATTTACATACATATTTATAAATATACATCTCAACCGCGTACTTTTAGAGTCATTTAAGACTGACTTGACGAGGGGAATATTGTAATTAGACTGGGCCATAAAAGAAAACTCTTTTTTATAACACTTCAGAACCAAATCAACTCTTTTTCTGGGTATAGAAAATGACATTCCCCATTTTTCGAAGCTAGACTCCAAAATTTAGTTACGGTCTTTTGAAGTTCGAAGTTGGAAGATCTCAGCACTTCTTACATACATTTCTAAATAAAAAAACAACGACACGACTCAAACTAAAGAGGCAAGAAAGCCACGCCCACATTTTCCCTTCTTCAATTTTTTAAACAAACCCGTCTGAAAACCACTTTCGAACTTCGAAAGTCCGTAACTAAATATACCTTAATATTAGATCTGATCCCTTACACCAATTTGACAGTCAGAAACAGTCACGAATTACAGGAAAGTGATCCCGTGCGCCACTTTTCTGACTGGTGAGAGCAGAAAATTGAGTTCTCTCCAGTCAGAGCGTTGAAAGTTTTAGTCAGCAGAAGTTTTGCTGGTAAATTCTGTCTACTAGTTGTAGAACTGTCAAGCGAATAAGTTTGACAGTTCTACCATTTTTGCGATCCCGTACTCTTTGGTGTTGTTCTCGCACTGAGAGCGGATTTTCTAATTTTGACAGTTCTAGTAGTTTTAGTCAGAAAAGTAAGGGATCAGGGCTATTAATTTGTAAAAGGTATATCATTACTAGTTTCAATTTTTTTTTAGAATTTATCTAATTTTCATCTCAAGACGGAAACATACATAGCTTAATTCGCAAAGGCCCTATCGACACATTTTTCGAAAATGCGTTTTTCACATATTTTAGTATGAGATATTAATACATACGTATATACCCTCACTACAAGTTTTAAGGTGTTATTAGCGAGAATAGCGGAAATATACCAAATTTACAAAGTTCAAAAATATTTAGTTTTTTGTTTCTCATGTCAATTTTTTTATGTCAGATATGGCCTATGTGAGTTAAGGTAGCGATATATAAATAAACTTTATTATATCAATGACACTGTACAGCAGCCGTCTGGGTATGAGACCAAAGCAACTTTTTTGAAAAGATTAAAACATAAGTAAAAAACTGCCGTTCCCCGTTTTTCGAAGTTAGCCTCCAAAGTTTAATTACGCGCTTTCGAAGATCGAAGTTCGAAAATGGTTTTCTAATTGTTTTGCTTACAAAATTGAAAAAGGTAAAATGTGGGCATGGCCTGCTTGCCTCTTTTGCTTGATTTGTGTCTTTTTATTCTATATAAAATGTGTGTAGAAGTGATATACAGGGCCAAAGAGTGATCTTCGAAAATATTAAATGCCGTATATTTTTAATTATTATGATATTTCTTTATACATACACTTTCAAATTATAAAAGTAAAACCAATCAAGTAAAAGGAGCAAGAAAAACGCGCCCAAATTTAACCTTTTTAAATTTTTTAAACAAAACAATTCGAAACCTAATCTTCGAAGGCCCCCATTTTCGAACTTCAAAACCCGTAGCTAATTTTTCGAGACTAACTTCGAAAAACGAGGAACGCTGTTTTTTTACTTATACATATCTTAATCTCTTCAAAAAAGTTGATATGTTTAGAGGACCCAGAAAAAAAATTGATTTTGTCGTATAGTTTGATTTGTCAGTTCGAAAGTTAAAATGAGATCACAACAAAAAAATCCAAACTAGTAATGGTAGACCACCAAACATTAATATTAAGGTCTGAAAACTTTACATTATTTTTATATTTAATCTTTTTCTTTTTGGTCCAGTCTAATATACTTATAAAACAAAACTTCTTGCATTTGTGTCCAACAACGAATTTTTTTTATAAGAATCTCTCAAGCTTTTGCTTAACTTAAGAACTTGAATACACTTGTAACTATTTTTGCTAGTTATGTGAAAGTCGAACATATAAAAAAAGTATTTAAAAAACTATGTTTTCGAGTCTAATACGCATGCATATATTAGTAAAAAAAAAAAATTTATTCATATTCAATTACGTACCACGATTTGTAACCATCATCTAATACCATTTTTCTAAATGGTTTATTATTAAAAATACGCCTTAAATAAAGTATTAAAATAAGTATATGTATGTCTGTAAGTGAAGCAACCCGTAAACGTCAGATAATTAAGAAGTGCACGCGAATTCATTGTTTTTCAACAATAAAAAAAAAAAAAAACAATTGCATAAACTTTCGCTTTTTTATATTCACATCATCCATTCATAAGCATACAAGTTTGTATATGTATTACTAAGTATATACAATAAGTACTAAAGCAACTGTAAATGAGCACAAATTATAGAGATATTATTCTAAAGTAGCAACAGAAATCAGTTAACTAGAGCTAGAATGACGCACAAAAGCGTAATTTGAAGTAGTAAACTATTAAGTGAAATTTATTTAGTGCCTTAAGCAAAAAAGACAACATTGTACAAATTTACCAATGCGAACCAACTATAAGAAGCATTCCATACCAACTCTTATTTTTCAATTGTAATGTTAAACATTTGCTGACCTTTAAGTATTTCATAAATTCTTGTATCTGTTATTTTAATGTTTTATGTATGTACTATTGTCATAAGCAAAAAATTCTTATTTTACTTTTGACAAAAGGTTGATTCGTATAATCTTTTATACCTACGAATACCCTGCATTCAATACGTATCCGTCCAATTTATACAATTTAATAATGCTATATAATTATATATACATATGTAGCATATGTCCGTTATTCGAATACGATATCTTTACAACGTTGTTTGTATATTTTCTAACTTTATTAATTCTACTCGAAAAATAAAATCAAAATACAATAAGTACCGTTTTTTTTCTTTTAATTTTTAGAACTTTTACACTCTGCTTAAATCAAGCAATATAATTGTTATTTTTCTCATGCCTCATTATTTTAGGAATTTCTATTGTGTTCTCCAACCAGTTTACAGCACATGTGAGAAATTTTGATGATGGCGTGGGAATGTTGCGATTTCATGCAAATTCATTTACGTCTGCATTCATATATTTAAGCTGTATTAACGGTTTTTACATTACTTTTTTTTGTTTTTTTTTTTTAATGGTTGACTAATGAGTCATCTTTAGGCCAAGACTGTGTGAATGAAATGGTTAAATGATGCATTCAGCAAAAGAAATTGACCTTGTGTTGCATACAGGCCAATTATAAATACTCATTGATTTTTTCCCCTCGGATTTTTTTTTTTTTTTGAAAATTAGTATGGAAATGAAAATTTTAAAAGCTTTATAAATTTTTTTATGAATATGGGAGTAAACGTACGTTTTACCGATCGTATATTTTTCCATCGTTTTTCGTTTTGTTGGTTCGTTTTTCCACAACTTTTCGTATCCGAAAACGGTCCATAAACTATACTGACAAAAACTGATACCAAAAAACATCAGAAAATGATCCCAAAAACATCAGAAAACGTGTAAAAAAAAAAACAAAAAAGCATGATTAGGAGAGTTTTTTGTACTTTTACAGACCTACGATTCGTTCGCACACTTAAGTGGAAAAAATGATCAAGAAGAATACTTTTAATGGAGCATGAAAACGAAAAAACATACAGTTTTTGCCACACTTCTGTAGGGATTTTTTTTAAATCTCGACTACAGATCATTGTGTACAACACTATGCTACAGATATAGCGACTTCAGTCCCATCTAGCAGGGAAAATATATCCTATGTCGAGGGAATTAGCGATCAAAAGTTGGCATAAACCCGTTAAATATCATTTGAGCCCATTTCGTAAACATTTGGACTAGTATGGTTCAATCTTTTTCGACCTAGTATAACACTGGTGTCATTAGACAGAAAAGTACATTTCGTTACTACATACTACATACAACGAAATAGGATCATAAATGCGGATTTTGCAAATATAGCGACCCCAGCGCCATCTAGCGGTAAAAATAAAATGTATTTTGAGAGGACTCATAGGTCTGATGCATTTGCGAAAATTCGAAATTAACTGCATTTCACAGTTAATTCTCGCAAATATATCGGATTTGAGAGTAGAAGATATATTTGCACTGGCAGCACTCATTAAACAACAGCAAGAAATACAAGCAAAATGAAAACAAATACCGATAGATCTAGCGGTAGAGTGCGGATATGGTAGAATAACAACCAAACTAAACAAATCCTCATTGTTGTGTGTGTCATGGTAAATTATACGAAAATCATTTCAGTATTTTTTGAGTAAATTTCTTACAAAACATCCCCTGCAATTGTATGCATATTTAAAAATCTTCCAAAATTAACGGAAAAAATACATTTTAAAACCGATGGCAGCACCAACTTCGAATTTACCTTTTCACCAGCAGATGTCGCTAAAATGAATTACATATGTCAAAGCCTGCTGATTTCATAGTTGATTCATTTGTTTTGGCCACCAGAGAAAGTAAAAAAGTTAACTCCAAAAAAGTCATGGAATTTCCGCCGTGTCCTCCAAGTTTAAAACAGATTCAACATTATTTGAAGATTGCACAAGAGCATGATTCGCGTGATGTTGTTGTTGCATATTGGGCGCGCCTGTATGCGCTACAAATTGGATTGAAAATTTCGAAACAGCAACCAGATGAAACCAAACTACTTTTGTGTAAGTTTTTCGGCCGGGAGGAGGGGTGGTGCGGTGAAGAGTATTTCTATGGTAATAAATATATGACTCACATTTGTTTTGTTTTGCAGCACTTATGGATTGGTTGGAGACGACCAAAAAGACGCAATTGGAAAATGAGGCAATCACCAATGAAGTAGCAGCGCAAGCACATTTGGAAAATTATGCTCTCAAACTGTTTTTGTATGCAGATAAACAAGATCGCGAATCGAATTTTGGAAAGTAAGTAGTGGAAACCATAACACAATAGCTTAAACTTTCCAACACTGCTTATGTGGTCTGAGGGAATCGGTCCACCGACATAGTGCTTGGTTGCCTGGTACTCCGTTGCTGGATATAACGCCAGTGGGCTTGATTACTATGCTGTCGTTCTAACGAAGGATTGTTGTAACGAAAAACAACAAAAATAATACTATCCTGTCCGATTGGTTGTGTCCAATTCGGACCTCCTTGACCATCCCACCTCGCCTACGGACCTATGGAAGCCTCAGCCTCGTCTTCTGGTTCCGGCTGTCTTCTGTCTTTATCGAGGCTTCCCCTTCCAGCAGAAGTAGTCTTCATATTTGCCTACAGTTACGACTGGACGATTATAGCAACGGGTATGGCCCATCCATGAATGAGCATCATACAAGAATCAAACGTTATCTTTATGGTCCTTCCAGTATTTGCAACAAGCGAAATTTGACACAATCACTGCCTATATGGACGGCGAATCTATTTACAATGTGGAATCTATCCCAACAGGTCAAGGACTACGAATGTACCCACGATAGAAAAGCCTGTCGTAAAAGCGACTAAAATCAAAGAACAATTCGTGCGAAATTATGTGTGGTCTTTGAACGGGATCCACACCAGAGTTGTTGTTGTGGCAGTACTTCGCCCTGTCTAGTTAGATGATCCACATATAAAAAGTAACATGACGGACCAGAGAGGATTGTACTGATGCTGGCAATCCTTTGCCGTATATGAGTCCGGTACGTCTTGGGTACGATTTCGTTGGATTTTAGTCACCTCTTACGACGGGCATACCTAGCTCTAAACCCCAAAGCCCGACTGTCTTGGGGACGAATTCCTTGGCCTGGTAGCCAAGGTCGAAATGGATTTTAGTCGCCTATTACTACAGGCATAGCTACCTCGGGCAAATTCTGAAACCCAGTGGCTACTTCGAAACCGGCTCAACCGCCTTCAATATTTCTTTGAATAACAATCTTGTCTAAAATACAGAATGACCCCAGGACTGTACGACATCTCTCTCATTAGAGTGCAGTATTGGAAAGCTAACCATATTAATTAAATTTCATTCAAACCATTCCTTATTCTACTTCATAGGAATGTGGTAAAAGCATTTTACTCCAGCGGCGTAATATACGATATACTACAAACATTTGGTGAACTCTCTGAAGAATCTATAAATAATCGAAAATATGCTAAATGGAAGGCTGCTTACATACATAATTGTCTTAAAAATGGCGAAACTCCAATGCCAGGACCTTTACCTGAAGCCGAAGATGAGTTTGGTATGGAAGGAAGTGGTGGTGGTGCTGTAGGTGGTACTGAAAATACTGCCGAAACAGCAGAAGAAGGTGAAGGTGATCCTGAAATCACTGCCATACCGCAAGATCCACCAGCGGAGGACGAGGAGTCGGAGACAGGTCCAACACCAATACCAGATCCATCGCCACCACACAGTCCTCCACCAACAGTTGATGAAGTACTCAATAATCCGAACAAATTGCCTAGTCCACCAGTGGATGAAGAGAAACCTGGCGGCTTCGAGCCATACGTACCACAAGCACAACCGAGAAATATATACGTGCCACCCACACCCATTGCAGACATACAACTAACACCCGAACAAATAATGAAAGCACAGAAATATACAAAATTTGCTGGTACTGCACTCAATTTTGATGATGTAAAAACAGCAATTGAAAATTTGCATAAGGCCTTGAAGCTTTTAACTACAGGTGATGATAGTTAAATGCTTTTTGTTGCAGCAGTGTAACAAGTTAAAAGTATTTATGAATTGTTGCTTAAGAAATCATGCAGCGCGCATAAGTTGCTGCTGTTGCGCTTTCGTTAAGCTTTTGAAATTCACTGATTTTATTGTTTATGTTATGCTTATGTATATACAAAAGGAATTTATGTATGTAGAAGTATCTATTTGGTTAGGTATGATAATTTTGTTTATGTTAAGTACTAAACACTGATTAATATCGTCCCCTTTTCGCCTATTTATCGCAAGAGGCAACAAACATGCAACAAAAAATAAATTTCGAAAAATTGACCGTTAAGATAATTTCGCGAAAAGGGAGTCGATATTGAATACTATACCCGTTAAGAAATAATTATCGAAATATATTGCAAATGCTTTTATTCCATAGGAAGTGATTGGTCTATGTTGTTGTTGCAGCGCTAAATAGCCCTGCCCAGGCGTAATGCTTATTCCCCTCAATTGTCATCAAGCTCTTCTAACGGGAGTCTAAGGAAACGAGCAGTTTCAATTGGTCTATAGTGCTGTCTACCTCGTTTTTTGGCAGAGGATTTCTTAAAAACTCCATTTCACCTCAGAAGGTTTTGGCTTTGAATGGATTTCCTGAGATGGATCCGGTAGGCTTGGGCATAACTTAAAATGGGAAATTTGGTATTAGTTGCGCTCTCGGCTACATACTTACCTTTGTCCAACAAAATTTATTTTGACAGCTGAGTGGAAGACCGCCCTAAGTTGTTTCAAACCCGGTTTACACATTTTTTTCGAATTTTAATAGAATTTAATTAAAAAACCTCTATCTTATAGGGCCTATACACGATGCGTCTGAGTCAAGAGTCAGTTTAGGTGTATTAGTGAAAATGTGTATGTAGTAGACACGCCGACATTGACTCTAGCATGACTCAAGAAAATCAAAATGAGTTTGACATTTTGTAGAATGACGGCGAGTCAACACGTATACAGATTACTCGCGAGTCAGACGCACTGTCTACAGACCCTATTAGCTGAAAATGTATTGAACTTTCATCGAAATAGGACGTTTTTGAAACTCAGTCTTAGATTAAAAATTCTGAAGCAGGCGATGGGATGTTTCTGAAAAGCATTTCGATTTTTGGTGATCTTTCACCCAGCCGCCGATTTCTTTAAATAAATCTGGACTTCAGTTTTTAGTTTTTATTAAAATTTAGTGACTTGTTTTTTTGGTTTTTTAATTAAACATATTTTCTTGTATCCAATATCTGGTAGTGATAAATGATTTCCATTAAGTAGTAAATAGTATGTTTATTAGATTGGACAAATTATGTGGATATTATTTTTAAGAATGCCCAAGAAAAATACTGTAAAATTTTGCAGACTTCAATATTTAATTTTTAGAGGTCTATCATAGCTAGTTTAGATTTTTTTAGGATCTCGACTCAAGCGCCACGCAGCGTTTTTGATGACATAACAAACATTCGTGCTAAAAACCAACAGAATAGGATCATAAATACGGATTTTGCCAGTGAAGGAAACTCCAGCGCCATCTAACGCGAAACAATATTGCCATGTGCCAGGAGAACTTTTCCAAAGAGGAAACTGTCCACATTTGGCAAAAATCTCTTCGTCACACTAACACTACCTGCAAACTCTTTATATAAAGACTAACAGATGCCAACGAAAAATATCTCGGCTCCAGCGCCATCTAGCGGGCTTCTCTTTTAACAGATTATTTTGTTGCATATCGAACGTTCGTATCAAAAAAGAACTGAATCGGAACATAAATACCGATTTTGCACATATGGCGAATCCGGTGCCATCTAGCGGGAAGTTTTATCTTTTTTATATGAATTTTTACGTTTTCGACAAATTTCCAAAGTAAAAGCTTGAAATTACTTCGAAATGACGAGCAGGAAGAAAATTTTCATTGAAAACATTTCTGTAGGAATTTCAACTTACTCGACTGGTTTGGCAGTTTTGAGGCATAAATGAGATCACCCCTCAAAAATCGAATCTACCAAGGCTAGATTATTGAAAATTAATACTTATGTCTGAAACTTCAACAGTATATTTTTTCGTCATTTAAAGATATAAAAGAAAAATTTTGAAATATCTATATATCGCTACCTCAGAATACGATTGTCGTATGTAGCAAAACTTGATTTTTCAGGAGACGCAAAATCCATGCTGACAATCTGAGAAGTTATAGGCTTTATGAACAAACTGAGAACGCTTTTCGAAAGGAATTTCGAAGCTATCTTATCATATGCACTAATCCCGAAATGCCCAAAATTCACATACGACAATCGTATTCTGAGGTAGCGATATGTTTTGTCACAGTCTATTGTTTATGGATAACTTTCTAATACACTGTCTTCGATTTGTGCTCTTAATTTGTTTGTATAAAGTTCAAGGGAGTTTCTAGGTTAGTTTATACTTTTGAACACTATTTTTGCCAAGATCTCAGTCAATTTAAAAAGTGGAATCGACTCAGATTGAGAGATAGTAAGATGTCAACTGGTACATTTATTAGGGGCTCTGGCGCGGAGTCTCGTTTGAAATAACTCAAAAAAAAAATACGCCAGTGTACCCGAATTTCCAGGTTATTGTCTCTCCATCTGAGATAGGAACTTAATTTGAATTTTGGCACATAAGAAAAATAAAAAAAAGTTCAATGATGGGATGATAAATTTCAATAATGGACAAAATTATAAAAATGGCTTAAATTACATATCAATGTCTGAGTGGAAGATTTATTTCGAAATCGCGCCATACCGAAAATTCAATACATTTCAATGCAGTTTTTTTTTTTTTTTAATCTGAGATAGGGCGTACTCAAAAATATTCTTCCACTCAGTCGTCGATTAATGAATGCAAGGAGATGGTGCGGTTACGTCTTTGTGATTGGCTGCGTTTTTTGTGACTATTAAGATTGATTGTGATTACATTTTTGTTCTATGTAGTATGTATGTATGTATTTATGCTCAAGTTTGTTTCTTAAATCTTTTGTTTGAAGGTGCAAGATATATTTTTAATGTTTTTTTTTTTTTCTTTGTATGTATGCATTCGTAATTTATCTTATAATCGGTTAAAATTGCTTGATTGTGATTCTATTATTTTGTATTATGTATTTTTATATTAATTTTTCAATTGTCTTTTTTTATGAGTGCTTAATCCTGCTTCACGCCGTTGGTTTGTGGTTGAGTGGCGGCGGCAAATTCAGCTTCCTTTCGACTTGTCTGCAATGAGTTGAAAATTTTGAATTAATTTTTGGTGCTTTTAGTGAAACTTTTATTTTTGTATATATACCTGATACCATACGACCAAACGTCCTCCCAACATAAATGTGAATACAAGCGCTGGTCCAGATCGTTCAAATGGATCACTAACCATCCAGTGTTGATAGACACCCAAAATCATTAACAACAGCAATGTGACATTGGCAGCATTTTTTATTTTATCTGCAAAAATTAGAGATTAAAAGTTTAGAGCAAAAATGCTTTGAAAATATTTTTCCAACAAAAACTTACGATATGGAATGAGCGCCATAGCTAATCCGCATGTTATCTCAAGCACACCAACAGTACGACGATACCATTTCGAGGGTACTTTGAAGCCAAACATTGTGGCCAGTGGAAAAACTTTGGCATATTTTACGTATTCCGTTCGCTGAAAGTGAGTATAGAGAAAAATATTTAAACAAAACCTTTATTTTAAAATAATCCTAATCTGTTTAGTCAAGACTTAAACTATGTTCATACGACATTCGTTATCGGACGTTTAAATATACATACATACATTTCTTTTAAAGTACTTTTTTCAAAAATGCTTCTTCCTTTTTAAAAATTCTCGAGCTTTGGAAATTAAGGTAACGATATGAATGTTTAAGGCCTGATTACTCAGGAACGACCCTCCTAAAAAAAATTTCATTTGGACTTTTTTTGTGGGAAATTTAATTTCCTACAAAACTGTATTGATACCAGGTAAATTTTTGCTTCAATGATTCAAATCCAAAAAAAAAATTCAAAAATTATGAGAAAAATCACTTTAAAAAAATCCCATTTTTCCCATACAAAATTTATTGGATAGAGCGAAAAAATAGCCACCTCTAAGGGTTAAGTTACAGCGCTAATTTTTTGCTAGGCTTATTTTCTCATCAATACCTAACTTTTTAGGGGGTAAGACGAAGTCGATATTTTTTTTTTGAACCACCCTAATGTACATATATAGAATCACCATAAAATTTATTATTTTCTATGTTTTTGCAAACGAATGAACTGTCGGCATTGCGAAAGACCATCAAAAAATTCAAGTTCAAAACAAAATATTTCTCTTTGTGCGGATGGTATACAAATGTACAAAAATTTTTCTTTATAAAAGCAGCATATCGTTGTGCCGTACGAAAACTAACACTTTCACTTTGTGTCTGACTAATACTTTTAGGTAGTTATTTTTTTTTTTAAATACTAGCTGACCCGGCAGACGTTGTCCTGCCAAACCCAATCCCAGCCCAAGAACGTGATGGTCAATCATGATGTAAATACAACGTGCTTTATATCTGTGATCACAAGCAATAACAGCCTAAGTCGACTTAAGAAATTAGACCAGTTGAAATTTTTGCTGGTGATTTTGAATAGCAACATCGAGACATTTTTCAAGACTTTCATTGGTCTTTCTTTACTTTCTTTACAAACAATTAAATCCAATACGTTTGCCTTAGTTATAAAACAGTTTTGTTACAAAAATTCGCCAGCAAAAATTTCAACTGGTCTAATTTCTTAAGTCGACTTAGGCTGTTATTGCTTATGACCACAGATATTAATGTTCATCAGAATTTCCCATCACTTTTTTAAGGGCAATATGAAAAAAATGATGGGTGCTGTCATTCATGTTTAGCCTTGTTTTCATTTAAAAAAAAGGTTGCCGGTGTCCTATTGTGGCCGGATTATGATATTTAAAAAAATTTGAATTAAAAAAATCGGGCCAGGGGATCGGGTGTTTAGCTTTTGCAAAATTTTGAGTTAGAATTTTACATATATATTCTAGATAGTATAGATGTACTATAGCGGTACCTATTCCATAAAAATCAGACTGCCACATCCTGCAAAAAATTGTGCGGCGATATACCAACAGGTTATCATTATAACCTCTAAAGAGGTTTTTGTGCCGAGCTTTCAATTTGTGGGGTGCTGCTTTTGAATTTTTTCCTACAAATTGGCGGGGCCTACAGTTTCTTGCCGACTCGGAACGGCACCTGCAAAGCAGATAAATTTTTGCTAAGAAGGTTTTCATGGCAGAAATACACTGGGAGAGTTTGCCACCCGTTTAGAAAAACTTTTTTCTAAATAATATTTCATGTTGCTTTTATCGGGTTGCGATACCCGAATACTTCGTGTAGCGGGCAGCGACTTCGTCTACAGTCCCGATGAGGGACCACATAAACCCACGTAAAAGAAAAAAAATTTGTACAAGAACCATTGAACAATGTAGTGCACTTTTTATATGTAGGTAATACAGGGCGTATGAGTAACATTTAGTTATATAAGTAAAGCTGGAATTATGGTGATGTTTGTCGTAACGCTGTAGTCGTATCCAATCAGCTGATTCGACCAACCTTATGGGATTTAATGCAATCGATTATTGGTGCCATATCGTAACGCTAAGGTCGTAACCGGATCGTAGCCAACCAATTGGTTTTTGGTTTTCTGCGGTAACGTAAACAGCTGATTACCTTTTTTGTTCATTTAATTTATTTGTTTTGCATTAATTTTTCGAATTTATTGGTTTTTGCTGTTTGGTGAGTTATCATTTTACATTTTTTAAGAAAATATTAATTAAGATTGTGTTCATAGCTGAGTAAAATGGACGATAAAGCTGTTTACGGTTACCGCACCAATAATCGATAAAAATGTATCGCATAGGGTTGCGTTAGGGATACGACTACAGCGTTACGACAAACATCACCAATAATTCCAGCTTAAGGAAAATGGCATTTTTATCAAAGTGAATTTTCTTTTAATTTGTGAAACTTTTATGCAAGGCTTATTTTCTCATCAATACCTAACTTTTTAGGGGGTAAGACCAAGTCTACATTTTTTTTTAATCACCCTAATGTATATACTTCTTTAATATGCAATAAAAAACGTCACAAAATTTTGCGGAAAACATTGAACCATAATCCAAAACTATTGGGGCAAATTGCCAAATCAGAAGATGATGAATGTATAAATGTATGTTTCCACACGTGTAGACATGTAAACATTTTTCTTTCATATGTTTTAATACATATTAAATACATATTAAAAATCTTACAGAAGTCAATTTTATACGATTCTACGTGTATTTTTATTTACCTATCATAGAAACACAGACAGCAAAAGCAAACTATTCATCATTTTCACCTTCATTGTAAATTATATTTCGCAAGCCCCTCGAAATATTATTTGCACTTTCGTCTATTTTGCAGAAAAAAAAAACAAAAATTTGTTTATTTGTAAACCTTCGAGCTGCCAAATATGTTATCATACTCATAGAACTGTTTCAATAAAATTTTGTTTACACACAAATTCAGCTAGATGTACAATTAGATATGATGAGAATTTTCATGTGTGCAATAACATAAATTAGTATTTTTTATTACCTATGTATGTAGGTATATGGGCGAACTAATCGAAAGTACTTAAGCATTTCTTATTTTTCAAACTCAAATTTTGTAAATAAACAAATAGTGCAGACGCCACAGGGAGTGGAGGATGTAAAATAGTTTATAGTTTTGAACACAGAAAAGTTTGTGAGATACTATTTCAAATCTTGCCGTGCATCTGTATGATGAATATGGAGTAATAATGCTAAATGAAACAATTTGGATAGGACCTGTCTGTAGAACTCGAATTGTATCCTCTGTAGAGGGGCCTAAAACCTCTCATACAAAATAACTTTTCAAGTTTAATATATCTAAAAGAATTATGTCAGGGACCTGAAAATTGTTATAGGGTTATATATCAAAACCATTCTCACACATATAAGTGGGGCCTATCGGAAAAGGGGTTGTGGCAACTCCCATACAAACTTAATCTTTCAATCTGAAAATCTCTATAGTTTTTATAGCAAGGACCTGAATATTGTTATGAAGCAATATGATATCAAAACCATTCTCACGGGGGTTATCGAAAAAGAAAAAATTTTCAAGCTCAATATCCACTGCCGTGGGGCAACCCCTTTTAGAAAAAGCTTTTTCTAAATAATTGTCGATGTTGCTTTGACCGAGTGTCGATACCTGATTTTTCACACCACAGCGGCCGCTAACCAATAGTATTCTCATGGAAAGCGGTATTTTTCGGAAAAGGGGGCGTGGAACCTTTTATACATACTTAATTTTTTCAATGGTGAATATCTCTTCAAGCGTTCATGGCATGGACATAGAAATCACTATGGAGATATACGATATCAGTAGCATATTTACAGAAAAAAGCGAATTATCGGAAAATGAGGCGTGGCACCACCCGTAAAAACTTCGTTTTAGATTTTCTAGAAAGGGGTAAAGATAGGGGTTTGAAAATTATTGTTGGAGATATGTATATGTATGTTATCAATACCAATCTAACGGAAAAAATTGGAGTTAACGGAAAAATCTATACACGTTTAGGGCCGCTTGCATAAAAGCCGATAACGACTAACCGGAGTTTAATTGACGTATTTTGTAAGGTTGGGTTTTCAACCCAACAAACATTTTTAGCTAACCTCAATATGAGATGCATTTGAGAACCAATCATTTTCTCAAATCTTTTTAAGGTGAAATAACTGTTGATAGCATTCTCAACCTAAAAGGCTAATTTTCAAACTGAGCGGAGTGGATCGAAATGAAATCCACATGTTTTCATTAAAATAATTTTTCAGAGAGGCCAATCATGCAAACAAATAACCATTCTAATAAAAAGCGAGTTTCCATTTATGCGTTTTATTTAAAATTTGTATACCTTTCATGAACTTTGGTCCGATGTTTGTAACTATAAGAAGAAGAAGTGATAGACCCACTAAAAAGTATACCGTTATGAACTGATTCTATTTAGCCATGTCTGTCTGTCCTTCTGTTAAAACGCAAGCTAGTCCCTCAATTTTAGAGATATCTCGATGAAATATGATATTTTATATGATAATAATCATTTGTCGGAACCAGCAAGATCGGACCAAAACTACTCATAGCTCCGATACAATCGATTGTTCCGATAAACGGATTTCGGGCCATAACTTCTGTAATTAAAGAGCTAGTAACATGAAAGTTTGTAACTTTTGTTGTACAATCGATTGTTCCGATAAACGGATTTTGGGCTATAACTCATGTAATTAAACAGGTAGGAAAGTGAAATTTTGTAAGTGTTTCTCTTTTAGAATGTGGAATGTCGATATTAAAAATCTATGAGATTGGACCAATATAACACATCGCCCCCATATAATCGATAGTTCCGATAATTTCGTTTGGACCTAATGTTAAATTCACACAAGCTGTACTGGGGATCGAACAGTGAAAATCGTGACGCTTATTCATGAAAAGTGTATAGTAGAGCGCCTTGCCTTACAGGCAAAAAAAAATCGGTCATATGAAGTGTTTTTGAAAAACATTTAAAAAAAATATTTTTATTTTTTTCTGGCAACGCTAGATGTCGACCAATTGCATTTTTCTTCATGTCTTCGGCATTTATTGTCGAATTTTAAAGTGTGATACACCAATTTTTTTGTCTCAGGGAGTGGGTTTTTCCTAAAAAAAAAAAGCTCATTGATCTCAAGCGCTCCGTTGTGGAACCTACCCATCATATCTCAATTGCTACCACCCTAATGTACCGATCTGATAACAGCAAATTAAAGACCGTAAAAAATCGTAAATCTTTTAAGGTTGGAATACATAAAGCTTTGTTAACCTCGCCTGACATTTGCTACCTCAAAACTTTGCGTCCAACTTCAGAGGTATGCTACAATGAACGCCTTGACGCTTCTCTTTTATACATTTGTTTTCGTTATTTTTTTCTTTGCATTCGTAGTGTTTTAGTTAATATATTAATTTAATAGAGAAAAAATGAATTAATTATTATTTTCTCCAACATTTTATTCTTTAATTGAAGCAAAGTCATCAACATCTGATGGTCAAAGCAAGCAAAATTTGAGAGTTTGCCAAATTTTAACCTTGCTTCAACTTTGAGGTCTCCAATTTGCCATGCTTCGTTTAAATACGTATACTGATCTTTTCTGTCAAAGTCAAAGTTTGAGGTAAAGCCAAAATAAAGTTTTATGTAACTGACCCATTACGGTCTTCAATTAACTGACATTAGTTCGTTACATTAGGGTGGTAAAAACTGAGATATGGTGGGTAAATAAGTGCCACAACAAAACGCATAGCCTTCGGCACAGCCGAAGACATCTTTCCTTACTTGTTTTGATTAATATATGTATGTAGTTTAACAAATAATCCTATTATGCAGACAACATTTGAGAAAAAGTTGAGATAAGATGTTTTCTCAAACGTTTGCGTTTTTGGTGCTCGGTGTTTGTTGGGAATCAAAAATCTATTTTGGCAGAACGAAGTTTGTATGTACTTATCTATTTTTTTTTTTTTGCACCCTCTAATACATCCCTTATGTGTTAAGTGTAATAACAACCCGATGCAAAATTCCAAACACTTCTTAGCATTTGTATGTATTTATGCTGGCATACATATCCAGAATCATTGATTTTTCACATGGGAAAAAGTGGGTGGATAGCTTAAAGCTCAAATACATACATACATAACTATGTATGCTAGAAAACTTCAAATTTTCCTTTAAATTATTTCGATTTTTTTTTTAACTTACCAAATCCTTAAACAGGTCCTTGCTTATAGCTGGCGTTAGCTTAAGCAACCCAACAAAAATGAAGAAAATTCCCAAAAGAATTGAAAGACTTTTCAAAACTATTGTATTCGATGCGGGCATTTTGAAAAGTTTTTGTTTGTCGATTTTTGCTTAAACAACTTTACATATGTATGCACGTAGGGTATAAATTATGACGTGCTGCTTTACTAAAATGCTTTAAATTTCAATTTTCTTTTAATGATTCACTTAGAAGTATATTTTTTTCGAAAATTTCATAATTTAAATTAATTAATTAATTTTAAGCACCGACTGTTTTATATATTTGTATGTATGTATTTATATATTTATGAATGATGTTGTTGTTGTTTTAGACACAAACACCGCACAACAAATCCCTTATACACGTAATAAATATTCAGACGGTTTGATCTATTTTTAGTGTTGATCGTTGTTGAAAAATTTTTTCTTCAAATATAAAAAAAAAATTAAATAAATTCTAATATGCTCTTTTTGCTTAGTTTCGTTTTTATATTTTCTTGTATTTTAAATACATATTTTATGTATGTACTATATATTTTTTTTTCTCTTATTTCTATTCAAATAACAACCGAACCGGTGCGCTTATTTTTTGATGAAACCAACGGTGCTTATGTTCGAAAATGACTGAAATGTTCGTTCGGCCGGTGGTTCGCTCAACCTGGCAAGCCAAGTGGGATTTCTATATTTTTTGCATTAAACAAACAAAGGGCGGTGGATGGTAATGTTTGCGATGCTAATGGCTATGCTGCTATGTATATTTGTTTGTGTCGGCATATGTATGGGCTACGATTTGTTTTTTTTTTTTGTGGTGGTGGGGGTTGGTTTTTGACGAAGTCATCTTCGTTTTTATAGCTCAGCATCCTGCATATCGATTGACATATAAATTTTGGATTTCTGAACCACCTTAATGCGCGACTAGAGATGAAACAGAAAATGAGTAACCGAGTACGAAAATGTGTGGGGAAGTATTTGGTAGTGGCAGATCCAACGATAACAAGCCTTCTGGCTGATTATAATTACTAGAATCGCTTGTGATCGAAAATAAATCTGGTGGTAGTGACTGGAGAGGGTCAAGGGGTCGCTAGTCCCGTACCCCCATCCTTAAATTTCGGGGACTCAGTTTTTTCAATTTCCTTTCCATTGGTGCATATTTCATTCAAATCGGTCAAACGGTTCACTCAAAGGAGCTTCCAAAAGTTTTTCATGTGGCGTATTTATATACTATACGTAGATAGATAATTTTGAGCGAACCGTTTGACCGATTTGAAATATACACCGAACTGAGGTATCGTCTCAAAGAGGAGGTTTTTTCTCAAGAAAGTTCATTGAGCTCATGCGTTTCGTTGTGGTACCACACTTTAAAATCCGACAATAAATGCCGAAGATAAGAAAATAGATAAAAATGCAATTGGGCGACATCTAGGGTTGTCAGAAAAAAAATAATAAATTTTTTTTTTAATGATTTTCAAAAACACTTCATATGAGGGGAGGTGATACGCTCTACTGTACATACATATATAGTTCGAAAGTGTCAACATTTCTCTATCCAAAACGGTTGAGAGTTTTGAAATCGGTTGAAAATTGGTTTTTTAACGAAATTCGTTATTGTCGTTAACATTGATTTTGACAAATTTTGTATAGAAAATTGTGTCAAAATTAACGATTTTTATGTAACGAACTTCTTTAAAAAGTTACAGAAACTGGTTGCAGATTTTGGGAGTGTTTCAAAACTTTTAAAGGGTGTTTCGTGTATAATTCGACCAGGTGAGCAATCTCTACTGGGTCGCTTCAAAAGTGCAAAATCACTTTGTTATTAATAATGTAGAATATTCATTATCATCATTTATTGACGCGATTTGTGCCGTTTCATATCAAAGCACGCTAGTCGGCGCCAATTGGAAACGCCAAGGGAGTTCAAGTCATCCTCCATTTGTTGTTTCCATCTCAGTCGAGACCTCCCCATTCGTCTGCTGTCGCATCCGGGTGTCGATAGGAAAACCTTCTGTGCTGGAGCTTATTTGTCCATTCGCATAATATGACCCAGCCAGCAAAGACTTGGGCTTTAATTTGCTCAACTATGGTCATCGTTAAATTTCCTTCGCAAAATTTCTTGAGCGAGCATAAGAAACATATGCTCGTTTTTTTCTTGAGGCATTTCTTGGCAGGTCAGTAGCCCGCTTAAGGAGTTTAATTTTTATAACCTTAAAAATGTAAGAAGTCCTTGGTTCGATGACCAGTAGGGGATGGAAAATTTCTAACAATCGAATACGGTTTTACAAGACCCTTTAACAAGTTCAAAACCAATCATCGTAGTTGGTGTCGTGTGTTTATAGCATTTCCAACTTGGCTGATCAAAATTCCACAAATTTTTTTTTTAAATAAAATAAGATCAATCATAAAAAATAAAATAAAATAAGATAAAATAAAAAAAGAAGGAAATAAAATAAAATCTAATCAAATTTAATATAGTAAAAGTAAAAAAAACAAAATTAAAGAAAAGGAAATGTGTTAAAATAAAAAAAAATTAAAATAAATAAATAAATAAATAAACAAAAAATAAAATAAAACGAAATAAATAAAAAAAAAATTTATTAAATGAATATAATAAAATAAAATATCACAAAAAAAGCAAAAAAGGAAATTACAAAATAAAAAAATTAAGTGAAATAAAATAAAATTAAGCAATACACAACAACTATGTACGTGTTGTTGCATGAAAAAACTTGTTTAAAATAGTCTAATGAGATAAAATAAAATAAAAAAATAAAATAAATTTTTTTTTCTAAAATTCTTTGATATATTTCTGTCAATAGAATATCCTTCTTAAAAATTAAAGAAGTTGAAATAAAATAAAATTAAATAAAATAAAACAACAAAAAATTTATATAAAAAAAATTTAATATAATAAAATCAAAATGAATATAATAAAAAAAAAAATAAAAAAAAAAAATTATAATGTTTTTAAACAGAATAAAGTTAAATTAAATGAAATGAGATAAAGGCCCGGTTATGCAGTGCAAATTTAAACTTAGTTTTAGCAGCCAATTTGTATGGGATAAAGTCCAATCAACTTTATCTGTGGTTTAAGCCTGCACTGAAAACCGGACCAAAAAAAAATTAAATAAATTTTTTTTTTTCAAATTTTCTAAAAAAATAGAACCATCAGCCCTAAGGGCCCTGCATTAAGCCCGTACCCTACAAAAAAGGCAAATCCTCTAATCAATACTGCACATGTGTAGAGTATTCCAGTAACGGAGCACTCCAATAACAGTACAATTTCATTCAAAAAAGGTGGTCCAATTAACATGGTGATGTCCTAGGAATAGACCACCTGTATACCAATAGTACTCCATACAGTACCCAATGTAAAACGAGAGTTGGAGTAGGTGTTCCTCTTTCGCTTTGATTTGTACTTTGTGTAGGTGTTATATGGATTACGGGATGGAATACTCCTAGTTGGATTAGGTGGTTCTCGTGCGATTCGAGTCCGTTCTATTTATATAGGCACTTTTTTTTTTGTTCTGATGAAATTTGTCTAGATCGGCTGAGCTCATTTAAAACATATATGTGTTTGGTGACGGAAGAGTAACGTCGGTTGGCATGTGACTCCATGTTAACGTCGAAATTCACTGTCAATTTAACAGATACTTCATTTGTCCTTTATTTTAACAGTAGGATGAACTGGCCGATAATTTTATAGTGAACGTTAAAGTTGACAGCTAGTCGTGAAAACGGCCCTTAGTCTTAATTAGGGGCCTTTGCTGCAATAAACACTTAACCGTATTGTAACACCCTTTATTATAGCGGTTAAACTCTGTTATGTCAAAACAAGCGAACGCATTTCGAGAAAGCAAACCTGCGCCAAATTAACATCAGCTGATTGTTTTGTAAACATTTGGCGTATTTTTTTAATAGCAATTTGCTGATAAATTCGATTTTATTTGGTAAAGTAGATTTTAAAAATGTCGCTAGTTGCATATGCAGCCAGCAGTGATGAAGATTCCGACTACAGTGAAGAAGAAAATTCCAATACGAGCGGCAAGCAGTTGGGAAGAGTTACATTGGTAACAACTACAACAAATGGAAAAGGTTCCACCGACTCAATCAGCGACGACGATGATGATTATGCGCCCACGGAATTTACAGCATTGCCTACAACAACTGTGAACACAGTAAACAACAATAAAGTAACATTGCAAGTACTTGCATTGCCGAAACCCAAAAACGTAGCTGATACAAAAGATCCCGATGAAGATTTAGAAGAAGTGACGCCCGCATTTTCCAAACTGCCAGTGCCGAAGCACAAAGTTGAGTGTAGTACAGTAATAGAAGAAGAAGATGACGAGTTTTTGCATAAGAAGGCTACACCATCCGCTGAAGAGCTGAAACCCAAACCACTTGTTTCAGTGGCATTAAATAAAGGACCTGTAAAAATTACGATACCCTCATTGAAAGATTTTAAAGATGTTGAAACGGATATAAGTAGTAAAGGGAAAAATAAACCTTCGACGGGAGGACAAAAAATTTCGTGTTTGCTGAGCTTGTTACCACAAGCCAAGTCTGAGCAAAACTTTAGTAAAACTGCGGTAACTAGAAAGCAGAGCAAAGACAAAGTCAGTGCGCCCCAAGAGCAGCCAAAATCATCTACAGCTGTTAATCGCTTCATACCAGATACTGTGAAAAATCGACGCCCCGCACATAATACAGAAGGTGTTGATGGTATAAAGAAACACGCTAAAAAACCGAATGCATTGACAAATGACAAATCCAAAATATCATTAGTCGCTTGTACTGATAGTGAAGGCGATAGTGATAATGAGGAAGGCGATGGTGATTTCTTTTCACTAAACACCGAAGAGAAACTACCTGAGGTGAGCATAAATGAAATCAATGCTATGGTAGCGCAAAGAGCAGCTAAAATGGCTAATGCGACCACAAAGTATCTCAAGACAGCTGATGAGCAGAAGCAAGCGATTGAGGAAAGTAATGCAATGGAAAATGAACGTTTGCTAGCCGAGCAACAGCAAGAACAATATCGTGTATTAGACCAGAAGGCGATGCATGCATTGGCTGGCAGCAGTGCTAAGCGTCGAAAGAAAGAGGAAAACATACAAGTATTGGATATATCGAGCGCTGAAGTGCTACCGAATCGAGAAGAGTGGATGCGCACAGCGTTGGCATCCTCCACCTCGTATCAAGCGACTGGTGTGCTAGTGGATGAGGAACCTGCTGCTGGCACCAGACGAAAGCACCAAATTACTTATCTGGCACATAAAGCGAAAGCCAACGAAGCAGAATTACAAGCAATGTGGTCAGCGAATCGTCAAAATCGGCGCGCTACACAAAGCAAATACGGATTTTAGTTTACAACTTCTTTATTACTTACAAGCTAATACCTATAGATACATTTCTTAAAAATAAATGCTGGTTTATTACCAAGATTCGATTTTATTTAAGCGCCCAAATACGTATACAATTGACGCAGACAAAAGTATCCATATTGGTAGCATAGTCACAAATATTGATATTTCCCATTGCGGATATTCCAAACGCAAACAAATCATTAGCTGTGATGCAATCTTCAAGAGCACACCACAAATATACCACTGATAGTAAGTCAATAGCTCTTTAAGACGTTTCAAATTACGCCATTTACGTATAATTTTAATAACTACATAAATGATTAAGATACCATCGAAAATCCATAGCGGTATGAATGTAACAAACCAGCTCCAATGCGTGCGTGGATCCAGCCGTAGACAAAGCAAGATAAGAAAGACGAGCACTATGAACCAAGTGAAAAGTGCACGATGTGCCAACGTCATGGCGAGCTAGTTTTATTCACATATGATCCACATACTCAGTTAGTTGTTATTTCAAGCAAATATTAATGCGGTTTTGTTATTTTATTAGCGAGCGAAGAAAATTTTGCACGAAATCAGAATCAAAACAAGCAAATGAGTGATGCCAATAGGTGCGAGTTTACAAACAGAAAACAAGATTGTCGATGCCACCTTTTGTGGAGTCAGCTGATTTCAAGAACGACCCAGCAAGAAAGCTTTCAAACTGAAACAGACCATTCGATTTTGACAGCTGAGATAAAATTACATAGTTCAATGCAACCTGTCCCATAACGCTTTTCAACGCGCGTTAGCGAAGAAACTTGACAAAGTTTTATCTTTTCCCGTTCGATGACATAATCAGCTGATTTTTCCTTGTTTATTTTCGCGTTCATTGTGGGATACTTGTTCGGGCTCGCGCAGTTTTGCCAAAGTTATAAATGTCACGCAAATTTGTTTTCGCCTTCAGGTAGGGTGGCGGTTACCTGGGCCTGGATTCTCTAACAGTGAGTTTTAAAATTTTCACTTTTTCACCATTTAAACTATATGGGGAAAAAGTGTACATTTCAAAACTCACAGTTAGAGAATCTAGGCCCTGGCCAGGCATATCTCGAATTTTTAGCTTTTTTTAATGCAGATCTTTGATAGGGATATCCATTTGTTGTTTGTAGGCGTTCGATAGTCAAATTATTTCGTTCGATGTTTAAAATACATATATTGTAATTTTTGAGGAGAGTTGGCAGAACAATCGATCTGATCCTTTACTTTTCTGACAAAAACTAGTAGAACTGTCAAATTTATAAAATCCGCTCTCAGTGCGAGAACAATACCAAGGAGTACGGGATCGCAAAAATGGTAGAACTGTCAAACTTGGTCGCTTGACAGTTCTACAACAAGTAGTCAGAACTTACCAGCAAAAAATCTGCTGACTAACCCCGCAAAAATCGAGAGTACTCTATTTCCTATCCAAAGAGTACTGGAGCACCAGAGTACTCCAAAGGAAATCCTTTTTCATATAAATGTTGTGCTCCAATTAACATTGCGATGTCCTAGCACTGGACCACCTACCCCAACCTTCGTTTTGTTTCTGCTACTCCATGGAGTACCTACAGTCAGAGTGCTTTGCAATGTACTCCAATGTTGTTACTCCTTGAATCGACTAGAAAATCGATTCGTGTAAATCATCTTTCATATCTATTGGGATAAATTAATAAACAAAAACTCAATTTCAAATCTTCACAAATTTGACAACAATTTGTATGAAGAAACTTTCAAAATTTGAGAAAAGGTTTCGAAAAAGCAATTGCTTGTTTTTTATTAATTTATCTCTTTTTTGCCGCATTCCGCATTAAAAATTGGAACATTCGAGTACAAAAAGTACTCCGTACCTGAATCGGGTTTATATGAGGGCCGGGTACCGGATCAAAGTTAAAAAGATCTGGCAGCCCAATAAAACGAAAATATGACAGTTTTCTGCACCGAAATGCAACTCTGCAACAGGGCTGCCGTAGCCGGTACTTTAGTACCAAACTTCATCCTTTTTGTTACTGATACTTTGCGACCGGTTCCATAAAATTGTACTTTTTATGCAAGACCGCTATAAATTAGGTGAAATCTAGCTGCTAGGCCAATCTCAGCTGTCAATGTAAACCTATTTACATGTTCGCCTTTATATGGTATTCATATTGGCAGGTGAAAACATGGAAAGAAGAGACCACCACTCAGATGGAAAGACGAAGCGGATACCGATTTGTGAATATTTGTGTCTTTAATAGGGGCGACGAAGAACCGAATATGTACCGCGAAGATCCCTTTAAAGGAGGGAAGCACTTATTCCAGTGCATTTGTGATTTCCTTTTAAGGCGGATTTCTCGACTGCCTAGGCACCTGTTAACGTCAAATTTTACTGCCAATTCACTGTCAATTTAACAGACACATATTTCCCCCTTTATTTTAACAGGAGGATGAGCTGGCTGATAAACTTATAGCTGGCGTTAAATTTTACGGCTAGTCGTGAAATCAACCCTTAGAGGATTAAATAAATTGTATTTCGGTGTATTTAGAATGTAATGAAAACACACTGCACTTTTTCATCAAAATGGTACATTTTGGTGTAAACCTTGGTACCCAAAACCAAGGTTGGGGGTGGCAACCGTGCTATACAAAACCGCAAAAATGTTAGTATATCAACAAAAACTTGAAAAGCAACAAAATTGAATTGCATTTTTCTGATATTTTATTGACTCAACTCATATCAAGAAATTCAATTCTTGTATTCAACGAAAATCTAGAGAAAAGAAACACGAGCCACCGTTTCCATTCCATAAACTGCATATTTGTGCTAAGCAAGTTAAACATAAACGAAGGCAGTGGAACCGTTTTTCGAGAAAATGAATGAAGCAGCGTTGGCTAGCATGATCTACAACGATCCCATAGGCATCTATGAACAGCCCAGGTAAGTAGTTACTTTTGTAAGATATGTTTTCATTAAAAAATTAATCTAAATATTTTACAGGCCACGTTTCATATTCAAAATGCCGCGTGTGGTGCCCGATCAAAAGGCTAAATTCGAAAGCGATGAGCTATTTCGTCGTTTGAGCCGCGAAAGCGAGATACGTTATACTGGCTATCGCGAACGCGCTTTGGAGGAACGTCAAATGCGTTTCCACAACGGTTGTCGCGAGGGTCATACCGAGATCTCGTTTGTTGCATCGGGCACCAATTTGCAGTTAGTCTTCAATGCCACACAGAATCCATACTTACACGATAAGGAATGCGACTTTGATAAGGAACACGGCAAAGTGTATATCAAGTCGTATTTCATCATGAATGGTGTATGTGTGCGTTTTCGTGGTTGGCTAGATTTAGAGCGTTTAGATGGTTCGGGCTGTTTAGAATTTGATGAGCGTCGTGCTATGCATGAAGATCAAATACTGCGCGAACAAATCGAACGTTATAATTTGAGGTTGCGCGAATTTGAAGATTCCAAACGCGCCTATCGTGATAGTCGTCCCGAAGTTGATATGGAAGCTGTACGTCGTGGTGTACCAACGGGTGGTATTGGTGTTGGCGCTAGCATGTGGAGGCGTTAAAACCTTGTGACTGGTGTTATAGAAATATTACGACTAATGGGAAATTACCCTCGAAAAGTAAAACCAAATGAAATACTCATTTATCTTATTAATAAAGATTAAGTTCAAGATTTTAATTATGTATAGATAAAAGATTATATTTAAATATGTATTTAGTTTTTTAAAAGTTAAAAGTATTATATCATTTACTTGTGCTTTATTTTTCATATCCTTTCGTATTAAATTTTTTATGTATGTAATTCAAATTATAGTTTTTTTATTTATTTTTTTTGTCACCCGGATAAACGATTGCCGTATATTCCCTTCAAACATTCTGGGAGTGCTCATAACTAAGGAGTCCGATATGAGTCATAAATATTAGAAAAATATGAGCTTCCGAAATAAGATCATAATAGGAGTCCTTTATGACTCTGATTTGATGAATATTATGAGACGTATGCTGAAATTGTTCTTTTAACAAAGCAATTTTGGAACAAATTTTCATATTTTGTTTATGAAAATTTTTTGATTTCAAATAAATATTCAATTACATCACGTGCGGACTGTTCCCGGCAATTTTTCTAGCTATCCCGTTAGCACCGTTCTAGCGGATTCCCTGATGAGTATACCTTCATATATGTAAGTGTTTATTTTTTTCATTGTACCACATATATGTATTTAAAGGACGTTCCCCACAAACATCTCATGCAAGTCCCGGCAGCTAGTGGGACAGTTGCCCGAAAATGTGTGACGCAAATTCAAACAGATTTTTACGCTTCTTGCTTGGCCTCTCGAACAATAAAATCGTTGCTGCGCTTGGAGGGCGCTATGAATGCACTGACCAATCAATAGATGTTTTTTACGCTCAGTCGCTCACTTGCAAGCAACGACTCAACAAAATACGCTGTTGCCTGGGTTTTTGCTAGTGAGCGGGGGAGCAAAAACAGATAACATAATATTAATGGTGTGATGATCGCTCTTTCACTAATACACCCTCACTTTCGATTATGCCGGTCCCTGATCTAGTGCCAAAGGTTCATGTATGCTTCCCCAATTCCAGTGTCCCCCTTTCAATGCCGAAAAGGCGCCATTTAAGAACCCAAAAAGTGAAGTAGTCATAAATGCATCCGAAAAGCTCCATAAAAGAGTCATATTTGGCTCCTATTTAGGCTCTATATGAGCCGTTTCTGAGGCAAATAAGAGTCTTAAATGACTCCTATTCAGGCTCATTCAATATATGAAATTTAGCTCATATCGGACGACCATCGCAGGAAGGGAAATACACTCATTTCGGACTCATAAATGAGCTCATAAAGAGCGCAAACGCTCCTATTTAGGACTCCTCTCTGAATCATTTATGACTCCGATTGTTTGCTGGGTTATTCGAATCTTTGTGGTTTCATATAACATACGACAATCTTGTTTTTGTAACCGTACTTCACCCAACCTAGTCGGAACCACTTATAAAAAGTCCTTTGCCCGATAAGAATCCGGTACTTTCCGCTGGATAGCACCTTGTGGTATGTACTAGCCGGATTATCTCGGGAACAACTTCGTTGACCCCGTATTCGGGGTCGAAGTGGATTTTAGTCGCCTCTTACGACCGGCATACCTACCTCGGGCATATTCTATACCCCTAACCCACAATCTTTATGTTGGCGACGACAAAGAAATGACTGGTGATATTTGCTGAAGGGTCAAAATCGCATAGGCGGTTAAAATGGTTATCTGAAGTGAGTAAGTTTTTTGAGAAAGCTAGGACCTTATCGATTGACAAAGGGTTATCAGTAAGACGGCTCTATACAAAATCTTCCTATCTTCTGGGGGCAAATCCGTTTTTCAAATGAATCTTCAAATTGCTGTCTGTTTAACCTGATAATTTCAAGGTTAAACAAAAAGTTTAATCGAAAAGCTGTTTTATGCTTTGAAATATTTATTATTTTATATTTGTTACACATATGCACGAATATAATTAACAAACGCATTATCTTAAATAGATTCAATTATCTTCAAGTATATATAATAAACTTAAAACTAAAATAGTCTGGCGAAAACGATTATATGCGGCCGATTCAGACATTTCATACATAGATGCTAACAATAAAAACATGAATGAAAGAAAAATATTAGCGGAACTGCAAGCTCGATATACGCAAACCAATACTGTCTTTGCCGATTTGGCTTACTTCGCAGACAGTGCAAAGGCTACCCTTGTATTGTGGATCGTATGACGCACCACAGAATGGACATGTCACTTCTGGTTTTCCCAAATACAACGGCTTATAGCTTATGCCACAAATATTGAATGGATTAAATTCCTCATATTGCAATTGATGCTCATCGATGGGATTAACTTCACAAGCCTGCAAAATTTTGCGTACTTGTTGTGCTACTTCAGGACGTGGGCCCAACTCAAGCAAACGACGCGCAAATGATGAAGCTGTTTTATAATTTTTAAGTTTGAAAAACATGTTTAGAGCCGTACGTAACGTTAGTATCTGATGAACCGGTTGCAGTTTGCAATGCGTGAAATAGGCAGCCATTTCACAGAGACGCTTTTGTTCGTCTAACGTCGATTTGGGCATGCCCTTACGTTCGGTCTCCATTTTCAAGCCCAGTATGTATTCAGAACAAATTTTCAATAGTTGCTGTGTTTCAGCGATATCTTGTTTTGTTTCCACCACCAGCAGCGGGATGTGCAATAAAATGGAATGGAATTTTTCAATAGCTTCGGTAAATTTACCACCCGTAGTAAGTTGGTAGCCGGCTTGTAAGCGTTGCACTAAATCATTCAACTTTACACCTAAAGCAGGACGTTGATTCTTCGTGTTCGTTTCACCGCTATTGCGTAGCGGATAGGCAGTTAAAGATTGCAAATTGGGCATGGCTGTGAAACTGGTGCGTGCACAGCTGTAATTTTGCAGGAAAAGATTTTTGAAAGGTTTGAAATTGATGACACCCAATTGATCATTGAGTAGGCGGAAGGCTGATTCAAATGAGCCCGCTTTAACATGATCCAATATAAGCGGTGAGTTATTGGCCCAATGTTGTGGCGCAGACAAGCCTCTATTTGGTGCAGCATAAAATCCATTATCCAAAGCAGAGGCTTTAATTTTCGAAGCGAGTTCTTCTGGCACAACCAAATCATCATCACCCACATCCCAGCCAGCTCCATCCTCGCCCCCAGCTCCATCTGCACCTGGTTCATCATCGAGAGCGTCATGCATCTCGTCATCACCATCTTCGCCCAGGCCCAAATCAGCATCGGCGCCCCAACCATCACCACCACCAACATCATCCATAATAGCCACATCAGCGTTGGCATTCAGTGCTTGTCTAGCAGTGGCACTAGTGCCAGCACGTGTTATCATTGCACCCTCAAAGAAGCCCTTCGATACGGTAAGCAAAGGCCAGTTGGTTTCTACTTGCTGTATCGGTACTGGTGGCTGCAGAAGTATAGCATTTGGATTGACTACGGGCAACTCATTGCCTCCTTCGGTAATTGCTGTTTCCAATTGCTCGGCTTGCTCCTGCAAACCATGCGTGGCTGCTGTCAAATAGGCCAGTGATAGTTGACCGCAATTTTTGAGAATGCTAACACGTTCCTTAACATCGCCTAGCAGTAAAGCGCCCTGGTACTGAGCTGATACATCTTTGCGTATTTCAGCAATTTTATTCATTTTCTTAAGCTTTTCCAAATTACCAGTTATTAGGTACAGAAAACTGAGCTTGTCAAAGTTCTTTGTGCGTTGATAACACATCTCGACCACTTGATGATTTCCCTAGAAGATTTAAAATATGTCAATTCAATCAGAAACAAGCTAAATTAACTATAAACAAGAGTGTGTCCCAAATTTACCTGCAATAAGGCAGCTTGCCCAAGGCGATCCCAACAATCTTTGTCGTCGAGTGCTTTTGCAGCTTCCAATGCAATTTCGATATTACCACACTCGAGCGCTAAACCAAAACGCGTCTTCTCATCCTTGACGAAATGTAGTGCCACTTCTGGATATCCTTTCTGCTGCAGATAAGCAATAATACTCTGACCCACCAAACGTGCATTGCGTACCATATGCAATACTTCATCATATTTGCGGTTAATCAAAGCCAACTTGAATTTATATTCAGTCGAGTCAATATGCAAAACACGCGTGCGACATTCGCGATCCAAACAAAAGACTTGATTGCCTTTAACACGTGTCAAGTAAATGGGTAAATCAAGCGTGCGTATGATGCCATGATCACCATTAGTGATAGCATATTTTATATGATTGCTCGTGGTGTAAATGAAAACGCCTGAATCATCCCAAGCACCCGATTTGACACGACAGTTCTCTTGTATGGTACACAAATATTGCAAACGACGATCACATATCGTAACAGAGTGCTTGCAGAGTAAAGCTACTAATGACATATCAGCGGACCAAACTACATAACGACATTTAGCCAATTTAATGCAGCCAACTGATACCAAGCGTTGTACCTCATAGAGCGTAACATACTCGGGATCGCGTATGAGTAGCATACCAGTGCCAGCATAGAAAATTTCTTCACAGAATGTAGGTATTTTTTTGGTGACCTCATTTTTGAAGTTCTTAATTACCAATTGTTGATTGCGGTCAAGTACGGCAAAGCGATTACGTGCTACCCAAATGGCGGTTATGCCCGAAGAACGTTTTGATTCTGTTTCATTTTGAGATTCCGAATCTTTGGGTATTTGATATAGATCATAGGTGCTATTCTCTAGATTATTAGTACGTGTGCAGATGAGCACAGCATTTAGAGCGGGATTATAAGACATGCTGTGTACGGGGAATTTACCACCGCCGCGTAATTGCATAACAACCGTATCCTTTGTCGTGGTGAAGTCAAGTTTGCGTAGAAAGCGATCTTTAACATAATACAGCAAATTGCCATGTACAGCATAGGCTGGACGTTCACGCTCCAATTTGAAAACGACCATGCCTACGGAGATAAAATTCGAGTTTATAAATAATAACACTGCTTTACAGCAAAAAAAAAACAGTATATGGCTGAATATTGTCTTATTAAACACATTTCTGCACTTACCGCCATCATGTCCAGCAGCAAACAAATTCAAGGTGGGGTGAGCAGTGAGTATCCAAAAACGTTCACCATCACGACGGAATGTATACAGACATTGCCGTTTTGTCATATCCCAAACGCGTATACTACGATCCTCGCCATTCGACAATATCAAATCTTGTCTCGGATGGAAGAGTACGCAAGATACATTGTTATAATGACCACGGCAAGTATCCACTTCCCACGCCTTATATTCATTCATACGCCATAGCTTAACAAGACGATCATCGGCACCTGAAACAATAAGTGGCAATGTTGGATGGAAACTAGCCCAGTTAACGCCCCGATCATGCCCTTCGAGCACATGTTTAACTACAGCATCAGCTTGTCCAAAAAGATCTGTAGCGCCAGGATGTCCTTTTAAATGGTCTTCCAGGCCACCTGGTCCAGGTGCTACATTTTTCTTACGTAGTCCTGAAATATCCCATACACGCACCGTTTGATCTAATGAAGCCGATACAATTTGGTCTTCGGTAGGGTGGAATTGTGCACTCATCACATAATGATTATGACCGGTAAGCACACAAATGCAATTCCTCGATTGCCAATTCCAAATACGTATAGTTTGATCATCGGATGAGCTGAGTATCCATGGATATTCATGATGGAATGCGACAGTACGTACATAGTCTAAATGTGCCAATAGTGTGAAGATGCAACGTCTTTGTTTATAATTCCAGACTTTGATCTTATAATCATCGCCACCAGATACAAAAAGGGGCATTTGTTGATGGAATGCTACGCTACGTACGGGTCCATCATGTTCGTCAAACTTCTCAAGTAATGTATGCATACGATAATCCCATAATTGTATTACACCGGTGTGTAAACTGGCAAGAATCCATGGTCGTTTCGGATGAAACGATAATCCCTTAACACGTGCCGACTTTGATTCAAAATTGGTAAGCATTTTTGCAGCACTTTTATATAATTTAATTTTTTCTTAGATGTTATTTGATGTTTTTTGATATTCCAGTCAAGAATTTTCACAGATAGGTCAAAAACGGTTGCAAGTTTTTCTTCTCTTTCGTTTTCCAGTTGCCGCAACCTTCACAATTTTCTGTTAAAAATATAAAGCGAATGAATTATTCGCAGAAAAACAATAAACTTTTGCAAAAACAAGCGAAAAACTTATTGGAAATTGACAAAATTTGCAATTATAAAATTTACCTATATTTTTCTGTAAAAGTGACACGTCAAGTTATTTAATTCTATTACATTCTTGGGGTGAGATGATAGTTACCATTGGTCGATATTTTTTGCAAACTATCGATGCTAGTTCGTAAAAGTTATAGGCAAAATCAGTCCGTGAATTTGTCAGATACGTGACGTACGACAATTTTAGAGCAAATTCGATTTTGACGTATCCGTCATATCTGGCGTTACGCATACAAACACCCGCAGTCTACTTTGCCGTCAGTTCTTTTAACGTACTGACGGACTGATTCTGCTTAACCCTTTAATAATAGTAACTACCCTGCAAACACAGTGACCATCATTTGATCCATCACTTGAGGTTGACGTTCCTCATAATCCTCCACACGTTTTTAAGGGCAATGTGAAAAACTTGAGGGACTCCATCTCCTTCCCACTTACATATTTCTGCGTTCAATAACTATAATAATATAGCTGTACTTTTCTGTTCCCTTCATCAAAGGTGATGTTTTCATGTGTCAAACTTGATCCACTTCCTCATCAATGAGTGTCAAGTGAAGCCTCAAATAACGGTCACGGCAATGTGTGTGATTGAAAAAGATATATTTGTCAAAGATGGTCAAATTTATTAAATTAAAGCCCAACACAAATGTGCAGTAAACGCTGCGCAGTGAAAATTTAAACCACTAATTTGTAATAGAGCAGACACATGTATCCCTGCATGGTATGCAGTAGCTGCACGATGTATTCAAATCAAAATTCTACGCACCTCGCCAGTGTTGCGTTTCAAAAAACCCAACAAGCACGAACAAGCCAAAAACAAAATGCCAACGTAATTTAACTTGTTTTTGTATGTTATAAGTGAGTTTGGTAAATGTTGTGCAAGTGTCACTGAAGGGAACTGCCAGGTAAGTTTCCCTGCACATGTGTTTACAAATCATTCAAGCAGCAGTGAAACTAGAAGAGCTGCAGGCAAAATCACTGCACATGTATTCCGGGCATAAATACTTTCCGTTGTTTTTAATTTATGAATTTATAAAAAATATTCTCAGTTGTTAAAATACGTCTGCTTTGTTTGCTTGCCAAGTAATGAATGGCTTTTACATGTCAACCATTTGGGACATATTTTATTACTTCTATCTCATGTTGCATTAAAAAAATCGGTTGGATGTATTGTTGTCCCTCACTCGATTTTTGCAGGGTAACAGCTGTATTCTTCGATGTATGGGTTTACTGTAAGCGCTGATATCACTTCTGATGCTGTTTATTATCTGTGATGGTCATTCATGATAGGAATGGTCATTCATGATATAGAAATTAATCAGCCTGATTTCATCGTTGAGCTAATAAATTGTCAGCGAATATGTCACTCTTGATTGAACTTTTTTACTGCGCTGATGTCACTACTGAGGCTAAACATTGCCAAGGGTGATAAACATTGGTGATAGTATTTTGAATAAGCGCTGATGTAAACAATTTTCATCAATTTCAATTGCTGTCATCACTGCTGCTAATGTTTTTGTTCACTTGTGATTGGAGTAAAAGAGAATAACCTCTTTTGAATACATAGCCAAAGTACATAAGGGAGAAAGTGATGCAAAATCACACGTATGTTCTCACAAACACTTGAAAAATTGATGCCGGTGCGGGCGAGGACATAGTCCGCTTTTACACTAGACAAGTTTTGTTTTCAGTTCTGCCGCAACATAGACTCGGGAGGTGAGCGGTTCCTTCTTCTCGCATATGTCGCGGTAGAGTTGAATTCAACTAATTTCCCAGTGAAAAGCGGTCATATGTCAGCGATGATCAGTACGCATCAGCTGAAGCTCAGTGTCGCGTTGGGGTGCTCCAACTTTTAATCGATTACTTTAATTTCGATAGTTTTTTTTTTGGATCAGCTGTTTCAAAACATCACCCTCGGAATTTTCACAATTCAATTGACCGCACGTGTGTTTTCTATTTTGTTTTTGCGATAAATAATAATTTCCTGCATTGATTCCCCTTTTTAGTGCAGATATTTATAAAGAAAAATGGCACCATCTATTGCACCAGCAATTAATCTTGCTGCGCCGGCCAAAAATAAAAAAATTGTGTTTGACGATGAAGGTGAAGTGCTCTCCGAAGCAGATTTGAAGGAATCGAAGGCTGCAAAGAAGGACAAAAAGAAAAAGTCTAAAGGAGCCGCGCATGCAAAGGACCAAGTAAAATCAGAGGATGAGCAGGACTCTGCATTTGCTGAAGCAGACGATGATGAGAATGATTACTTTGCAAAACGTGAACGGCAGCGACAAAAACAAAAGGAGGAAACTGATGATGTTGATACAAATAAGAAATGGTTCAATGTGGTAAGGAATTAGATGCAATTTTTGAAGGAAGCAATATTTTTAACATAATGACGCTTAGTATCCAGAGTATCCGTCAACAGAAGAAGTGCTAGACATGAAAGACTCCGAGCAAATGGAATTATACAATTTGTGTAAAGAATCATATGAAGCTGAAATGGCCACTTTTTCCAAACGTAAGTACTGACAAATGATGTACATAATACAAACAACATTATTATACATACGTTTATCTTATGCTCCTACAGGTGATGCTTCAGATGCACGTTGGTTGCAAACGGCTTTGCGAAAAGGTACTGCTAAGGATCGTGCTAATGCTGGTGCCTTGCTTGTTACCAGCAATCCTTTGGGAAATTTAGAAGCATTAGGCACCTTAATCAGCTTTACTAAATTGTCAAACAAATCATCAAATGAAGTCCTTACAATATTGGTTGATTTGTGGAAGCAGGTTTTATTGCCACCGCATCGCAAACTATTATCCTTGCAAATGCGAGGTGCTGATTGGAAAGCTGTACGCAAAAATGTAGCATTGAGTAAAGAGAAACAGCGCCGCATTTATGCATACTGGTATTTCGAAAATGAATTGAAAGAGCATTATTTTGGTAAGAAGTTATTGAACTTCCTTCTCATCCGTATCATCCCTACCTTTCTTAAGTTTTTTTCACGCTTTTTCCCCTATTTACTTTTCAGTAATCTTAAGTATTCCTTTTTGTTATCCCTATTCCTATTCGCATCCCTATCCACATCTCTATCGGTATTTCGACCATGAATAAATTCAAAAATGCAGTATGTATATAAAATCCGGACCTTTCCCGTTTTTTTTTTATTTGGGCTTGAAGGTTACTCTCATTTAGATATTAATCTCATTTAAGTCTTTAACAACTTTCATTATTCTACCATGAATACTTAGTACAAAAATCCCCTCTAAATTACACGCCCCTTCTCCCTTATACCACATTATCCACTGCCCCGGATTGTGAACTATTCTCCAGCCAACTTGAATTAGTCAAAACCGTACGCACCGAAGATTTTATATGTTAACAACAACAACTGCACAAAAAGATTATATATAAAATATACTAATATATCTACTTTCAGAGTTTTTAAGAAATCTTCAACAAGCCATCCAAACAGGTCAAGAGCATAATAAAAGCGTAGCTATTGTTGCTTCATCGCAGCTGCTATCATTTGCGCCGGAAAAAGAACAAATGTTGCTGAATTTATTAATCAACAAATTAGGTGATCCCATAGCAAAAGTAGCTTCAAAAGCACTACATCATCTTAGCGAGGTAGCACATCGTCATCCGAATATGTGCGGTGTTATTGTTGCAGAATCTGAAAAGTTACTGTTCCGCAACAACATCTCCGAACGTGCGCAACACTTTGCACTTTGTTTCTTAGCCAGCATAGCACCAGCAGGTCGCCCCGAAGTATGTTCGAAATTAGTAAATATTTGTTTTGCGCTCTTCAAAGTGCTTGTACAAAAGGGTGCTGTTAATAATCGTACAATGCAGGCAATTTTACGTTGCTTGCAAAAAGCTATTTTAGAAGCAAAACCCACCGAAGGTTCTACAGAAATTCTCAATAAAGATATGCAAGATACAATATATCGTCTCGTACATTTAGCTGACATACGTATATCAGTACAAACGCTGGGTTTACTTTTACAATTGATGACTGTTAAAACTGAAAAATCGGATCGCTTTTACAATGCGCTTTATAAGAAAATGACCGATTTGGAAGTGATTAATATTGGTGTTAAAACTGCAGCAGAATTACTTCATATTATACATCGTGCTATACATATCGATTCGAATACGCAACGTGCACAAGCATTTATTAAACGTTTACTACAATGCGCTCTGTATATGCCACCAAATGTGGCAGCGGGTTGCCTAATAGTTATACATAAGTTATTGCGTAGTCGCAAGGAGTTAGCCGAAAGCGTTGGTCCAAGTGGTGGTGCTGACAAAGCAGCCGCAGTTGAAGCTAGTGATGCAGAGTTGGCTAAGTTTGATAGTGACGGTGAGGAAAAGTATGAAGATGTACGTGATGATAGCGATGATGATAACAATTCTAAAGTCGAGATTGAGACTAAAGTTGACACAGCGCAAGCTTCTTCATGGCATCATGCCAAACTGGAGTCCACCACAACTGATACAAAAGTAAAAGATATAGCACCAAACAAATATGATCCTTACCATCGTGTACCATCTTTTGCTGGCGCAGAGTTTGCATTGCGTGATGAATTATTGCTTTTACGTGCGCATTATCATCCAACTGTACAAGTGTTTGCAGATAATATTTTGCAACGTAAGTATATGACGTTACTGTTAGTTAAGTGAGTATACAAAACTGCGTATAGCACTAGGATTTTTTTATGGCAATCGCCTGAAGGACTTGGCAATAGGTAACCCGTATTTGCTGATAGAAAATGAAGTGAAATCTTTTTTTTTTTGAATTTTTATACTATGGTTCCAATTAAAAAAGTTTTTATCGATTATTTTAAATTGAATGCGCGCCTCAAATCATATCCGGCAAAGGACAAGATATAAAATGTTTGGCAGAGCAAAAAACAGTTTGATGTCGCCATTAAGTCGCTAGTTAAAAACCCTGCTAGACAGTGCTATAACATTCAGTCAGCTTTGTAATGTTGCTGACTGAATGTCAAAGCACTGTCTAGCAGGAAATAGCTTTCTCTGCCAAAAAATATTCAAAATAGGTCTCTGTTTTCTTACAATTATGAAAAACTTCCGTTAGAATAAGAATCCACAAAAAAAAACGCATTTTGAAAAATGTCGGTTACAACGTTATTTGAGGCGCGCATTCAATTGTTATCCATTATTTTGAGAACTCATCGTGTTTTTTAGACTATCAGCTCATAAATATGAACAATGTTGAATGGCCAAATTGTTATCGTTCCAATTATAGTTTTTGTTATCGATTATTTCAAATTGTTATCGATTATTTCAAATTGTTATCGATTATTTTGAGAAATGATCGTGTTTTTAAAACCTTTTGAATAGCCAGGTTTTTGAAACCTATCAGCTCTTAAATATAACCATTTTGAATAGCCAATCGTTCCAATTATAAAAGTTTTTATCGATTACTTCAAATTGTTATCGATTATTATAAGGATTTATCGTGTTTTTAATACTATCAGCTTTTAAATGTGAAAATTTTGAAGGCCAATCGTTCCATTTATAAAAGTCTGTATCGATTATTTCGCTTTTTTATCGATTATTTTGCAAATCTATCGAGTTTTCTGATTATTGTGGGTTTCGATCGATTTTCACCCCTTTAACATTGAAAGCGCTTATTTCTGGTGCTGAAAAACTTGAATTTCCAACATCGATGATATTTTTTCAATGCTAGATTTTTTTTTTCTAGTATCTATTGAGATTTTCCTGACAGCAAGAAAAGATAAAAATTTTGAAAGGAAAATATTTTCGATTACCATTGCTTTATCGATTATTGTAAAATGTTTTCGAGTATAGTGAGATTTTTCGAGTTCGATGATATTTATCGACAGTTATCCATAAACATGTTGCTTTTGAATCAAACAAAAATAAACAAGATAATCTTTGGTTTTCCAGCACTGAGTGATTTTTTTTTGTATTTCACCTGATTTTTACTTACTTTTTATAGTTTTTATCCATTTCTATCGATAATTATCGATCACTTTATCGATATAAATCGAATGGTTATTATTATTATATATCAGTTATATTCTTAGGGTATTATAGCTCAAACAGAATCAGTCCGCCAATACGTCAGTTACGTGACGTACGTCAATTTTAGAGCAAATTCTATTTGGCCGTATCCGTCGTATCTGTTGTTACGCATACAAACACCCGCAGTCTACTTTACTGTCAGTTGGTTCAATGTACTGACAGACTCTGCTGAACGCTTTTGGACAAATTGTACCGATTTTTACTATGGCAATTCTTTACGTGACTTCGCTATACCACATTTCGTTACTTTTAAAAATTCAAATAAATAAAAAAAATTTTATCCGTTATATGTATGTCGTATCACATCTTTTTTACTCCATTGACTTACAGAAAAGCGAATCGAATACTACGGCGATCCCTTGCGTGACTTTGGCTTACCACATTTCCTCGAACGTTTTGCTTTTAAAAACCCAAAAAAGTTGGATAACCCAAAAGACGACGAGACACCAATTATTACGCATAAGCGTTATGTGGCCTTTGGGGCACGTGGAAAACCGATTAAGTCACTAACAAAAGCCAATTGTACTGAAGATGAAATGTTTATTTTCAATTTCCTTGAGCAAAAACGCCAACAAGCAGCCACAGCAACAACGAAAAATTTGAAAAAGAAAGGAAACACTGAAGATGGCGAAGATGACGTTGAATTGAAAGAAGGTGAAGTAGATGACGATGAATTCGAGGAATATCTTGGTAGCTATTTTGGCAAGAAAGCTAAAGCAGCAGCTGATGCTGAAGCTGAGGAAGAAGAAGAAGAATTGGATTTCCTCAAAGAATTGGGTGGTGAATTAAAATCAGATAATAAATTGAAAAAGAAACGTGCAACAAAAGGTGATGATGACGCAGATGATGTGGCGGATATTGACGCTGATTGGGGTGATGATGATGTAGGTGATGGGGATTTCGCAGCTGATAGTGACTTATCGGCTGATGAAGATGGCTCTATGGATGAAGATGATGATGATGATGATGATGATGATAATGATGATGGTTCAATATCATTAGATGAAGAGGATGCGCAAGGTGATTTAAGTGATATGGATGAGGATAGTATGCCTGAAGATATGAGTGAGGATGATGAAGATAGTAATGAGGATGAAGACTCTACAAGTGCTAAAAAGTCAGGCAAGCGTCCATTGGGATTAAATCAAAAGAGTTTTGCAAAGAAACTAAAACATAGCGACGGTAAAATACTGATTTATTTATTTTATTACATATATTTTTATTCTTTATATTTATTTTTATTAAAACGCGTTGTTTTTATTTATTTTAGATATGAGCTCACTTTTTGCGGCCGCTGACGATTTTGCTGAGTTGCTAGAAGAAACGGGTAAAACAAAAGGTCAAGGCACTTCACAAGCACTATTCAATAAGGATAAATCATCGGCGAAACAATTGAAATGGGAAGAGAAGCGACGCTCTAATTCGAAAACTTATACAAAAAACACAAAAAAGAGTAATAACACAGGCAAAAAATTTAACAACAAAAAGCGAAAATAAGTAAAAATGTTATATGAAGTTTTATGCGAATTTTTCACTGTAATAAGATATATAATAAATTAATATACTACAAAAAAAATAAGAGTGTACCATTATTAAATACTATTTACTTGTTAAATAGAAAATGCTGTTTCATTATTATTTTTTTAATTCATATGTATGTATATTCATATATATTTCATTTTCACTTATAGTTTACATACTTATGTTTTATGTACAAGCACACTAAGTTTTTATACACCGAATATATATTTGCTTTCATTGTATACATATTATTATTACGTTCTATTCAAAACTAGTTTCCTTTATTTGTGACTTAATTACTATAAAAGTGATATTAATAATATTATGCCGAACTAATTTACTTAATCCTCTTAATTAGTGTTTATTCTGTTAGCTCTTTTTATACTTTTTAAAAATCTTTTTTTGTAGCTATAAATGTTGTTGTTTTTTATTACTATAGAGTACGTACATATGTCGTACTTACTTATTATTACTTGTAGGTTTCTTGTTAAGTATGCACATTAGGGTGGGGAACAAAACAATCGATTTTTACACACAAATACTAGTTAAAAATAGAGTATACTGACTAAATATTAATTTTTAACATTAATACGAAGTACCTACATCACTTTAAGATCGTTCGACCAATCTCTTCCTCAATATTTGCTGGAAATTGGACGCCCTACAAAAAGGTTTTATATACATACTTTGTTCATTTATCAAACCTTTAACAAGATTTTGGGAGTCAGCGCATTATATATGTACATATGTCGAGCGAAAATTTCTTCGTTACTTTTAGGGACTTTTGGTGAAACGAAGAGTGGGCGTTTGACAGGATATACATATGTATCCACCCCCTAAAACTTTAGGTATTGATCAGAAAATAAGCCTTGCAAAAAATTAGCGCTCTAACTTAATCCTTAGGGGTGGCTATTTCAGGCATTTTTTGTTTCAAAGTGAGTTTTCTCGATAAGTTTTGAAACTTTCAAAATATTTTTACATACTCCTAAAGTTAAATCTTTGAAGCTTCCAAAATGGTAAGCCATGTGCGATTATCTTAACTATTAAAATATTTACAGCCATTTATTTGTGTGTGCAACAGAACAAAACTGTCATTTTTAAATGGCTATACTTATTTTAATAGTTACGATAATCGCACATGGCTAACTTGTTGTTGTTGTTGTTAACAATGCACACGGCTAACTTCAAGGCCTCTACTTTAAGAATATATAAAGGTTTTTTGGAAAAAATTTCAAAAATTATAAGAAAATTCACTTTGAAAAAATAAATGCTATTTTCCCCATTCAAAATGTTTGGAAAAGGGCGAAAAAAATAACCACCCTCAAGGGTTAAGTTAGAGCGCTTATTTTCTCATCAATACCTAACTTTTTAGGGGGTAAGACCAAGTCGAAATTTTTTTTTGAATCACCCTAATGTATATGTATGCAAAGTGCCTGTAAATGCATGCATCAGGTCTTCTCAATTTTTGTGGGGAGTTTCTTTTTATCATAAAACAAAGTTCTGCCAAAGTAAACAATTTTTTTTTTTTACTTTTTCAAAATGTTTTGTTTAGGTCGATTTGATCGTATCTGTGCGCCAATTGTTGCATTCGATTTTAAAAGAACTTCCCGTTAAGCTAAGATCTTGAAATGTTCACCATAGTTCAAGTCGCGATGATAATGCAATATAAAAGGAACGATTTCCGATAGGTGGCGGTTGGGTCGATATATTTGCAAAAATTGCATTAATGGTCCGATGTGGCTAAAACTGGAAACACGTATTGACAAAAATATGCCGTTAACAAAAAATTCCGGTAGGTGGCGTTATGATCGGTAAAAAGTTAAAATCGTATACATATATGGACCCATTTGGATGGAACTTGGCAGAACATCGTTTTATGATAAAAGGAAACACTACTCTCCTATTTTAAGTGCGAAGTTATAAGTGGTTAGGTGTGAAAAAATAAATGTAAAATTGAGGTTATGTTAAAATATAAAATATAGATACACTCCGCACGGATTTTGTTCCCTCTCCCAAAAATTATACACTAATTTAATAACTTAAACAAAAAAAAACAAAATTTTGAATTGGCAATATGATGCCAATTTTCAAAACAAAAGATTTCTAATATTTGAAATTTTCCCTAGACCAAGGAATTGAATACATTTTTGGGAAGGAATACAAAAATCCGAGGGAGAAAAACTCCGAGAGAATATTTAAAATTGCCCTGATTATATTGATAATTATTTTTACATAAAAACATTTTCATATTTACTGTATTGATTTAAATTACTAAAACATTTTGAATACATATAAAAAAATGTATCTTTTCAACCGCGATTTTTGATTTTACTCGTACCGCTGCGTTATCTTTTTTTGTTGTTTTTTTTTTCTTTTTGTCTCTGATTTAAGGCAACATTTTTTTAAAGGCATCATTATTTAAAATAAAAATTTCTTTACCTTGTTTTAATAAAAAATTTTTTTTTTTTTTTTTTGGGGATTAGAATCTAATTTTCTTTTATTAATTAATTAGATTAACGAGCTCAAGACCATAAGTCTAATTAATTTTTGTTTTAGTTCGAAGCGGCTTCTGGCGCCTAAGTTATGTTAAATTTTTAACTCTGACTTCGATATGCATTTGTATATTCTTACAAAAGAGAAAAAAACACACACGCTCAATATTTTTTAGTTATTCTAATTTATAAGTAAATGTCCCTAACCTCACTTTATGTATGTTACTTAACCTAATTTTGTTTATCTACGAAAATACACTTAAAGGGGAAACCTTAAATATATACTTATTTTCTCTATTTAGATATGAGTTTATGTATTTATCTTAAAATAATTGTATTTTTTTATTTACATAGATAGTTTTTTTTTAAATAGATATTTTTTTTTTCATCCCAAAAATATTTATAAATATTTTGATTTTTGTATTTTCATCGGATTTAATATTTTTTTTATCGGCTGCAATTAGCAATTTCGTTTTATTCGCGTATACTAAAATATGCTAACTTAAAATTAATTTATATATTTATGGTTTCTAAATTTTCGTACTACGCAAATATTATTATTTTTTAAATCTAGTTTAAAGATTTTGATTATTTTTCATAGCTTACATTCATGTATTCTTAATTTGTAAGCTCGCATACCGTTATCTTCCTTCCCTTGACGATTTTTTTCTCATTAATTTGGCAACAATCTAGCTTAAAAATGTTAATTGCTCTTAATTTTCTAATTTCTTTTTACAAAATAGCTGCTGAAGAAATACGTACATCCATAAAAAATTCATAGTCTTCCCATAATGCGTATCCCTCTCTGACCTTATTTTTTGGGACTAGTAAGTCTTAATTTTCTTAAATGGTCAACAATTATACAGTTCGCTGGAATTTGTAATTTTTCACTTTTGAAAATCGATAGAAATGCTTCTCAAAAAATCATAAGCTAACACCCTGAAACAAATTTCTAACAGGAAAAGTCTCAACTTTCTGTGGCGTATCAGCTATTTCAACGAACTTTTTTTTGAAGAGATTAAGACATGAGTAAAAACTGGCGTTCTCCGTTTTTCGAAGTTAGCCTCCAAAACTTAGTTATGGGCTTTCGAAGTTCGAAATTGGTTTACTAATTGTTTTGTTGAAAAAAAGGCAAAAGATAGGCGTGTCATGCTTGCCTCTTTTTTCCTATTTAAAAGTGTATGTAAAAGTGCTATACACGGGCCAGAGTGAGATCTTCGAAAAAATGTAAAGCCGCCTATTTTCAATTATAATTATAATATTTCTTCATACATACACTTTCAAAATAAAAACAAGTAAGGAAAGCTGTCTTCGGCTGTGTCGAAGGCTATATACCTCTCATGAATAAACGTCATGATTTTCACTGTTCGATCCCCAGTACAGCCTATTTCAATTTAACTTTAGCTCATACCGAAATTAGCGGAACTATCGATTATATGGGGGCGATGTGTTATATTGGTCCAATCTCATTGATTTTTAACATCGACATTCCACATTCTAAAAGAGCAATTGTTACGAAATTTCACTTTCCTACCTCTTTAATTACAGGAGTTATCTACCAAAATCCGTTCATCGGAACAATCGATTGTATGGGGGCTATGTGAAATATTTATCCCATCACAATGATTTTCAACACCGAAAGCTCTTATATAAAAAAAGCAATTCTCACAAAATTTTACGTTCCTACCTTTTTAATTACAGGAGTTATAGCCCAAAATCCGTTTATCGGAACAATCGGTTGTATGGGAGCTATATGTAATATCGGTCCGATCTTGCTGGTTCCGACAAATGATTCCTATATTAGAAAATGGTGGCCGCATACAAAATTTCAGCCAAATATCTCAAAAACTGAGTGACTAGTTTGCGTTCAAACAGACAGACAGACAGACAGACGGACATGGCTAAATCAACTCATCTCGTCATCCTGATCATTTCGGTATACTTAGTGATGGGTCCATTTCTTCTTCTTCTCATACTTACAAACATCGGACCAAAGTTATAATACCATTTCATGTTCATGAAAGGTATAAAAAAAAAACACAAATCAAGTAAGAGGAGCTGGAAGACCACGTCCACACTTAACATTTTTCAATTTTTTTAAACAGAACAGTTACAGAACCAAATCTTCGAAGGGTCCAACTTCGAACTTCGAAAGTCCGTTATTTGAGTTTTCTCGGCTCTACAAAAAAAATCGAGTCTGAGAAAATGCTCACGTTTTATGCATGAGGCCAAAAGACAGTCGACAAATATATGATGGATTATGATATGCGAATCGGCAGCCGATTTTGAAAGCACAGACTCTAGAATCGACATGGTGCTTTCAAATAGTGTTAGTTGTTTCGACCGCAGGTTCCTCCAAGAAGTGCGAATCAACCATTATACAGTGTTATCAGTGTGGCAAAATACTAGCAGAAAATATTGCGCATATTGTGATTTCCTTACGTGCCGGAGATTCGAAGGTTAAGCTTCGGGGCAAACAACGCAGATTACAGCAACTCGGCTGCCCTTCCACTCGGCACCCTATTCAAAATATCTTTTGATTCAAAAACTCATTAGTCCGGTCAATATAGACATAAAAATAGTGGTTAAATAACAATAACTCCCACAGAGCCAAATTATTGCATACAGCTTAGGTTTACCTTCGGATAGAAATCTTGAAGAGTCCTTATCTATCCCATGTGTGCTAAAAAAGTTTTTCAAAGGTCTAAATTTTAGGTTAGGACTTTTCTCGAAAACGGTAAGTTGTTTCTAAAAATTACCTGAGACCAAGTTGTAGACCTGGAAATTCTCTACAAGGGTAGCCAGTTCTGAGATATCGCAACTGTAAAATTAGCTCTGGAAATTATATGAAAATATATGCCACATATGGACTTTTCAGGAATTTTTTCCAAAAATGTAGTATGCGTAGAAACATTTTCTTTTACCGTTTATTTGTCAGGAAGTTCCCCATCGACAATGAAAATAGTTATTTTTAAAAGCCTATACTTCTCGAGCTAGAGCTATCTTTTCTTCATGCATACTATCAAAATATACTAGTCCGGTAAATTTAGTTTATCTTGTATAACAAAAATTCCGGCAGGGAAAATTTTTTTTGGAGAGCTTAGGTTCACCCCAAGGAAGAAACTGCAAAAGTCAAGTCGATTCCATTTGTGGCAAAAAGTTATTCGGGGACAAAAGTTTTTCGAAAAAAGTCCAAAAAACCCAAAATTTTGACCTTTGACCCCGAATAACTTTTTTTAGCACCCATGGGATCGATGAGGAGTTTCGAGGTTTTCTCTCTGAAGGTAAACCTAAGCTGTATGAAAAAATTTGGGAATTATTGTTGTTTCAAATGTCTATATTGACCGGACTTCATTTTGAGATTGGGAGTTCTTCAACCGAATTTTCAAATACGTTGTTATCTGAAATAGAGTGTTCTTCAAACAAATTATTTAATTAATTAGGGCCTTTTTCTAAAATATTTTGTAATACGGTGATCTCCCACTCAGCAGTCGAAATAGAAAAATGCTGCAGAAAATTCAGGTATTCAAATAATAAAAATAAAAAATTATATAAAAATACAAATAGAAAAAAATGAAGAAAAACACACGAATTTAAAATTTTTCAAAACAAAATTTATTAAGTAATGCGCATTTCATTATTTCGCACTTTATATATATAGCAAATTAAAATATTAAAGTAAATGTATGTATGTAATTGTTGTTATTTTAAAATAATTATTCAAAAATATTCATAACAATATATTCTTTGATTGAGTAAAATAATGATTGACGCTAAAAAGGAAATAAACAACTAATTAGTTATTTCTTTGTTTTTTTTTTTTTTTTGACCAACATACAGCGTAGATACTTAAATTGCATTAGTAATTTATATATGTATAGTACGTATGTATGTATGTAGGAGGCGAAAAAATTACACAATCTATTTATTTATTTAGTAAAACTTAAATATCTAAGAAATGTTGCTAAATTCAGCTTAGTATATTTATATAATAAACAAACAAAATATGTTGCAATTGAATATTATTTTTTGTGTAAATTAATAGTATTTAATAATAATAGTTGATTAGTGCATTTATAGAAAAAAAAACAACATACAAGCACCCTACTATTGTATTTCTACATTTTAATGGATAGGGTGGAGCTATAGTGACAGTTTCCGCTAATTCTAATTAATTGCTATTATCGAACAAAAGTCGAAGAAAAGAGTTTCGAAATTGAAAATTGTAGTGTAAACACTATCTTATCAACTTTTTTTTAAGAAATTGAGACATACATAAAAAAATACGTACCCTGTTTTTCGAAGTTAACCTTCAAAATTTAGTTATGGGCTTTCGAAGTTCGAAGCTAGACTCTTCGAAGATTTGGGTTTCTAATAGTTTTGTTTTAAAAAATTAAAAAAAAAAAAGTTAAATGTGGGCGTGGCCTTCTTCCTCCTCTTACTTGATTGGTGTACTTCCTTTATTTGAAAGTATATGTATGAATAAATATTATATAATTAAAAATATGCAGCTTTTATTTTTTTCGAAGATCTCACTTTGGCCCTGTAGAGCACTAACATGCATTTTTGCATAGAAAAAGCACGCCATTCAAACAAGACAGACAAGCAGGCCACGCCCATATTTTAACTTTTTCAATTTTTGAAACTAAACAATAAGAAAGGAACTTTCGAACATGTAACTTCGAAAGCCCGTAACTAAATTTTGGAGGCTATCTTCGAAAAACGGGGAATGCCATTTTTTTACTTATGTCAATTTGTATGAGATAAACTCTAGTCAAGCTTGTCTGTGGTTTAAACTTGCACTGCTAAACCGGGCCTTAATCTCTGGTCCCATACCCAGCCGGCTGCTGTACAGTGAAATGTATGTGTATGTATGAATTTCAAAATGGTTTTTTGTCTCTCTCTCGCTCAGCTATGTATGAAAACTCCATAGAAATAAAGAAATTTATCGATATTCGGTATTATCGAATTTAATGAAAACAAACAGAAACATATTATTTTATTTCGCTCCACCCTACTATGAATGTTTGTATGCATGTACCAGTGTTTCAATATTTTTAACATTTTACTATTTAATTATACTTGGTGCTGAAACAAAAAATAAATTAAAAAACTAAAAATATTACGTGATTTGCGCTAGGAAGTTGTAGATAGATCTTAATTATATTTATAGTTTGAATATGCAAACATTTCGCTTGGCCTAAAATTTAGTATTCACACATACAGTATCCATTTGGGCCATTCCATAATAAATCGACCATTTTTTTAAGTCTCCTACTTATTGGATGGTTTTAAGGTAACAAAGTTCTGCAGAAGAAAGCAAAGTATTATCGAAACGATAAATGAATACAAAATATTCCATTAGACATGGAATTGGCCTGATTTGTGTATACATTTTTGCATTCAATTTTTATATTTTTTTTAATCATTTCTTAAAACATGATAGTTTTCGCAGTTACGTTATTTGCATGAATATTTTAGTGGGTTAAAAAATTCAATATTTTTATGATAATTATAAAACTTAATTAATTTCTTATTGAATATTCTTATGCAGTTAGACAGAGTTGCATTTTTCAGCATTTCAACTGCTCATATATAGGTTAACATTATTACACAAAATCCATCAACTGAATCGTTATTTTTTTAATGTTACAATTTTTTATTTTGCTTGCAGCATTTTTTTTATTTTAATTTTCAACCTAAACAAATATTATTGCGTTCAATTAAGAATCCCAATTGTAAAATTTTAAACATATGTAAAATTCTCGATCAAAATCTCCAAAATTCGCTTTAGTTTTTATAGAATGTCGAGTAATTTCTTACTAAACTATTTCCATAAAAAAAATCAAAAGTTAAACTTTCAAAACATTTTTCGAACTCGAAAACTTTTCAATCTTCGAACTTTTTCAAAATTATACTATATACTTGAATTATTTTTAGTAAAACTTTCATACATTATTCAAAACTTATCGAACTGCAAAATTGCCTTAATTAATGATAATATATGTAGACTTTTGTGTAAATTTGATAACATCGAATATTTATAAGACTCGAAATATTTTCAAACCTTTTGACATTTAAATTTTTCCGGAATTCGGATTTTATTTTATTTTACGATAAAGTATCATATCACTATTTCGAAAATTTTGGTAATTTAAGACTTCGAAATTTTTTCGAAATTCAAAAAAAAAATGTTTCTTTGTTGTAATAATTTTAAGGCTATTACTTCATACACATGTCTTATAACAACACTGTACATAACCCAGCTGGGTATTGGAAAAAACAAACTTTTTCGAAGAGATTTCGAAGTTATTGACTTTCGAAGTTTGTCCCTTAGCAATTTTTCTTTTCTAGTTGTGTTACTTAAAAAAATTGAAAAAGCAAAATGTGGGAGTGGCCTGCTTGCCTCTCTTGTTTGATTGGTGTAATTTTTTTTATTTGAAAGTGTATGTCAGATCTTCGAAAAAATTAAAGCCCACATATTTCTAATTGTATGTATTATATTTCTTCTTGCATTTTTCTTCTTCCAAAAATAACACTTTCAACACGGAATAAACTCCGCATTGTCTTGTCCCCGCTATAGCGTTAGTAGCTGATTGAAAGTTTTCCTTATGTCCGTTGCGAAAACTACCACTTTCCAAATATTTCAGAATGCCTTTCAAAAGCGCCCTATTACAGCTGGAATAATTCTAAATTTACAATAATATCTGTGGCAATAAGCAAAAACAGCCAAGGTATTTTTTTTTTTAATTTTCAGTAAAGCGTTTCGAATTTCGAAATTTTTGAGTAAATGTAGTCAAAACTTGAGTGATTAGAGATTAGTGTACGGAGAACACAATGCTGATAATATCTCTTTTTTGAACCTATCTTAAGCTTAGCTGTGGCAATAAGGACAAAAAACCCAAGTAATTTTTTTTTATTAATTTTTCAGTAGAGAATTTCGAAATTATTTTTGAAAATAAAATCTACAAATTTTGAACAAATGTAGTCAAAATTTTAATGATTAACGATTTGTTTACGGAGAAAGCAATGCTGGGAATATATCATTTTCGTCCTAACTTTAGTTTGCCCTTATTGCCAGATATGTACACACATTAGGGTGATTCAAAAAAATGACGACTTGTCTTACCCTCTAAAAAGTTATGTAAGCCTTGCAAAAAATTAGCGCTCTAACGTAACCATTAGGGCTGGCTATTTTTTCGGGTTTTCTTGTTTGGAAAATGGCATTTTTTTTTTCAAAGTGAATTTTCTTTTATTTTATTATTTTATATTCAAAATATTTTTACATACTTTTAAAGTTGAAGCTTTGAAGCTTTCAAAATGGTAAGCCAAAAATTCAAAAAAAAAATTCACTTGAAAAAATGTCATTTTTCCTTATACAAAAATGTATGGGAAAATGCGAAAAAAATAGCCGTACCTAAGGGTTAAGTTAGAGCGCTAATTTTTTGCACATCTTATTTCCTTATCAATACCTAAAGTTTCAGGGGGTAAGACCGAAAAAAATACAATTTTTTTTTATTTGCATCACCCTAATGTACATACAAAACTTTTGAGTTGGGCCTTTCTTCTGAGATAGAACGTGTTTTAATCATTTTCTAAGAAAGCATATGCTCTTGTGTTGTCAGCCTAGATAGACTGAGCTTAAACTCAACCGACCATATAATACTCTCCTTATTATGCAAGAAATACACTTAAAAAAAACTGGGAGCACTTGTATGAAATTTTTTTTGAAAACAAATAATTTTTATTTTAATTAATAGAACTTGTTTACAAGTAACGACTCATATGTGTATGTAAGCACTTATCAATCAACTGTATATTTATAATTTTCGCTATAAATCAACTTTGAAAGTACACTTTAGGTATGTATGAAAATACATACAAGTATGTATGTTCAAATGTATTAAATAATGCCTAGCTGGTTGGTCTCGGTAATTTATGTATAAACTCTGTTATGCACGTTTCGCTGATATTTAATTTCTTTTTAACTAAAAACTACTTTATATTTAATAATAATATTTATTTTTCGAAATTCATTAAACTATTTATCAAACCTACATCTCTATGTATGTTATTACCTAATCTGACTACTATTTTTTTTTTTGTTGGTTGCTTTTGTTTGCTTTTTATTGTGTTTTTAATAATTTACTTTTCGAAAATTGATGTTTTCATTTCTTTTACACTAAAATTTATTTGCAAATTGAAGTAATTCGCTAATGCTATATGTATGTATATGATAATTTTATTGAAATTGGTTAATGTATGTATTTATGTATACTCTTAAATGATTTTTGTCTGCAACCAGATTTAGTTATACGCACATACTTCGCTTTATATGTATGTAAATAACCGATTCATTTATTATAATTTCATGCACATGCATAAAGGTGATCCAAAAAATATTTCGTCTAGGTCTTACACCCTACAAAGTTGGTATTTGATGAGAAAATAAGACTTGCAAAGAATTCGCGCGTAATTTAAACCTCGGGGGTGGCTATTTTTTCGCACTTCTCCATACATTTTGTATGGGGAAATTTTGATTTTTTTTATCGTTTTTGAAATTTTATTTTCAAAAAACTTTAACATATTTTCAAAGTTGGAGCATAGAAGTTTCCAAAACGTCAAACTGCGTGCGATTATGTTAACTATTAAGCTAATTACAGTCATTTGAGAATGGTACATTTTTTATGTAATATGTACATGCAATAGTACAAAATTCAGTCATTTTTAAATGGATGTAAAATAATGTTTCTCTTGAAAAATCCACTCTTAGCGGAAACACTCATCAAAACCTTTCATTTGATAGCTTAGAATATACGATAAAATCATACGTTACGGGCTTCCAAAGTTCGAAGTTGGGTACTTCGATTTTCAAAATTTGGTTTTAAGTTGTTTTGTTTAAAAAATTGAAAAAGTTTTGATGTGGGCGTGTCTTTCTCCTCTTACTTGATTGGTGTACTTTTTTTTTTTTAATTTGAAAGTGTATGTATAAAGAAATATTATATAATTAAAAATATATAGCTTTTGATTTTTTCGAAGATCTCACTTTGACCCTATATACCACTTCTACATACACTTTTAAATAGAAAAAGTACACCAATCAATCAAGAGAGACAAACAGGCCACGTCCACATATTGCCTTTTTAAATTTTTTAAACAAAGCAATTAGAAACCCACTTTCGAACATCCAACTTCGAAAGCCCGTAACTAAGTTTTGGAGGCTAACTTTGATGAACGGGGAACGCCATTTTTTTACTTATGTCTTAATCTCTTCAAAAAATTTGATTTGGTCACATACCCAGCCGGCTTCTGTACAGGGTTATTATATGAACACATTCTTGGGTCAGTATTGGTCCAGCTAATGGTCAATATCGTGGGAACGGGTTCTTTGATTTGATAGCTATATTTTATGAACCCATTCTTCGGCCAGCCTTGGTCCATCTAATGACCAATCTCTTAGAAATGGGTTCACAGATGAACCTGAAAATCGCTGCTTGTGAAAACTGTCATCAACTTTTTTATGTGATATGTACTTGCAATAAAACGAAATTCAGTAATTTTTAAATGGATGCAATTAGTTTAATAGTTAAGATAATCGCACACGGTTTAGTGTTTTGGAAGCTTCAAAGCTTCAACTTTAAGAATATGTAAAGATTTTTTGAAAAAAGTTTCAAAAAATGATGAGAAAATTCATTTTTAAAAATAATTCCAATTCGAAAAAAATAGCCACCCCTAAGGGTTAAGTTACAGCGCTAATTTTTTGCAAGACTTTTTTTCTCATCAATAACCAACTTTTCAGACCGTAAGACCGAAAAAAAAACAATTTTTTTTTATTTGAATCACGCTAATATGCATACCTACTTATATTTTCTTAATTCAATTCTATTTTGGTTTGGTGCAATTCACTAAATTACAAAAAAAAAAACTATGCGCATTTGTTCTTTATTTTTTTTTTATTTACCTAATAGCAGTCATTATAATAACTTTTGTTTTTATTTATTTTTATATTTTTTTTTTTGTTGTCTTCGGTACATAGTATTAACTTCTCTTATTTCATATTCATATTCATATTCATTGCTCACATCTCGTTATTAAATATCGTTTAAATTGAACTATAATAGGTACAAGTACTTTAGCATAACAATGCTATATCATATAGTACATATTGTTTAGATTAAATACTAATTGCCGTTTTAGTACTTGCAATATATGTATGTTTAACAATACAGTTTGTACAATATATGTATGTATGTACGAAAGAAAAATAGTAAATAATAAAAAAGAAAAATAGTAAAATGCATGATTGTAACAACAAGGCTAATAGCAACAAAGGACAGCTTGTTTCATTATCAATAAGGATTCTTTAAGGGTTAAAGGTTTTTTTTATGCTTGACTTTTTTTTAAATTAAGAGGGCACATGGTATATTAAGAAAAAAGGCAGTTAATTTTTTCGAACTCGAATTAGTTATTTGAAGTTAGTTCTTAAATGTTTTCAGCCAGCACATTTGCGTATTAAAATAATAAAAAAGAACTTCGAATATTTTCAGAAACTTGAAAAATAGATTCGTTATCTCCATTTGGTGGTTTTGAACTTCGAATATTTTTCTAAAACTTTTCGATGTTCGAACTACTTTTAAGATTTTCCATTACTTTTTTACGAGTTCGCGCTTAAATCAAAATATAAAAACCAACAACTTTGAATATATTTCGAAACATGTAGAATTTTCTAATTCACAAAATATCTATAAAAAGGAGAAAAAGTAGTTAAAGTTAAATTTAAAAACTCCGAAATGTGTTTGAAAATTAAATATATTTTTTACTTTAAATAGAGCAACAAACATCCTGATTTCGAAAAATTTCCAAAGCTGTCGCAGAACTTCGAAAATATTTAATAGATAAAAAAAATAATTTTTACTCAAATAAGTGAACAACTTCAAATTCGAAATTAATTCCTACTTTAATGTTTATTTCGAACTATTATTCTAATGTCAATTTGAACAGAAAGTTCTTTTAAAACTTCTTAAAATATAAGCCGGCTTAACTTCTGAACACGCCCAAATTTCGAAAACTTCGAAGTTGTAAAAATTTGGGTTTCTCTTGTAAAAAAATTACATAAATTCGAAATCAACGAACACAGTACTGGGAACCAACCTCAAAAATAATTCGTACTTCATTTTTTTTTTTTGTAAATTATAAGACAAGAAATATTTAAACAAATTTTAAAACCATATTTTTTTTCGAAATTGTAAAGAGTAGGTGTAGACAGCGAAAATAATTCGTACTTTACAATTTCGATAACTTAAAAAAACATTAAAATCTTTTTAAAAAAAACCCCCATAACTAATTGTCGAATAAATTCGAGTTTCGAAAAATTTTCGAAGTTAGAAAATAAACGAGCAAGTGCTTGTTAATAATTTCCTTTGTGCCATTGTTTCGAAAAATGCTATTCCTTCGAAATATATTTGTCTTCCTACATAGTGCCTTTACAACAACGCTTTCTATAAGCAAACAATTTCTTGAAATTCTAACATTTGGCCAACAAGTCTGCGCCACAACTCTTAGAAATAATATGAAACATTACACTATGCAGCACGCGAACAAACCAACCTCTTTGGAGTGATTGAGACAGAAATAAACAAGAAATTTTTTTTTCGAAGTTAGCCTCCTAAACTTGGTTATGGACTTTCGAAGTTCGAAAATAGACTCTAGGTAATTTTTGTTTCCTAAATTGATTGGTGTACATTTTTTATTTGAAAGTGCATATAAGAAGTGTTATACAGGGCCAAAGCTCAGATCTTCCAAAAAGTTTGTAGCCGCATATTTCACACTTTTTAATAAAAAAAGTACACCAAACAAACAGGAGAGGCCTGTAGGCCACGCCCACATTTTACCTTTTTCAATTTTTTAAATAGAACAATTATAAAACAAAAGATGCGAAGGGTCGAATTTCGAACTTCAAAAGCCGATAACTAAGTTTTGGAGGCTAACTTCAAAAAAAACAGGGATATCACTTTTTTATTTATGTCTCAATCTCAAAATCAACAAAGTTTTTTTGTCATTGTTATTTATATAGCAAAAGAAAAAAATAAGAAAATCCTTAGAGTAACTGCACGCAATTTTCGATTAACTTTTTTTCTGCGGAACACAATATAAAATAGCCCTCCATTCCATTGGCTTTTCATGTACATACATACATATAACATAACTAAATTTTGCAAAGAAATACAATAGTAACTTATTAAAATATGAAAAATATTGAAAATATGTGATAATCATACGCCATCAATCCACGATATTCACATCTATAACCCATTATGAATTCTAAATCCACCATTATGTGTAATAGCTGTGCTAATCATTTATATACGTGACGTTGGCGTAATGAACGTAATGAGCCAGCTGGTAGCAAATGATTAGCCGGCGAAGGCATTTCATTGGTGTTATTATTGGTGGCATACTGCTGTTGTCGACTAGGTCTGTTGTTGTTGTTTTTTGTTATATTGTTGTTGCTGAGCTTATGACGCCTTAATTGTTCCTCTATACTCACATTAAACGCATCAATTACTGGCATAGTTTTTAATGTTGACGATGATGATGAGGTTCTTGTTTTTACTAACGGTAAAATAATTATGTTGCTTTGATGCTTTTGTTGTAATGATGTTTTCAAAGCATTTTCAATGCTGTGCTCTTTCTGCTCATCAGCAATATGCTTTACAGTTTTGTTAAACTCATTTTTAAACGCCTCCTGCTCGGGTGCACTCTTCACTGGAGCATTTGTTATTGATTGTGTATCATCATTTTGTGGAATTTCTATTGTTTCATAATAACGACGTTCAATTTTAAAATGACGTAACGCCTTCTGCGTACTAAATAATAAAATTGTAAACGTACGATAGCGCCCTTTAAAGCGTTGCGCATGCTTGACACGCACATTGTGTGGTACACCCAACCAATTGTTATCATCATCACGTGTTGGCAAACGTATACTACGTCGATTGCGACGTGCCTGTATTGCTTTGGATTGGCGTGATAGCGAGAGTTCAGTTTTAATTTTACTAGTATCTATTTCGGCAGCATCGACGTCGTCATGTGCATCTTGTGCCTCGGGCATGGCGTTTTCATGACTTAGCTCAGCTTTCACTAAGGTAGCCAGCACCACATTGTCTTCGTCATCTTCGTCATCCTGCTCCTGTAGCTGTTTATCTTTGAACTTTTCATTTTCGTCATCTAGAGCAAGTGGTTGCTTATGCGCACGTTTCGTTCGTAAGCTTTGGCGTTGATTTGTATTATTTGAGCGCTCGACAACTGCTGTAGTAGTAATTTTATTAACTCGTTTTTGTCTTGGAGATCTTTTTGTCATTGTCTTGTTACGTTTTATAGTTTTCTTAGGCTTAGTACTAACATCATTATTCTTAATTGCACTTATATTTTCATCATCATCATCATCATCATTATCGTTAACGTAATCATTTGTCTTGTCTTTAGCGACTTGTTCAGTCTTTGTGGGCTCGGCCGCCGCTGCTTCAGCATCATAATGATTATTGTCAATTTCATCTGTTGCTGTTGCCTTTATCTGTTCAATCTGTGCAAGTAATATATCAATATAATTTACTTTACGTTCCACAATTTCATCCTCGTCAAAACCAGTAAATGCTAGCTCATCTACAACTTCGTCGTCTTCTAGCATGCTATCATTTAGCTCATCAGCGCTTACAGTCTTTTCGCTAACAACATATTCCATTTCTACAATTTCACTACACTCAATTTGCTCTTCGTTGCCTATATCCACCAACATACCATTCAAACTATTTACGCTTAGATTCTGCCTTTCGACAAATGTATGATCGGAAGATTTGCTACGTCCTAGACCACTAGTTGCATCACCCTCTGATTCCAGTCTTTCATTTGAACTAAAGTGTGCATCCGTTTCATGTGCTGTGTAAAGCGGTGATGTGACGTCATCGAGTTGATCGTCCTGCAGTTGCCATTCCTGGTATTCACCCTCAGTAGGCACTTCCACCAGCTCAGCTGGTTGTTGCTCTACCACCTCCTCTTCCTCATGCGTCTCTACTACTTCTTCTTCTTCTTCACCCACTTCCTCTACATGCGGTTCTGTTATCAATGTAGTTGCCGTATCCACCACTTCTTTCGGCTCATTTGTTTCCATAACTTCTACTTCTTCATAAGCCGTATATTCACTTTCGGCGAGCTCTTGCAGTTCCTGTTGCTGCTTCACAAATTCTTCATCCTCCTCAGATAATTCATCTTCGATCAGCGCACTTTCACTTTCCTCTTCCAGCATCACTACGTTTTCTGCTACTGCATCTGTTTCGGTTGGTGACACTTCTTCAATATCCGCGCTATCCACTTCTTGCTCTTCTGCTTCTTCTTGTTGATTCAAACGGCGTAGTATCTTTTGTAGTTCATCAAATTTAGCGTAGAGGAATTGATGTCCCAGTAATCCTTCAATGGAGGCACGTTTTGTTGGCTCATGTTGTAGACATAGCTCGACAATCAATTGTTTCATTGCTGGTTTAGCATTCTTCCAACGTGTTGACTTAGTTTGTATATCCCCATCCAGTATACGCTGTCTAACTGCAAGTTCATTGGTTTGTTCATTTTGTCCACGTCTAAATGGCGGATGACCCATGTATATAGCATAAAGCGTGGCGCCAAGACACCAAATATCGTAAGCTTTTGAATAATTTGTGCATTGTGCGTCGATAAGGCTTTCGGGTGGCGCATAATCAAGCGTGTAACGTGGTATATCCTGCCATGTTTCAGCGGTTGAATTGTAGCTGCATGGGAGAGAAAAGAGGGATTTTTTGAAAATTAAAAGGAGTAAAATAATGTGACATGAAATTGAATTGTAGGGATTTATCTTTGGCTGGATACATGACTGCCGTGGCAACGATTGCAATATATACAGTTTTTTCGCCTAACTTAAACCTTAAACAGACAAGCGGACAACCCTGCATAACTGGAATTATCGCCTTCCCCTAAATGAACTCAGAATTGTATTAGGTGATTTCGATTAATTGCGTTTCTGGAACATAAATCGACTAGCTAAAATTTGGTTAGCGGTGCTGGCACAAATAGTTAGAATAAGTGAGAAGTTACTGGAAATTCATTTCAAATTTTAACAATTTGAAAGGCATTTTGCAGCTTACCGCAATAATATTAACGGCTCTGTGTTTTTTACTTTAACAAAAATAAGATCCAATTTCGAAAAATGTTCGAAAAGGTAAAAAATGTCGTCTTTTTTATGAAATTCATTTTTGTGTTGAAATTTAAAATACTATTTCGAATGATTGCACTATGGGATCTGAGTATGAGATCTAACTTACTTTTTTTTGAAGAGATTGAGAGATACATAAAAAAACTACATAACCCGTTTTTCGAAATTAGCATCCAAAATTTAGTTATGGGCTATCGAAGTTCGAAATTAGACTCTATTTATTTTTTTCACAAATTGCTGTATTTAAAATGTAGGCGTGGTCTGCTTGACTTCTGTGTTCGATTGGTATACATTTTTTTTACAACGGCTTGAAGTTTTTCGAAATCAGTCGAAATTATTTTCAAACATACGGCCTTTTTTCGAAGATCTAACTTATGACGCCCACATTTTTCCTTTTTTAATTTTTTAAATACAGCAATTGAAAAAGCAAAATTAAAGGGGTCTAATTTCGAACTTCGAAAGCCCATAACTAAGTTTTGGAGGCTAACTTCGAAAAACGGGGTACGTATTTTTTTAAGTAGTCTCAATCTCTTCAAAAAAGTTGACTATACAGTGTTGGTGTACGAATTATTTTCTTTAAGCCAAAAAGGGAATAGAATGCTTATTTCGAAAAATTTTCGAACTTGTTCCAAAAAAGAACTCGAATTAGAAATCAACAAAGTAAAACTAGTTGAAAAGCGATACCGCATAACTTTTAAAGAAAATATATCTTCGAAAAATTTTCGAAGTTGTAAAAAATTGCGGAATCCAGCCGTATCTCTTGTCGAAATCAACAAAAAAGTAATAAGCTGCAAAAATAATTCGTTCTTAGCAATCTTTTAAACATAGAATTTTAAATTTTAACATTTTTAAAGAAAAAATGTTTAAACTTATTGAGAAGGAAGACCGCATAACTTTTTTAACAAATTCTTGTTTCGAAAATTTGCCGAAGTTGTGAAAATATTTTTCAGAAATTCTTTGATGAAAGCCACATCAATTTTTTTTTTCTATACACCATATTTCAAAATTTATCTCAGATCATGGTTAAAATAATATTCTATATTTTCAGCTGGGATAGAGCGATTTAAAAAAAAAATTTGAAAAATATTTTGAACTAGGCCGAAGTTGCACTTAGGAACCAAGAATAAATATTTCAGGAGACTTTCCTTCAGTGGAAGTCAGAAAGTTGATTTACAGATTTTGAACGACGAAGCTTACGCTCTACCGACTTTCCTTTGTCATCAATACTTTGATAATTTTGGTTTGGCCTGTATCCTTCATACTACATAGTAATACTTTAAAAACATTAGAAATTTTATACTCACCACGCTGAACCAAAATCCACCAATTTGATGCGTTTCATTTCTGTATCGTCAAACAAAATATTTTCTGGTTTCAAATCGCCATGTATGAAATTTTTCGAGTGCAAATATTGCACAGCATCGCAAATTTGTAGAAATATATCACAGCATTGTGACTCCGAGAGACCGCCCGATGTATAAACTAACTGCTGCAGTTCACCACCAGCCACATGTTCCATTACAATCCAAATATTGGCATCGTTACGATATGTGTCAACATATTTACAAATATTCGAATGATTGCACGATCTCAAAGCATCTACTTCGGCGGGACGATATAATTTTTCTGTTACCACTTTAGCAACATGATTTACAAGTGTTTCATTGTCAGTGATGAGCCCGTAGCAGCTACCAAAACTGCCATTGCTTAAAAGTTGTCCCAATTGTAGCGAGGGCGGTGTAGGCGGTGGTGTCTAAAGAGAATTTGGAAGATCAAGATAATTTTTTAAATTAATAACAAATTCAATTTGATGGTGAAGTAATATTTTAGTTTCTTACCACAATTGGTTCTTGGCAATATTCTACATCGTAGACCTTTTGTGCCGCCGCTCGTATAGACTGCAAATGCTGCGGTGCCACATAGGAGTAGCCACGAAACAATCTATTCGTATTACTAGGCACCGGTGCTGGCGAATCGATTACTGGTTGTTTGGTAAATTCTTCGCTGAAATTTTGTGTATCATCCTCACTATCTAGTTTAGGTTTGAATGGTGCTTTTCGCCTTTTACTCTTCAACTCATCCCAATCGATGCCTTTGAAAAAAGCATGCTTTTTGATTTCAGCAGCATTTTTGTTGTTGCCACCTGAAAAAAATATATATTTTTTAGCGAATCTTTTAAAGTCATAAACAAATATACTTACCTAAACGCTTTTTAGGATCCTTATGCAACATTTTCAATATAAAGTCTTTAACAGTATCATTGAGCGTAGATGGTAAAACTGGATCGACTTTTTGTATGCGACGTGATATATCGACTTGAGAATTTTGTTGTTCGGCAACGGTGAAAGGTGAAGCACCAGTGAGCAATTCATATGTGAGTACACCTACAGACCACCAATCGGCAGCGAGATCATGTCCAGTTGGGCCAGCGCGTATAATTTCTATTAAAAAAAAAGACGTTATCAATGAAGTAAGCAAAAATATACATAATTAGCTAACTAACCTGGCGCCATATATTCTAGTGTACCGCAAAAACTATGCGCCCTATGATCCGAATCAGGTTCGAAAATTTTCGATAAACCGAAATCGGCCAATACAATATGACCTTGACCATCTAGCAATATATTTTCGAGTTTTATATCACGATATATGATACCCAATTTGTGTAGATGCTCTAAAGCAAGCACCACTTCGGCAATATAAATGCGTACCGTGGGAACCGAAAAATGTTCGGCTGTGTAGAGATGTGTAAATAGTTCGCCACCACTGACATAATCTGTAAAATTTAAAATTTTTTAATAACTGTTTCGAGTTTGAAATAAAAATAACAGAAATAAAAAGCAAATTTTTAATAAAATAATAAAAACAAAAAATGTAAAAAAAAATATTAAAAAAAAATTAAAACAAAAAAAAAAAATAATTAAAGCAAAAATAAAAAAAAAATAAAAAATAAAAAAAAAAAAAATTTAAAAAAAAATTAAAAACAAAAAAAAAATTAAAACAAAAATAAAAAAAACAATTTAAAACAAAAAAAAAATTATTTAATTTAGTAAAGACTAATTTTTAAAGTTATAAAAAAAATGTAAAGTTTAGAAACATTTTTGAATTTACAATTAAAAAAAAAATTTTAAAAATAAAAAATTAAAAAAAAACTTTCAGAAACTATTTATTTAAAAAGTAAAAAACTATTTCTTAAAAAAAAACAAACTTAAGAAAACAAATTTTAAAAATATTTCAAAATTTGGTCCAAGAATTTAGAATTCTTTCAAAATGAAAATTCAATAGAATTTCATAATAGACGAGTGTTTTTGAATGAAATTTGTAAAAAGTGCGTAATTGAAAAAATCTAAGAACTTTTTTAAAAAGAAATCTTAAATAGGGCATTTTTGAAAACTATTTTCAAATAGGGTGATTTTCCCTTCAGCAGTAGAAAATTCAATTTTTCAATTATTTTTTTTTTAAAACTAAGACATGTTCGTAACCTGACAAAACAAGTTTTAAATTATAAAAAAAAAACAAATTTTATAAAAAAACAATTTAAAACAAACAAAAAAACAATTTTATAAAAAAAACATTTTTATAACAAAAAAGCAATTTTATAAAAAAAAAAAAACAATTTAAAACAAACAAAAAAACAATTTTATAAAAAAACATTTTTATAACAAAAAAGCAATTTTATAAAAAAAAACAATTTTATAAAAAAAAATTTTATAGAAAAAAACAACTTTATAAAAAAAAAAAAAAACAATTTTATAAAAAAAAAAAATATAAAAAAAAAGAAACTTTTGAATAGCAAAGATAAAAAACAATAATAAAAAAAAATAATAAAAGTAAAGCCAAACAAAAAAATTCAGTAATTAAAAATTTGAAGCAATGCATAGTGATCGAATCAACTTCAAAACAAAACAAAAAATGTATAAAACAAAAAAATTATTACAATTCTTCTTTTTAGAATGTATTGAGAAATGCAATAAAATAACACCGCACAGCAGCCGGCTGGGTATGGGACCATATGTATTAAAAAAATTGCGCTCCCCGCTTTTCGAAATTAGTTACGGGCTTTCGAAGTTCCATGTTCGAAAGTGGTAGAAAACCACCAAAACTTGTTTTGTTTGAAAAAATGAAAAAGGCAAAATATGGGCGTGGGCTGCCTCTCGTTTGATTGGTGTCCCTTTTCTATTAAAAAAAAATGTATGCAAGAAAAGTGACTATACAGGGCCAAAGTGAGATCTTCGAAAACATTAAAAGCTGCGTATTTCTTCATACAAACACTTTCAAATAAAGAAAGTACACCAATCAAGAAAGAGGAGGAAGAAGGCCACGCCCACATTTAAACTTTTTAAATTTTTTAAACAAAACTTTTAGAAACCCGAATCTTCGAAGACTCCACTTTCGAACTTCAAAAGCCCATAACTAAATTTTGGAGGCCAATTTCGAAAAACGTGGTACGTAGTTTTTTATGTATGCCTCAATTTTAATATTAAATTTTAATTAAAAAATTTAAAAATAAAAAAAATAAAACTTACCCAAAATTAAATATAATTTTGAATCGGTTTGAAATGCATAATGCATGCCAACTAGGAATGGACTTTGTTGTATAGCCTCAAGAACCTGAAAGTATAAAATAAAGTTGTTAAATTTTTTTTTTTCCTTAATTGAAATTGTATGAGTTTATTTATTATTTATTTTATTTCAAGTACATAGAGAAAAAGAGCGAGATAGACCTTGCACTTTTTTACGATTTTTACAGAATAAAACCTTCGAAATAAAGCTATAAATATTATAAAGAACAAAAATAGCCGAAGACACGTTTGTAAGACCAAAAACATTTGCAGACTTTATGGCTACGTGCCGTTCGAACGTTTTGCGTACGCAACTATAGTGTTGTGCAATACATTAGCAACGAGTAATGTTTAATGAGAGCATGAAGAACGGGTTAGAAAGGTTAAAGCTTGAATTTGCTCTGACCTTATTTTGGTATGCAAAGATTTTTAAAATGTAAACAACTACTACAGATTTATGTTAACTTTTTACATTTTCTCAACGTCATGGACATGCATAGCTTTTACGACCGCAATTATGGCAAAACGCACATAATTATAATATTGTCTTATAATTTTGTTTTTTTTTTTTTGCATTTACTTTCAAATAAGCTGGGTTGGCACTTTACTTTCACTTCAGTCATATCTTAATATACCAAGGTTTTTATACATACATACATTTGTGGATTTTATTTTATTATTTATTTCTGTTTTACTATTGTTGTTATTATTATTTTCTGTTTCGAAGGGCAGCCATTTACATTCACATTTGCTCGTGGCATATTTTTTATTATTTTTATTGCAGTTCTTATTAAATTTCTTTTATGAAAGCAAACTTTCTTTAGTCGTGATTTAATACAAGTGTAACACTTGTACGCTTAAAGGTTATATTGCGCTTTTGATTCATACAGTCAGTCTCAATAAGAATGGTACAACTTCCGGAATACTAGATTATGATAGTATAGCAATTCCATGGACGATATTTATACAAATCCAGATTGACTTTTTATGCTTCCGTATATACACTAGAGACGAGCGATATCATTTGATGAATTACAAATTAGTTACCCATTTTCTGATTAATCAGGTTTTGTTCAAAAACATTATACAGCAAAATCAACTTTTTTTCTGGGTCTAACAAACTTTTTTGGGTAGATAGAGACACACATACAAAAACTATGTATCCCGTTTTTCGAAGTTAGCCTCCAAAATTTAGTTACGGGCTTTCGAAATTCGAAATTAGACACTTTTAATCTTGCTTTTCCTATTGCTATATTTAAAATATTTAAAAAGGAAAAATGTGGGCGTGGCCTGCTTGACTTCCTTGTTCGATTGGTATACTTTTTTTTCTTTTTTTGAAAATTTTTTAAAACATACGGCTTTTAATTTTTTTCGACGATCCAACATTTGACGCCTTTGACAACTTTAAAAACAAAAAGTGGACACCAATCGAACAAGGAAGTCAAGCAGACCACTTTTTTCGAAGATCTAACTTTTGACTCCGACCACGCCCAATTTTTCTCTTTTTTAATTTTTTAAATACAGCAACTGGAAAACAAGATTAAAAGAGTCTAATTCCGAACTTCGAAAGCCCATAACTAAATTTTGGAGGCTAATTTCGAAAAACGGGGTACAAAGTTTTTTTAAGTATGTTTCAATCTCCTAAAAAAGTTGGCTAGATCTCATACCCAGCCGGCTGCTCTACAGTGTAATTTATAATATACCTACAGCTTATCATTGAAACCCCTAAAGAAATTTTTGCGTCTGCAAAGCAGATGAGTTTTTTCGGAAATACACTCGGAGAGTTTGTCATGCCACTGCCGTGGGGCAGCTCTCATTACCCATCTTCTCCTTCCTCACGGATGGAGGGATGACATGACCTAGAAGGTTCCACTGGTCATATCAAATAGCTACCACGACAGTCGGGCAGTACCGCAAGGGAGTACCGCAGCGTACCGGGTTCATATCCGGTCAAGGACTGTCAATTTCGGCATCACTCCCCAAAACCTTTGGGGAGTGTTTTTGCTATTAACAACAACAACAACAACAACAACAACAACAACAACAACAATAACAAGGGAGGGAAGAATGTGGAGAGGGACTCCTTTGGGGGCAGTGGATCGGTGAACTGGTTCACGACTGGATCGAAGTTATGCAAAAATATTGGAGGAGAGTTCTACGTCAGGAATTTGTAAGTCGCAACCTCCAACTGCCTGTCTTTCAAGCGACAGTTCTGGGTCATACCAATATCCTTGAAAACTGTAGCGCCGATCTCCTGGCTAACTGAACATTTGGCGAGCTGTAAAACATTTATGGTTCCACCGGCTACATGTATTCTGCTTCTAAGTAGATGGGCTACGAGTCAGTTCACCAAGCGCTAAACAAATTTTACAACAGCGAGGTAGACTCGAGGCGATTTTCTAAGCTCACTAACGTTTATTTATACGCTCTGACGAGGCACTGTCCAAACAGAGTACACACGGTACTCCTCAAATAATTATAAACCCGTACTGCTGCTGAGGAATGATGATTTTCTGCTTAGCTGTTCACTTTTTCTAAAACTATATGAAGGTACTTTTGGCTTGAATTACTCAGATTTCTGCGAAAAAAGGTTTGTGCTTTCATTTTTTTGTGAGCAACTGTACCTAGTTGATATTTATTATAAATGTAGAGTTTTTCATGTTTTTTTGTTATTACTTTTTCATTTCACCTGATTGACACGTGCACACGTTTGTTGCTCTTTTTATCAAAATTCTCTCTCTCTCTCCAATGACTTGCCATATGTGACGCAGTTAGAATCTATCGTAAGTTTCTGATTAGGTTTTCATTGTTTATATTTATAAATATGTACCTAATATGTAACAATAACTATAATTTCACTCCGCAACAGGTTGCTTAATGCATGAATAGATTTCTATGTTCATATGTCTACACATTCGCATTGTGTAAATCTATTTTTAGTTAGTCGTTCGCCCGAATGGAATTATGTAGATATCACTAGAAAAAACTGTAATGAAAAGATTTTTACATTTGCCATGTTTGCCGACGATGCAATGCAATTATTGCACCTTTTATGTAGATTGCTCGTGTGTTTTTATTTTTATTTATTTAAAGTGGTTAAAAGTCATTCGTGATGTGGCTAATATGAGTTTGCAATTTCTGTTGCTTGCACTTCTACTAGATATTTGGTTTATTTTTAGCTTCAATGTGAGTTTAATATTAGCAAGGACTTATTTGAATCGGTTTATAAAGCAGTAAAAAAAATTTTTTTGAGGGTTTCCAACGTTACGGGCGTGGAGAGGATCTTACTCTTTCGTGTATGCAAAATAATCTGAGCTAATGTTGAACTTCACAATGTGAAGGTATTAGTTTTGGACTCCCAGGCAAATAATCGCCGACCATCGATCCAGGCAATTGATCATATTTCCTAGTGCTTTCATCACCTATTGTTCTTCCACAATTTCCCATCGACTACCACTTGTCCTTACTCTTCCTCGTATTTCTATACCTTTCATGAACATGAAATGGTATTATGACTTTGGTGCGATGTTTGTAAGTATGAGAAGAAGTAGAGATGAACCCATCAATAAGTATACCGAAATGATCAAGATGAGCTGAGTTGATTTAGCCATGTCCGTCTCTCTGTCTATTTGAACACCAACTAGTCCCTTTTTGAGATATTTGGCTGAAATTTGGTATTCGGCCACCATTTTCTAATATAGAAATCATTTGTCGGAACTAGCAAGATGGGACCAATATTACATATCTATAGCCCCCAAACAATCGATTGTTCCGATAAACGGATTTTGGTGTATAACTCCTGTAATTATACAGTTAGAATGAAATTTCGTAACTATTGCTCTTTTAGAATGTGGAATGTGGATGTTAAAAATCAATGAGATTGGACAAATATAACACATTGTCCCCATATAATCGATTATTCCGATAAAAGGTGTTTGGGGTATAACTCCTTCAATTATATAGCGAGAATTGTAAAATTACCAAAAATTCTTACTTACTACCTACGTAATGACGTAATATGAACGGTTAACGTTGATAAGATCGGACCAATATATATCCATATATAATCGATTGTTCCGATAATTTCGGTATGAGCTAAATTTACACAGCCTGCGCTAAAGAACAGTGAAAATCGAGCTTTCATTACTTGTTTTTTTCTTATTTCTCAACCTCTGTCGAGTAGTGAACCATGTTAGTACTAAAATTATAATGACTCAGCACTGTATGAGTGGAATAACAGAATGATAAATACAATAAAATTAAACAATCATACGCAATCCACTGACAATATAAATAAACTGGCTGATGAAGGAAATTTGAGAATTAGATAAACCAAACGAACAGATTTAAATCAAGTTAGGGAATCCCCTAGCATATGTTCACATAGACAAGTATCAGCCAGCAAAACCCAGTTAACATTTTCGTGTAACTTTAAGATGAGTATAAAGTAAAAGCATCCCCAAACTAAATATTTGACGTTCGAAGCTGGACCCCTCGAGGACTCGAGTTTCTAATAGTTTTGTTTAAAAAAAAATTAAAATGGTTAAATGTGGGTGTGGCCTTCTTCTTTCTCTTACTTGATTGGTGTACTTTCTTTAATTTGAAAGTGTATGTATGAAGAAATATTATATAATTAAAAATATGCAGCTTTTAATTTTTTTCGAAGATCTCACTTTGGCGCTGTTTAGCACTTCTTACGTACAAAAAAGATACTATTCAAACAGGAAAGGCAAGCAGACCACGCCCACACTTTGCTTTTTTAAATTGTTTAAACAAAACTATTACAAAACCTAACTAAATTTTGGATGCTAACTTCGAAAAAAACGGAGAACGCCATTATTTTACTTATGTCTTAATCTCTTAAGAAAAGTTGGTATGGTCCCATACCCAGCCGGCTGCTCTACAGTGCTATAGAACCCGAAGCCGAAACAGATTTTTTACTCCCGCGGATGAAAGTTATCGGGTCAAATTCGACTTCTCCAAGTCCTCTCTCGACCAACAAAGATCGGAAGAAGATATTATGGCTGTTGGGGAATTTGAGAGAAAAGTGTTTAGTTTTTAAAAGTGTTAGTGCTTCCTGCTTTGATACTCAACGGACAAAACACCTAGGCGGTTAAGCCACATTTTATTTAAAAATAGTGTCTGAACAAAAGCAAATGAACGAAATTGGATAGTAAAAGTTCTTCTTGACAAAAAAGAATAACCACACTGTCTTATTCCTTATCATACCTATCGTGGTAAATAACTTGGAAACATGATCTGTAGTGTTGAAAGAAGGTGGCATGGCCCTTGCACAGCATATTTTAACCCAATTCGCCCCAAAAACAGGTATGGAATCGCTTGCCCTCTCTACATGTTCCCAATTGGCATCAGTTATCGCTAAAAATGAATGTGAGGGAATGGCCGAAATCGCCTAAACGTATGAATGAATACCGTTATATCTAACAAATGCTCAAAAAGATGATTAAACGAAAGCTTGTTCAAATGTAAAAGAGTACAAAATGCCACACATTCATGCTCTGACCAAAACCATTTCGTTTAAAAGTGAAATAACGAATGAGCGAAAAAGAAAATTGCTAGAAGGAAAATCAAAGAAAGCTATGTTGCTTTGTGGAGTTTGAGAAATGTATGAAACCGCTACATACAAAACAAACAACAAAAACTACATAACTTCACTTTCACTTGAATTTGATGGCTTTAGCTTTGTTTTACTTGGCTAACTGGCTGATGAATTGATCGGTGGATTTGCTGGCTGGTTAGCGAGTTTGTTGACGTTGGCAACGTACGTTGGTTAGCAGAGTTGTTGTTGCCGTCTAAAACGTGTAACTATAAAACAAACTCCCTCAACTTGAATGCTTGCTTAGACATGAATCATGTGGGTTGATAATATTGGTTTTGTTTTTACGTGGCATCAGTGGCGTATACAAAAGAATTTGTTGTTGAGCTATGAGTTCGGCTGTAGTTAGCAGTTCTTCAAAAAAATCAACAACAATCAAAAGCTTTTTATACCTAAAAAGTTGATTTAAAATGTATACATTGGTTTATCCACAAAAAAAGCTTTTAACAAAGCCCACCTTAAAGCAATGTAAATGTTGTTTGACTTTCTACATAAAAAAGAGCTATATTTTGCCCCGAGACTAATAGAAAGTCTTTTGGAAAACTGTCGTTGCATCGTCTCATTCTTCCATTTTACAAAACAGCTGATATATCAAAAACTAAGTGCCGAACGTTATATTTCTTACATCTACTCACTTTACGTAAGCGTAAATGTTTTTCAGACTTTTTTTTTTTTTTTTTTATTATCTGTTAGGACTTAAAGTCTGTTGTCATAAGCGATAACAGCTTAAGTCCCATGTAAGCGTTTAGGTCTTAGGCGATTATCGCACGTAATCAACGAGCTGGAGGTCATTCGTAAAGTCATCAGTAAACATAAGTATGTATGTATGTATATATGTATAGCACCAAGTTGTAGGCGAGTAAATGAAAACAAAAATCTCGCCAAATAGCCGGTATATTAGCCAATACATAATGCATAAATCTAGGTTACTGTGTAAGTGGAGCGCGAATGTATCGGCGAAGAGAGCATCAAGTGCATACGTCATTAACGAGGTAGAGCAAAGTTAGTAGAATAATAAACTAACCATATGGAAAATTAGGTGCTTTTTGGGTGATAGTTAAATGCCCTAACCTCAAAAAAGGAGCTCCCGATACTGCAGAGCAGTATGCGTGAACAGTGAATGATGATTACTACATCAAATATAGGTGCTAATTGGGTGCTCTATTTCAAAAAAATTACTCTCAACTTTTTCCAAAAAACGATGTTTTGCTAGCTTAAGGCAAAAGTGAGTATGCAGAAATTGGGTGGTAATTAAGTGCTCATTGGGTCCTAATTAAGTGCTCTATTCAGAAAAAAAAAAAGCTCAACTTTTTGTTCAGTTTTATTTTTTTTTTTCTTTTTTTTTGCAATATTATTTTTTTCTTTTTAATTTTATTTTTTTTTTTCGTTTAATGTTATTTTATTTTTTTGTGTAATTTATTTTATTTTTTTTGTGTAATTTATTTTATTTTTGCTTTATTTTACTTTATTTTTTACTACATCAAGAATTAGGTGCTAATTAGGTGCTCTATTCCAAAAAATTACTCTCAACTTTTTCCAAAAAACTATGTTTTGCTAGCTTAAGGCAAAAGTGAGTATGCAGAAATTTGGTGCTAATTTAGTGTTCTATTCAAAAAAAAAAAAAAAAAAATGCTCCTCAACTTTTTGCAATTTTATTTTTTGTTTATTGCTGTTTGTTTTTTGGGTAATTTTTTTATAATTTTACGTTTAACTTTACTTTGTTCTTTTTGTTATATTTTTTGCAATATTTTTTTTTTTTTTTTTGTTTAATTTAATTTTAAAATTTATTAAGTTTTGTTGAGCTCAAGGCAGATTAAAATTGAAACACAGTGTTAATTTTGTATTTCTAATTTTATTTATCGATGTTTCGATCTCATTCTGAGATCATCATCAGGAAACAATTGAATATGTTTTATCGACTCAATTGTTTCCTGATGATGATCTCAGAATGAGATCGACATATCGACAAATAAAATTAGAAATACAAAATTAACACTGTGTTTCAATTTTAATCTGCCTTGAGCTCAACAAAACTTAATAAATTTTACTTATTGAAGGCAAATAAAAATATTTTAAAATTTCATTTTATTTTTTGTTTAATTTTATTTTATTTTTTGTTTAATTTTTTTTTTATTTTTTTTTTTGTGTAATTTATTTTATTTTTGTTTTAATTTTACTTTATGTTTTGAAGCTTTATTTTATTTTTTTTTTAGTTCTACTTTTTTTGTAATTTAATTTTTTGTGTAATATTATATTATTTTATGTTTATTTTTACTTTTGTGTAAATTAAATTTATTTAATTTGATTTTATTTTTTTTTTTAGTTTTACTTTATTTTTTTTTGTAATTTAATTCTTTTGTGTAAATTTGTTTTGTCTTTCTGTCATTTTTTTTGGGTTATTTTTTTTTTTTTGTGTAATTTTACTTGATTTGTTGTGTAATTTTACTTTATTTTTTATTTATTCTACGTTGAATTTTGGATGGCATTATTCTTACTTTTCAAGTTGGTTCCCAAACTTTTAATATTTTTTTTTGTGTAATTTTATTTTAATTTTTTAATTTTATATTCTCTTTTGTGTAATTTTATTTTTTTTCTATATATTTTTTTTTAGTTTTTTACTTTATTCTTTGTGTAATTTTATTTTATTTTTTATGTAACTTTATTTTATTTTTTTTTGTTATATTTTTTTTTTTTGATATATTTTTTTTTTGTTTATTTATTTTTTGTTATATTTTTTTTTTGCCTTTTTTGTGTTATATTTTTGTTTTTTTTTGTGTTATATTTTTTTTTTTTTTTTGCTTTTTTTGTGTATTTTTATTTTATTTTATATGTATGTACCTAATTTTTCTTTATTTTTTATGTAATTTTTCTTAAGTTTTGGGTACCTAATTTTCCTTAATTTTTTGTATCTTTTGGTTGAATACGTCGACGTTTCTTTCCCACTACTCTAACACACTACAGTAAAAACAAAACTTTTACTTGATATACGTAAGTTTTATTGCTTTTGGCTGATATTTTTGATCAAAACTGGTTGTTGATGCCGGTCTTTTATTGTACGTTTGTATGTAGATATTGCTTTGGTATTCGTTTTGTTACTGTGTGTACATGCGCATGTGCACGTACATAGTGGGTATGTATAATACTAACATGTTGAATGCCGTAAGAGGCAAAAACACCAAAATGTGGGTCAACTTGAAGTGTGATGTCTATCAAAATTTCATTTCAATGCTTTAATCATACAGAAATCACAAGCTTACATATATGTGACGGACACAAGTAAAATAAGAAAAAAAAAACAAAGATTTGTAAAAAGTATTTCCATAGCTTTTAAAAACAAGTGCATTTCTGTTGATTTAAGTGCATTTTTAAGGAAGAAACAGGCAAACAAGTTTTTACAATATGCATGTAGTTAAACTAATATAGAAAGGCCCTAACTCATATATTTTTCAGCCGTAACTCATATAAAATCAGCCATTTCAAAACAGTCAAACTCGCTTCAAGAAATGTAAAGAAAGTAAGTATGAAAGAAAAGTTCTCGAGCTTTGAAGAGTCTGGCTAAAGTTTTTGTCATGGAACGGACCTCTGGAAATACGAGATAGTCGAGTTGAGATTGTCGTTCTACGATAAATATACACATATATGTGTAAAAACAGATATTTAAACACAGTCAAACTTGGACAAACCCGCTTAAACAAGTGAAAGGGAAGTAAGAATAAAGAAAAGTCCCCAAGCTTTAAAGTATCTGGCTGAAGTTTTTGTCATGGAACGAAGTCTGAAAAAACCAGATACCACTTAACAGCAGTGTTCTACGATATACATATACATATGTAAAATTAGCCATTTGGAAACAACTTTGTAAGTTGGCCAAACCGTTAAAATATTGAGACCAAATTAAGCACGGTATGAAATTCGGAGTAATGGTTTCATCCATTAGATATAAAATAACTAATGTCTGGCTTTGAGAACTTGGTGTATAATGGAAACTGCTCATATCGTCGCTCCCTGCGTGGAAGAATAACACGCTTCAGTTCTCTGCTTGGAAGACTAACACGGTTCAGTTCTACGCGAACTAGGTATGCTAGTTTTCCACGCAGAGAACGAAGTGTGTAAGTCTTCCACGCAGAGAACGAAGTATGTTAGTTTTCCACGCAAACAACGAACCGTGCTAGTTTTCGTTGCTAGCGACGATATGTGATTTGTGGGTGCTTTTACTTTGATACACAAACTACAGTAACGCGATCAAAGTTCCTTTCCATGGACGTTTTTCCAACCAGCCTTTGATATATGTAAGCATGCCTGAAAACATGTCGATAGGCGTCCATTTGTCACGTTTAGTAAATGTGACAAATTTGTTGGTAAAGCTTTTATTAACTTGGCATTTTTATGTATTCACTTGACTAATACAACAACAACAAACCGCATGTAAATGCACATCAACTTTTCCATAAGCATACAAAATCAAGTTGGTACAACTACTCTTGTATCCAATATATACTTATTAGGGTGATTCATAAAAATCGAGAGTGTTTTGAAGCTTTTGACATAGTTATAGAACGTTTTTATGAAACATGTCTAAAAATTTATTCATCGAAGTACCTACACGGTTAAAAAAATTTGCCTAAATTTTAAACCCATCAAGAGTTTAAGCGATTTTTTTTTTTTAACTTTTTTTTGGAATATTTTAAACCTTCTAAATACCTACAAAGATTTTAATTTTTTTTCTTTCGATTTTTTTGAGTCATTGCATTTTGCCCACGAAAACTTCATGTGCGACACATATAGCTCAGTGGTAAAGCAGTCGGCTGTGACTCCTGAGCGCTTCCGTTCGAATCCTGCCAAGTGTCACATTGTTTTAATTTTTTATTTATTTTATTTTTAAAACTTTTCAGTTTAAAATTAAACTTTTCGGTTTAAAACTAAAACCTTTTTGGTCCACAATTTTTGTTTCCAAAAAAAACTATACATTTTTATGTGAATCTCCCTAATATTTATGTTTGTATGCGTTGAAATTTTTCGGTTTGAAATTAAAACCTTTTGGTTTAAAATTAAAACTTTTCGGTTTAAAATTAAAATCTTTCGGTTAAAAAATGAAGTTTTTAGGTTTAAAATTAAAACCTTTTCGGTCCACAATTTTTGTTTCCGAAAAACAAAAAACTATACATTTTTTATGAATCTCCCTAATATTTATGTTTGTATGCGTTGAAATAGTGAGGCATACTTTTATGTACAATTATCATTAATACCGGTAAAAGGTAACGGGACTCAAAATAACTCAACCGGAATCCAAATACAACGAAAAAAAATAAGATGCGTAAAAAATCAAAGCAATAAGCAAGAATGAAAGTATGGCCAACAAAGCAAAATCACATTCGGCTAAGAAGGTAAGGTGAAGTAAATAAAGCTCAAGTATACCGTACCGGTAAAATGAAGATCGTGTAAGCAAAGGGAGAGGAACCAAATTATAATTGTTGGCATAACTCGAGTTGCCAAACAACAACAGCAACATAAGAACATGTGCAACAAGCTCAGTTACGTCGATACAACAAGTTAACAAGAGTAGCAGAAAATACTCCGACTCAGAACTGGAAAGTTGAAGTATAATAATGTATAAGAAAGAATAAGTGTTAAATAGGTATTACACAAGCGAAATATAGTTTGAAAGCAGTTACTTTCAACGAGCAGAGTTCACAGAACTTTGTATGTTCGGAAACAAAAACAAATAAGAACAAAATAGTTAATGATGTCGTTAAGAAGTTCGCTCCCGCTGCTTTCCGGTTCACGAGCATATAGAATTTGCCTAACGCGGTTATTTTTCAAAGTTGAAGTCGATAATAATGTATAAGAGTTTTATATGTCCGAGTTTTATATGTCCTGACCTTAGTCCCACGATGTTTTGCAGTCTTCCTTTGAAAGTAAGAAATCTACAAACTAAGCCCATGACTTCTACCTATTGTGTACTATTCGCGTCTGACGTCACGACTGCGCTGCTCAGTCGGCCATTTTGATTTCGTCCATGGTTTCCCCCACATCATAGTTTTTTTGAATCACTCCAGCGGTAAAAGTAGAGTACGGTGGAAATTCTGTGTCAACTCATGACGTAGCAATCAGCTGAAACTGCCAAAACCGGCGAATTCATTCTAACGGTATCGCTTCTGGCACAATCTTCTCTCTTTGGTTCATGGCTTTAGATAGGTTAGGTTAGGTTCAAGTCGCTGCCGCAGAGGCACACCTAGGCCAGTATTAAAAGGCCCTTTGTGATATCACCAACACTAGGAAAGTCAGTTCCGGAACCCTGCCATATGGAAAATCCCGATTCTCCACATAGCAGAATCCCGGGACTGACGTATGGCTTTAGATATAATCTACGTTTTGTTCATTCATGCTAAAAGCCGTAGAGCGACCATGTTTTGGGTATGCAGAGATACGGAAACTTATAGGGCTGATACATTAGCGCAAATTCCGAATTAAGTACGCTTTTGGGAGTTAACTTGAGCATAATCTTCATTGTAAACTCCCAAAAATGAAGAAGATTTGAGCAGATTTCAGAAAACGAGCTAACGATACGACCGCTACTGTCATCTATAAATAAACAAAAATAGCAAGGACAACTACCAAAATTACGATTTTACTGCTACTTGACACTAGAGTCACCAAAAAATAAACAATCCTCAGCGACATCTAGTTTCAAAACGCAAGTAATACAACCAAAGCAATAGATGGCGCCGATTGTTAATCTTCAATTTAGTGTGTGTGAGGGTAAAATTTGGACCTGATTAAAGAAGATTTATTGGAGGTAATCTCCGTATGTATCCATAGGATTAGCGTCCTGTTATAATGTTCTGACACAGTAGGTCTTTAATACAGACATATTTTGTTATATAGGTACAATACACTCACTTGTCGTTCGGTTGTGGTATGTTCTGCTGTCTTCTTCTTTTGTACTACCGTATCCTTCTTCAACACTTTCATGGCGTACAATGTCATATCATCGTCACCACCAAGTTTACGCACCAGAAACACCTTACCATAGGCTGCAAGTAAATAATTAAATTTATTTAGATCGAATTTATCTCATAGTAAGGCAACTATTTTCGTATCGAGCTGAGAAGTAAGAGCTATTTTATTACAAAACAGTATACAGTACTTACCCCCAGTTCCAAGTACACGTATCAATTTAAAATGTGACAAATTCACTTTTTCCTCATCCGTTAAAATACCTGCAAAAACAGAGCAGAAGGGAAAAGAAATACAAATTAATAAACAAGTTACTGCCATGTTAGACACATATCTATGAGTAAATAATAAAAAGGGGGAGATGCAAAACTATGAACACTAGTGACTAGTGCAATAAAAAATTGTATTAAAGTGTTTTAAGCGACCACACAATTTTGAGTCTTCGTTTGTTAGAGTAGCGACAAAAAAATACTTCCGAAGGTTTTGTTGAGAGCTATTCGTTTGGTAAGCCCTTGTGGTATAAAAAAATAAAGCTTAATTAATGTGAGATTGATGTTTAACATTGGTATCGTTGATATGGTTGTTGTTATTAATAAATAGTTTGATGACGTTATTTTGACATATTTGAGTCGTGGGTTCGACCACTTTACCCCACAAATTTTCAAAGATAAAAAAGTTGGGCGTCTCGGGGGATTAAGTCGCTCACAAAAATCTAGCTTGTTATTAATCAACAACCATACGCCTATGGGCGCTCTCCTACATTAATCTTCGTTTATTTATTTAAAATTTGCATAAATTCGAGTTTTTAAAATTCAGAAACATGTTGTTCACTAAGAATTCGCATGTACCCGTTCACACCAGACAGACTAATGTTGTTTTCTTTGGCGCATTGACTTTTGTGGGTTTCTATGTTAATGAACTTTGAAAAAGTTTAGCTATAGCCTTTGATAGTCACGCGATGTCGGCAAGCTCGCTAGTCCTTTTTTGTTTCATTTCGTTTTCTTTAAACAACTGATGCGTAAGTGTAAGTGCAGCTGCTTAAGGTGCACAGTGGTGAGTTTTTTGGATTTTTTTTTTTTCAAAGTCAAATAATCATTTCATCGAACACGTCAACTAACCAGGGGTCGAATCGTTACATACGATCACGAGTCGAAAACCAGACGAGGGAAAATTCCGTGATACGTTTCCTTTTCTATCGTATCTAACAATCCCATTTCGCTTATACGACTGACGTATCACGGAATTTTCTCTCGCCTGGGGCCGAATCGTTACATACGTCAGTCAGTCGTATAAGCGAAATGGAATTGTTAGATACGATATCAAACGAAACGTAATTTATTTTCAATTCACATTGTTTTGAATACCTTCAGTCACTCGGTCACGCATATAAAAATCCGAAACTACGATAGAAGTTGTACGTTCACGTAAGTCGTAATCCGAAATACAAAATTTTACGTTCGGGCCCTGGTTTTCGTTTCGTGATCGTATGTAACGATTCGAGAAACTCACCACTATCCAGATTTCAACTTTGATTAATAAGTACCAACAAAAAAAAAATAAAATAAAAAAAATTCAAAGTGTTGGGCGGCCTCGGTCGATTGGGTATCATAAAATAAACACTTTAGATAAACAGTACGATTGTCCGTCATCCCTTGACAATAAAATCATAATTGTACCTCCCATAGCGTAGTTTTTTGCTGTTGCGTTGTGCTCTTGTGGAAATTTTCTCTCTTTTGACGCGCATTAAAATGCGTTACATATATTATTGTAAGTATTTTTTACAGGTTGAATGCCACTTGCAGACGATGTCCTTCAGGCTTTGTCGCACATTTTTTATATGTAGTATCTATGAACGTGGGTATGCCAATAGCCCAACTCAGAAAAAAGCGAGTCAAAGCATGACAACAACCAAGCATTGTTAGAAAGAATTAGTTATGGTAGCCTACTCCATTTTGCAACAACAGCTGCCACTTGCTGCCCACTTGACTGGAAACTGTGTTGCCTTGAATTTGACCTTTAGCAATGACTGTGGACGGTAATGATAAATATCAAGATATGGAAAATGAACGTACGACGTATGCTTGACTTTACTGAGCATATTGGCGAGTTTTTGTGCAGCTGTTGAATATATTAAGGTGCGCTTATTTTGGAACTTATTCCTAAAAATCCAGGTAGTTAATCGCAAGATATTGACAACTACCTTGTCCAATGAGTCCTACGTGACTCACGAGAGCGTAGTGAAGTATGTTCATGAGTCACATGTGACTCATTTCTCTATATATGTTCATATGTTCATATTACTCAGTTAAGCAATACAAAAAGCTGGCAAAAGTGGGGAATTCTCAAAGCGCTTTATATGGGAACAAAGAAGTTGTTAAAATCATTTTTGATCTATCAGATACAGAAAACTATTTAAAAGGAGCGGAACGTGGTAGACCTCTTTGAATCAATAATTTTCTTGGGGAAATATTTAAATCGATTCGAGTAATAACTATGTTCTGATTAATCAAACTAGTAATCGATTAGAAAAACTTTGCGAAGCAGATTTTCAAAATGAGTGCTTTGTTTGGTAAGTTTAGGTGGGTAGAAATCAGTAATTTTTCCTGTTAGTTTATTTTGTGTTTCAGTTTTAAAGGTTTGAATATCTCGTGCTTGTTTAATCGTTTATTAGTTTATCTACGAATGTTTTGGATTTCTATATTCTTAGTTTTATTGACGTTTGCTGGGTTATTTTCGAACCTATGATTCGCAAAGATAAACTACGGTATGATGAAGGGGGTTGCGTATTTTTTTGCTGCAGTCTTTAATGTGGTCACCGAACAAATGACTAATTTTTCGTCCTAAAATCAAAATAGTGGGCAAGGAATACTCATTTGCCATTCGCGAAAAACTAAAAATGCTAGCTGGGTTACGGCGTCTGGAAATATTCTCAGCTTTGCAGATAAATTTGATATTTTTTGGCACATTTTGAAAAATCAGTAGACATTTTTAAATTACGTGCATTTGTGAAAGCCAAAAACGAATAAAAATCACGGGTACTAATAAAAGTTCGCTGCTTTGTTTGCCAAGTAAAAGCTGCCAAGCTGATTTCAAGAATACTTTACTTTGCGAAAAGAAATGAAATGACAGTGGACATTTGTGAACTCCTCTCATAGTCAAAATTAAGAATGATTTTAAGTTAGTTAAAGATTTTTTACACATGAGCTATCTGTCAAAAATGCTTTAAGTACATAACTTAAACTCATACTCCACTTTTTTGTTTTAAAAACTTTCGAAGGTGTCAAAAGTTAGATCTTCGAAAAAAATTCAAAGCCGCATATATACCAATCAAGCAAGAAAGTCAAGCAGGCTACGCCCACATTTTTCCTTTTTTAATTTTTTAAATACAGCAACTGGAAAACAAGATTAAAAGAGTCTAATTTCGAACTACGAAAGCCCATAACTAAATTTTGGAGGCTTACTTCGAAAAACGGGGTATGTATGTACGTATTTTTTTATGCATGTCTCAATCTCTTCAAAAAGATTGGTTAGCAGCAACTTTTATCGCTTGAACGTCCATCTGACTGGCTATAATTTTGAATTCAACCATAGCAGGCGAATTTTTGTCAGTTTCTCCCTCACATGCATGAATATTTACCCAGTGCCACATATTTGTTTGCCAAGATTTTGCCCCATCTTTCACTGCAGTTTGTGTGTTTTGTTTGCGTATCATGTTGGGTTGACGTTTTGCGGGAGGAGGGTATAGTGACTATCAACAAGGATATCAAAAGAATATTTCCATATTTTTTTCGCCTTATATTTACTGTTCTTACTTTTCATCTCGAAAATTCTTCATAAAGTTTAATCACCTTTTATTTACTTTGAGGTCTATTTTTATAGCAGTAGCGCCTACGGATTTTTTTTTCATTTTCACCTATGTGTTTGTTCTCTTAACTGACTGTTTGTCATACTGCGGCGGGTCGATTTTGTGTGACGGCACAACATTCAGTGAAATTTGAGAACAGTTAAGACGAGCCCTGAAGAAGATGCTCGAATTTAAAACAACTTGGACCTAAATTACCCTAAAACGTTGAAAAATATGTGAATTTACTATAAATAAATGAAAATAATAGTTACACTGTACAACAGCCAAAAAATCCCAGAGGGTTTCTCATCGGTTTCTAAAGCTTTTAGGTATGATGAGTCCGAATCTGAAGTCAGATTTTTCGGGTCACCCTAAGTTTTCTCTCCAGAACGTAGTTTATTCAGAGATAGATGGTATTAAAAAATATTTTTTTTTTTTAATTTTTTAAAATTTTTTTTCTTAATGACTTACTATACCCAAATTTTTTGCACTATGGAACATCTGTACGCCGCCAAATATAAAAACCAAAATTAAATGATGGTTCCTTGACCCAAGAAAAAAAATTAAATTAATGAAAAAAAAAATAAATATTTTTTACCTACAAACCTAGGGTGACCCGAATTTTGTTGTACAGTGATATCGGTAATTTCGTATGTCTCGTTCGCTGGGGTTTCAGCCGAAGCTCAAGAAGAAACGCCGAGTATTTTATTCGAGTTTGAATTCTGACAACAATTACACAAATGCATACATTTCTAATATGTATTGCATTCATTTTCGATCAAAAGCGCATTAGTAAACATTATTTCCCTTTTAGGCAAGGGAAACAACCTAAAAAACCTGCTTCATAACTTATTACAATTATTTCATTGGGGTCAGAAAACTGTTACTCTTTCTCTTCACTCCACTCTACTGCTTAATAAATGTAGCAACGAAATAAGAATTATTTCAGCGAATTAAAATGCACATTTGCTGTGATCACTTTGACAAGAATTGGTGGTGGAAAATAAACAACAATTGATTGCGGTTGTTGAACCGCAGACAATTTTAAAATAATATAAATTGTATACATATATTGCAAATGTTTGTATGGGTGATGGATATGAATATAAATTGATTAGATTACGGGTTGAACGAAAAGAAAATTAACAACTCAAAATAGTCAAATATAAATATTTTGAGGGGAGTTCTAGAAACGAAGTTTTTAGAAACTCAATGATTTTAAAGCTTGCTTTTCACGTTTATCGTTTTAAATTTCGTTTAATGTTCACTATTGTTAAAATTACAGCCACAATCTCGCTCTATGTTAAAAAAAATATTTGAACTTTTTTTATAGCCACGACTGTACCTTGCAGAAACAAACGTATAACCTACGGAAAAAAGTGTGTAAAGCTCAGGTTAGACCTCCAGCAATACTTCGTTAAAAATTGCATTTAATACCTGGCCGCAGTTTTTGTGTGATTCATGTACAAACACCATAGACAAAAACTTTAAAACAGTTATTTCGGTCTCTGCTACTTGAATCAATCCAATTTTTAATGGATTCCTTTTATATTCGACTAGTACAACCAGCAGATGTTATCCCGGTCAAAGGTAGACCTACACGAACCTCTCACCCTTCTGTTTTTTTGTGTTATATTATTGGAGATATCTCCGAAACCAGCTGAGATGTTTAAATTAAATACACATTGCTTTCGATAGCACTTGTTAGCACCTTTCGTTTGATACCCATATTGTATTTACTAACACATGTTTGGTCAACCCTGGTCCACATATTGGTGCATAATTAACTGTGAAACCGGTCTGGTTATCGAAATGAGGGATATCTTGAATTTTAAGTTGAGCGTCTTCTAATACAATAGTGAAAGTTTCACTTAATTTCATTCAGAAGCTTTTGGGTGATGCGACCACAAGCATACAGACAGATCAGTAATCCCACTTTTTTCGCTATCTCATAAAATGAAATTTCAAAATATCTCGAAAACTATTCTACTTTTAAACCAAATGACTACATATTCTGAATCAGCAGAAAATTCTACATAGAGATCATGTGTCAAATGTGGAGGATATGGAAATTTCGCAAAATTTCTTGGGTAAAAACTAAAAAATTTAGATTGAGGACTTTCAATAGAACAAGGTTTATAAAGTCGAGGACCCATCACAAAGTTGTACTGGTATGTTTAAAATTTTCGTAATTAAATTTTCTACAGCATAGGAGGTCCAACTTTTTTTCGTCCCTAGACTTTTAAATCTGAAATTTTGTCAAAAATTTATTTTTTTTTTATCATTTTTTTAACTTTTTTTTGGCTAGTGGCCAAACACTGAAGATACTTTTAGAGATGAAGTCAAAAATGTTTATGGGAATTAGTAAAACGTGAAACTCAACAGTTTGAATCGAAAATTTAAAAAACTTTTGATGTATTAATATGAAGCAGTGTTTAGCAAAAATGGTAGTTTTCATATTTTCACCGATATCTCGGAAACTAGATTTGCCACAGTAAAATGGAAGTGAAAAGGTCTATTTTATTCTTGGAAACTAAAGTTGATCAAAATTTGTAGAGTAACTAGTGGTATTAATATTAGGATTATTCACCACAAAATTTAATTTTTTTTGTTTTGGAAGACAAAAGGTAATCGCCCATTTGGAAATATATTCAACAATGCCCCTTATTGTGAAAAGACGACAGTTTGTGTTTTCATAAGAATCAAAAATATTTTGCACTTAAAGCGAAGAATTCATAAAGTTGCTTTCGATAACGGTGCTACCGAAGATTGTATCGATAGCTTATCAAAATCTAAGTACATACATACTCGTTTATCACATCCCATTGGACGTTACATATTTAAGTAGCTATTTAGAGTTAAACCTCTTTATAAAATACTTATCTGGAACAAACGCTTTATCAATTCTTGATATTTCAAGGTTTAGCCAACAACAGTTTTTTGTTGTTTTGTTTTATGAAGTGCTTCAAACTGTATTACCACCGGTTACCGCTGAGATAATAGCTACAGTATTGAGTACATATGTATGTACGTGCACAAATGTATAAATGGCTAAGTACCTATATAAACTAAAAAATAGCATAGATACAGATGTAGACAACAGACGCTGCTATCAAATGTACATTAGACCGTTCAGCTAGTTTTTTTTTTTGTTATAAGTGTTTTAAAGTTGGTCATCTTTCAATTTACAGTTGATACTAAGGGCCTCATTATGTATGACGAGCGATAGCTCAGACGAACGTTTCGTCTGCTCACAATATCGCCTACCGATCGCATTTTCTTTAAGTTTTGTTTTTTATGTCAAAGAAAAGTCAAATATATTTAAAAAAAAATCTATGGAGCGAACGAAAATGATAGATAATGCGATGGCTAGGCGATTTTGTGAGCAGACGAATCGTTCGGCTGAGCTATCGTTGGTCATACATAATGAGACCTTAAGAATTGAAAAAATCGATCGAAAATTTTAAATTGAAAAACGGCTAAGGGGTTAAGCTTCTTGATTAATATGTTTGTGATTACTCAGGTTTTGGAACAATCAAACTAAATCTGATTAAAGTTATCAAATCGGGAAATTAATCATGCGTGAACTGGCTCCATCAATGGCAGATCCATGTTACATTCAGAAGTAGAGGTGGGTGCGTGCATGATTTTTGCTACACCGCACGACACGTTCACGAAACAGACTTTCGACAGTAGGCACCAACACGCACAAAATCGCGTTTTTCGAACACGAGCATATGTGCACAGCGTGCGTGTTTCGTGTCACTTTTAAAAACACGCACGACGCCCATCTCTATTCAGAAGTACAACCAAATTTGGTGAATTTACTAATCCGGAAACGAATCTTTTAACGTAGAGAACTGTTTATAGACATGTGGGTATGTACCTGCAATTTAATTACACGCGAATGAACAAATAGTAAGAACTCAAGACAACAACAAAAATACTTGAGCGAGTAAAAATAAATACAATGAATTTTTAGATCGAATAAAAAAAAATTCAACCAAGCTATTGAATAAAACGCTAAATTTATAGATAGTGTACGACGGGTGGGCGATGGAAATTAAAAATTAGTAAGAAACTGATAAAAAGTGTAAGCGAAGAAATAGTAAAATGTATGATCAATAAATACTCTTGAAGAAAAATGGAAAAGAAAGAAATGTAAAAGGTGAGCAAAATTTGATCACGAAGTGCATTTGAGTACAAAAGAGATCGTTGCTAGCTAACACCTATACGAAAACGATTAATACGATCTAGCACGTGTGCCTATACAAATGTGTGTAAAACTGTTGTCAAATATTTTAGCTTTAAATAAAATTTGCATTGCATTTAAAACATCCCGTGTGGGTATTAGGGTGGGCCAAAAAAAATCGTTTTTCGTTTTTTTCGAAGGGGCATACAGAAATTCGAGTTCCTGACTAAATATGAGTTTGCCTCATCGCCATTTTTTGTTTTCGTAACAAAGTTCTATGTTTGCTATCTAAATAACTTGAGTTCATTCAATAATATTTTACGGTTATTGAGCGACACAACTTTTCGCAAAACCTTATGGGTTTTAGAAATTAGTAAATTTTCGACCTCGAAGAACTTTGTGATTGTCACTCTAATGTGGTAAAAGTTGGCTGTAAGATTTTCATTTACATAGAAGCTTTTCACGAAAACATTAACATAAAAAAACCATATTTGGTCATTATCCTCCATTTATGGTCAGAAATTCGAATTTCCGTATGCCCTTCGAAAAAAAACGAAAATCGATTTTTTTTGGCCCACCCTAATGGGTATATCTAAATTTAAGTAGCACGTTACTAAGCAAACATTTTGTATTCATGTATTTCGTTTTCCTCGCATGATCAAAAATAGTAAAACGAAATAAATAAAATAAAAACTTCGAGAATGCGTTTTTTTTTTTTTTCAAAAACACTATTAGTCCGGTCAATATAGACATAAAAATAGTGGTTAAATAACAATAATTCCCACAGAGCCAAAATTTTAATAGAGCTTAGGTTACCTTCAGATAGAAAACCTCAAAAGTACTCATCGATCTCATGTGTGCTGAAAAAGTTATTCGAGGTCAAAGGTAAAAATTTTAAGTTTTTTGACTTTTCTCGAAAACGATAAGTTTTTTCGAAAAATCTCTACAAATATGGTCCTAGCATTTTTTCTCTAAGGGTCACTAGTTCTGAGATATCGGGAAATTAGCTTTGGAAATTGTATGAAAATATATGCCACAGATGGATTCAAATTTGAGTTTTTTTTATTTTTCTCGACTTTTGACCCCGGATAACTCCTTTAGCACAAATGCGATCGATGGGGACTTTTGCAGTTTTCTTCCTTGTGGTGAACCTAAGCTTTCCAAAAAAAAATTTCCCCTGTCGGAATTTTTGTTATACATACAAGATAAATAATAATAATAATTTACCGGACTAGTATTTTTTGATACTATGCATGGAGAAAAGGTGGCTCTAGCTCGAGAACTATAGGCTTTTTAAAACTAACAAATGGGGAATTTCGTGATAAATAAACGGTAAAAGAAAATTTTTCTTTTCATATTAAAGTTTTCGAGAAAAATCCTGAAAATCTATATTTTCATATAATTTCCAGATCTAATTTTACAAGCGCGATATGGTAACCCTTAGAAAAAAAATGATAAGAATATTTCGAAAAAACTTACCGTTTTCGAAAAAAATTCCAAAAAACCTAAAATTTTGACCTTTGGTCCTGAATAAGCACACATGGGATCGATGAGGACTTTTGAGGTTTTCTATCTGAAGGTAAACCTAAGCTGTATGCAAAAATTTGGCTCTGTGGGAATTATTGTTTCAAATGTCTGTATTGACCGGGCTACTAGGAATATTTAAAGAATTTAAGATATACAACCAAAAATACACACTCAAAACAAGAAAAAAATCAATAACAAAAGAGAAAGTTGTGATATCATTTAAAACTGTGTACCTCTTTAACAGTAGTGACATGAATCTTAAATTTCATATTTACCCAACTAAATATAGTACTTAAAGGTACGTGTGTACAGAGAGCGTTAAATGAAAAATGGGTCACGACACCAATTGGAAATGTTCTAGATATGATAAAAAAACACTCATTCATACACAATATTGTGTGCATTAACGACGACACAGACGATTTTAGAGTACGTATTTACATACATATGTACGTGAGTAAATAAATATGTAATATACCTACATACATTTGGACTTGTGGTTTATATAGACTACATCCAAACACTAGTGGCGAAAATAACTACAGTAGAAGTGTCTGAATATACACATTTTTTTGTAGTTCTAAATCCAAGATAGACCTCCAGCTATACATCGGTGAAAAAATTATTCACTTTTATGTTATACATACATACATCGGAAAAAATACCTCCGTGCGGGTGAATGGATCCTAAACTTCAAGTTACATATCTAGCAATATATCGGTGACAATTTTTTTTCAATTACATGCAGCGCTTTTTGGGTGATGGCCGAACAAACATACAAAAAAGGATAGTAAAAATCGATCCAAAACATTTAGTAATATATTCACCAGTAATCGATGGAATGTGCATTCAATTCTATATAGCGGGTTTTGAGTGATGCTCTAGCAAACATACAGACAGACAGACAAAAATTCTGTAATGTATAAAAGTTTTGGGGCCTTTAATTCCTATTAGCGTAGCCTTTTTGACACAATTTCCAACGCTCCATCTGTCAACAAATCCGACACTAACTTTAGTACCTACTTTATTTCGATTATGACTACGGGCCATTAATTTTTGCCACCAGTGTAGGTAGGAGGGAAATAAGGTCAAGCACGGTGGTGTCACAAATATTTTGTTATGTGCATTCGGACTGCCAGACATAAAAATTTAATTGACCCAAAAATTTCGGAAAAAAAAAAAATTATCTATCTAGTTATAGCAGACAGGTATGGTGTTCGGGTGTTTGTCTCAAGCAATGCCGTCTGCTCTAATCAGATTTTGACATTCATGAAACACTGTTTGAGAGATAAAAACACTTGCTGTTCACACCTTCGCTTTTCTTTCACTCCCTCACGCTCGCTAGCCCTTTTACTAGGTAGGTGGGTTAAGTGCTTTCCAATTACAATTTATCATAACAGCTTGTTTGTTTATATACACTATACGAAAAAAATCAACTTTTTTCTGGGTATGGGACCATACCAACTTTTTTCCCTCCAAAATTTAGTTACACGCTTTCGAAGTTGGATGTTCGAAAGTGGTTTTGTAATTGTTTTGTCCGAAAAATTGAAAAAGGAGAAATGTGGACGTGGCCTGCTTGCCTCTATTCATTGATTGGTGTCCTTTTTCTCTTTAAAGGTGTATGCCTCCAAAATTTAGTTACGGGCTTTCGAAGTTTGAAGCTGCACTGTTCGAAGATTCGGTTTTCTAATAGTTTGGTTTAAAAAATTTAAAAAGGTTAAATTTGAGCGTGGCCTTCTTCCTCCTCTTATTTGATTGGTGTAATTTTTTTAATTTGAAAGTGTATATATGAGGAAATATTATATAATTAAAAATATGCAGCTTTTAATTTTTTCGAAGATCTCACTTTGGCCCTGTTTAGCACTTCTACAGTCTTTAAAATAGAAAAAAAAAAACGGACACCAATCAATCAAGAGAGGCAAGCAAGGCCACGCTCACATTTTGCCTTTTTCAGTTTTGCAATCAAAACAATTAGAAAACCACTTTCGAACATCCAGCTTCGAAAGCGCGTAACTAAATTTTGGAGGCTAACTTCGAAAAACAAGGAACGCTATTTTTGTACTTATGTCTTAATCTCTTCAAAAGAGTTGGTTTGGTCCCTTATCCAGCCAGCTGCTGTACAGTGTTATGACAACATTGATCTATTATTCGCCCTTATAGATATAGTGTAGTGGAATTTCCTATTGTTTCGAAAACATTACTTTAGATATACTTCATTTATTTTCAACTCTAGCCGATAAAGAGCTATAGGGGCTGACTCAATTTAGCGACTATTCACATAATTGTTTACCTGGTATAGTGTTTGTATGAATATGAATGTGTGTAACAAGCGAATTATCAAAAATGACTTGTAAAAAACTATCTAATATCGAAACAAAACAAAAAAAAAAAAAAAACGAAAATTGCATTAAATATGTCAAGGTTAAAAGTATGTGCTCTAGTTTTGCAAACGACATGCCGCCTGCCACCTCCAGTATCATAGAAATCAACAATAACAAAAAGTAGTAAACATTAAATACTTGCATACTACAACTATCTACTAGAGGTGGTACGAATATTTGGGCATTAAAAATATAAAACAAAGCTCAGTTAGAGCAATATCCTAAAAACAAGAGTACTTTCTTATAAGAACTGTTGGAATGGTAGAAATGGAGTGACTGAATTAGATGTATTATATTAATAAGATTTTCTTTTAGAACGGATAGTTACACCGAAGACGGCATACCGCCTCGTATTCGATGCAGATTAGCGAAAATAATTTTTCGTGGGGGTGATTTCTCGGACATGTGTCGACTTCCAGACAGATTCGTCAAAATACGTTTTCTCGACGAAAACAAAATAAAGGTTTAATTGGTAAACTAAGGTCTTTGATAATGATGCCGTGATTTCACATTGAAAACGATCCGTGAAAAGAGAAAAAACTCAAATTGCCAAAGAGCGAAAATTTCGTTTAACCGTTAAAATAAATACCTATCTCATATTCGTAACATCGCTAGTATATACTACAGAATGCAAACATATATGTAAATACGTACACATACATACAAATCAATCAATCTTTTGGCTGATGGTGAACAAAACTATGGTACGCAGTTGTTGGCAACAAATTAGAAACACGTAATAAATAAAAACAAAAAAACGTTCAAAACCCGAAAATTGACTATACTTAAAGCACTTAGAACTAGCAATAATAGGTACTGATATTGGCCATCGGTATACAAAACGGAAAATCTAACTAGATTAGTCGAGAATATATTTATAAGTTTCTACTTTGATTACTATTTTTATTTTGGGTGGGTTTTTTTTTTATTTTTTGCTACACCTTATTTTACGTATCCAAAGCTAAAACAAATCCGCATAGAACGAACAGCTGGCATATTGAAGTGGCACAAGGCGATTTTTAATGTCGTCATTTTAAAGGCCAACTTACAAAATTGCGGCAAAATGCATAAAACGTATTTGGAAAAACTTTAAATTAAACATATATGGGTATTTGGCAATTATTTGTGCTTTTTTGCTTAATTTATAGTTGGACAAATTTGAAATGATCTACCAAAGCGTGAAAGGTATCATGCTAGCTGGAATAAATGAAAAGTACATGTAGAATAACATTTTTCTTAATCATCCAACTGTCGAGGGAGCGATTTGGTATGACCAGAGGAGCCGTCTAGGGCATCTCGACACCTTCTTCTGTTAGGAAGAAGGTTGTGAATCAGAAGTTAGTCATCAAATCAGTAGATCCACAATCAGGTTTCACAAATTTTTATAATAAGCTACGTGAATGAAATTAGCGAAAATTGCAAAAAATATATCTCAAAACAGGCTTATTCTGGCTATGGTAAACTATGTACTTATGTATGATCTTTCAATCCAATATGTACTTACATTTAGTATGAACTTGTGTAACTTCTTCAATTTCACGTTGTACGCGCTCCAATTCTGCCGAGCTAGTGCCGTTAGCTGCGTCAGCTTTACGATTGCTATCCCGATTCTTGTTTGTCGTCTGACCACTACCACTTGCACCATTAACGTTCATTTGTTGTTGTTGATGTTGTTGCTCGTACTTGAATTTATTTTGCTGTTGTTGACTATTGCTATTACTGCTACTACTGCCACTAACAACAAGTGTTGGCATACCACTATTTCCAGCGCCACCGCCACCTCCTCCACCAGCAACACCACCATTTGGCAAACGTTCCTTGTGGATATCTCCAAGTTGTGCTTTTTTACTATTCAACTCATCATCACTATCGCTACTATCAGGCACTTCAATGGTCTCGGCCACAGGTAATGTATTCATTTTAGCTGTTAATTGTTGCATATAATAATTATTTTTGTTATTATTTAGATTGTTATTGTTGTTGTTATTAGTTGTTGCTGTTGTTGTCTTTTTATTAGTACCTGTACTACTACTAACTTGTTGATGTTGGTATTGGTGTTGTTGTTGTTGTTGGTGGTGAGGGTGGTGTTGTTGAGGCATTTGTGGTGGTTGAACATAACGTTTATTACTATTATTATTATTATTGTTGCTGGAGGCATATTGATATTGATTACGTTGTTCTGTTTGTTTATAATTTGTTGGCATTGTGGCGAGTGGTGGTCCCTGCCTACTGGTACTATATGGCTTACTTTGGCCATGTAATGCGGTCGCTGTCATAGGCATAGCCATATTCACTTTTTGTTTCTTATTACGTCCACCATTCATATACAATTCAGCTGATGGTTGACGTGTACGTTTGCTACTGCTGCTACTAGCCGAAGAATGTCCATAGGCGCCACTACCTGTATGGTAATGTGTATCATCGTGGGTATCTTCATAGAAACCACTCTCGTGTTCAGCTTGACGTCTATTGGACATTTTTTTGTTGGTGGCGCTGGCGGTCAAATTTAATGCTTTGGTACTGCTGCCGCCGTAACCGCCGCCGCTGTGACCGCTATTATTGTTGTTATAATATCGACTCATTGTGACTGTAGTAAATTTGATAATATAGAAACCGTTGTTGTTTTAGTTTGTTTTTGCTGGTTTTTCAAAAGCTTTGCAAGTTTGTATAAAGTTTTTATTTTAAGAACTGCTTTGTTTTTTTGCTTTAAGAAATTGTTTTTAAAGGGACTTCAATAATTCTTTCAGTTGTGACATTTTGCCATGTGCTTCAACTTTTTTGACAATCGTTGGCTACTTTGCATTCAAAAAGAAATGGTTTCGTGAAAGCTTCTTGCTTTAGATTAATTACTACGAGGAATTCTCTAATCAGTGTCGTTAAAAAAAATTTAAATAATCAACTCAAATAAAAGTAGGCAGCACACACGGTGGGGAAAGCTACTATACTCTGGTAAGCACGGAAAAGTCTTTGGTAAAACTTGCGGTCAACTTGTTGTAAACTTTTCATTTGTTACCGTTAACGTAGCTGTCAATGTTGGTATAAATTGTTTTTTTGTCGAAGTTAGTATTTTTTTGAATGTGCCCATTTTCTCAAATCACGCTGAAATATCTGCAAATATAAAAAGAAGTAGGTAAGTACATAAATTAAGAATATAAAATTCTAAATAGTGTTTGAATTTAAGGATTAGATGTTCAGAATGGCACTCAAATAGGTGCGTCAGTCGTTTTCCGAATATTGGCGGCCGCCATTGTGTTTTTGGTGTTGTTAACAGGAAAAACACTACCCGAAGCTTTTGGGAGTGATGCCGAAATTGAGTCTTTGGCCGGATATGAAAGTCGTAAATTCATTGACGCAAGATTCCGCGACTTTTATATTTCGAAGCTTCCTCCTCCACCAGAAGAAGTTACGATTGTTTCTTACGCAGACGATTGCACGATATTGGCTACTGGTACTTCCGTTGATGAGCTGTGCTCTAAAGTAAATGGCTATCTCCCCTCTCTAGTCGAGTTCTTCACCGCCCGAAGCTTGACATTGTCGCCAACAAAGTCTTCGGCGACCCCCTGCGGGTTAGGGGTTTAGAATATGCCCGAGGTAGGCATACCGGTCGTAAGAGGCGACTAATATGCACATAGGTAATTGACGTGCTAACTCGATGGTTGATCTACGGATATGATGCCTCTCACCTCTCATTACCCATCTTCTCCTTCCTCCATGATGGAGGGATGCCATGACCTAGAAGGTTCCACTGGTCATACCAAATCGCTACCACGAAAGTCGGGCAGTACCGCAAGGACTGTCAACTTCGGCATCACTCCCCAAAACCTTCGGGGAGTGTTTTGTTGTTAACAACAACAACAACAACAACAACAGCGCAGGTTGGCATGGAACTAGAAATTTATGTAGGTGATCATAAAATACCTACTGTCGCTCACCCAAAAATCTTAGGAGTGACTTTCGACACCATGCACACTTTCGCTGCCCATTCAGCTGCAATTGTCTCAAAATTACAGAGCCGTAACAAAATCCTCAAATCACTAGCCGGCAGTACTTGGGGTAAAGACAAAGAAACGTTATTGGTAACGTACCAGGCAATTGGTCGGCCGATCCTGAACTATGCGTCGCCGATATGGTCGCCGGGGCTGGCAGACGTTCACTGGAATCAGCTTCAGGCTTGTCAAAACACCGCGCTCAGAACCGCTACGGGGTGCGTCCTTATGTCACCTATATCTCATATACACAATGAGGTGGAAATGCTTCCAGTTAGGGAGCATAATGAAATGCTAAACAAGCAGTACCTACTGAATTGCTGTAAACCACAGCATCCCGGTAGACAACTGCTTGAACTCATTCCGCCTCCTAGGACCATAAGATCGCATTTACGTAAACATTTTGATGAGATCCGGCACTATATAACAACGCCGTTTGATCTACAGGTGCATAAACAGGCCTTGGGGCATATCCATACAACGTCTGTTGGCCATTACTCTGCGCTCTGTCCGCTAAACAATGTCTTACATGCCGCAACACCTGGCATTTCCGAAGAGGAGCGTCATCTTCCTCGAGAGACAAGGGTCACTCTGGCTCAATTACGCTCTGGATATTGTAGCAGGTTAAACTCCTACATATCTAGACTGAACCCTGATGTGCCGAATGTATGTCCGGCAATGGGCTCGCCCCCCCACAATACCAATCACTTACTTTCTTGCTCATTTGAGCCCACTCTTCTAGCACCCATCTCTCTTTGGTCCAACCCTATTGAAACTGCTAGTTTCCTTGGACTCCCGTTAGAAGATATTGATGACAATTTAGGTTAAGGAAAAATACGCGTTGGGCAGGACTACACCTCGTTACAACAACGACTTGGCGCAGGTTATCCAAATAAGGGGACTTCTGGCAGTGCTTCATCCTCTTCGTCATCCTTACAACTGCCACGCAATGCATTCGCAGAGAATATGGATGGGCCTTTTACTCGTCCATTTCGCAAAATCGACAGATGGTTGTCTATGACAAATTAATCTTACTCATATGGTAATGAAGCCTGCAATGCCCCGTATATTATACGGCGTATAATACCCAGAAGGGTACTGTCATAGGCTGCCGAACCAATACTGTCTAAACTGTTTCTTTTCCAGTTGCTTATGGTCTCCTTTACGTGAGCCTTCGTGCGCCCACAGAAGGGTTCTGGACCCTTGTTTTGCAAGGTAATCTGCCTTTTCCTTGCCGTCGTGCCCTCCATGTCCTGAGAGCCAACCTAACAAAACTTTGTTTTTGGCTCCCGTATCATTAAGGAATAAGATGCACTCATCAGTAGATTCGCCTAGAGGATTGTCTTCTTCGGAGGTATTCTCCGCTACATAAGTCCATTGCATGGATTTCCGCTTAAAAGATAGTGGGGTGGTTAGCCATTGGTACCCGACTTTTTTATAATTCAGGCCATAGATGTTGTTGTTGTAGCAGTACTTCGACCGGCCTAGTTGGAAGATCCAGTACGTTATTTTGGGAGACGGACCCCATATTTTGCCATAAAAGGCAGTCGTTGCTTTAAGCTTACGGCCTTGCTAATAACTAATTGCTTCCTTCATTCTGTTGGACCGGGATTAGGCGTAGCACACGCACGGAGCAAGAAAACAAGGGTTAGATCATGTATTACGAATCAATAAAGATGTGCCTATACAGAATTTATTATTCGAGGGCAACCCCAGTGGAAACAGAAGAAAACGATCAATCCCTCTTAAAGTACGCCCAATTTCTCACGCAATACTGTGGAAGATTCGAGTGTGTAAATTAATATCGAGGGTTTTGCCGAGAGTCATCTCATCATGGGTATTTTTGTGATATATCCATTTAGTTTTTTATGACTACTGTGGCCTATGCTTATTAAACATATGTTTCTAATACAGTACTGTTTTTGTAATTTTTCAAACTTTTACATTACATAAAGTTTTTAAGCCATTTTTTTTTAATATAGAGATTGGGAAATATAAAAATACGTGTCAATATAAAAATAACCACTGCTCTACGTGATTCTCCATTCGCACAGTCCCCACTCAAACGCATTCAGCATATGCAAACGAACTGATCGCCATACTCAACATATGTACAACTCCACCCACAGTGTGGCAATATTTTACGCCAGGTGCTGTTATTTCAACTCACCTTTAATTGTAAAACATTTTAATTTCCGGCATTTCCTCGCAGAATTATTGATAATACACACAATACGAGTTACTGCATTAATTTATTAAATACTTTTGTTGTAACTGTGTATATACATAAATATGTATGTATAATGCACAAGCCACAGGAGGTATGTATTAACAATTTTCTCTTGGCTGTACCTAGCTTGCTGCTATTTCACCAGTATCAATTGAACGCACTTAAATTATAAAAAAACTTTTACTTTGCTTTGACCAAACTCACATCAACAGTATTAAGTTTAAAAATGCTAAATTTTCTCACTTCAAGAGTTTTAATTATTTAATTTACGCTACACGCGCTTGCTTTTTCTATGCTTCGTCAGATGGCAGCCGTTTTTGACACGAACTCACCCCAGTTTGGTGGAGAAAAAAATTACCACGCCATTCCACCACATCTGTTAACGAAAAATGGTGGAGAAGTCAAAACGCCGTTGACAGCGGCAATGCGAATGAAAATAACAAAAGCCACAAAGCAACGAAAAACGTAGTAAAAGCAGAGTAAAAGCGAATAAAAAAAATATTGAAAAATTTCACTTTACATTTTAGTTTTTTTTTTTTCGAATTATTCACTTCACTTGCAATTTAATGCATAATATTTCCTTTTAGGGTTTGCAGTATTTTTCTTGTTATTATTATATTAGCAAAACCTCAAAGGCATTTTTTTATTTTCGTTTGCATTTCTTATTTTTATTCAAGCCCATTTTTCATTTTCTTACACTCACTTGAAATTATCTCTGCATCGTGATACGATTTCACCGTATTCTTCATACCATTTGTGACCTTTGCTCGGCCATAATTTTTTTCTTTTCGTAGAATTTAACACCGTCGAGTTTGCAATTAAAAAAACTTCCGTTTTCGCGTTATTTTATTTGTGATAATTAAAAAATTTACATTCTTCAATATTCACAAAAAAAAACGCACACACTAGACGACAAGGCATCTACTTCGACCGACTGCGTAGTTATTTTTAAAATGCCATTTTAACTTCACCTACTTGTTCGCCCTTGTTCGTGTGTCAGCCGATGCTTTGACATTTTATATTTTACTTTGCATGTATTCGCTGTCAACTGCCAGTGTGTTTTGTTTCCGGCGTAAAAGAAACGATTTACTACAGATGATAAACCATTAATACTATCGATAAATCGACGGCTTTTACCATAGGAAATTGTTAAGGCTAATTTACATGGGTCGATTTTCTGGTAGATTTTTGTCGTTTCACTGCGTCCTACCTTCAAATACACGGTGTTAATCGATCGAATTGCTATTTAGGGCCACTTGCATAAAAATCGAGTAGAAAAATCGTCCCGTGTAAATCAGCATTTACCTTGTTTATACGTACTTACATATTACCAGGCCACACAGGTGTCGAGGGAAACGAGCAGGCGGATAGCCTAGCGAGACAAGCAGCAAGCGTAAGGCCAATTGGGCCTGACCCGATACTGCCAGTAGGACCTCAGAAGATTAGGGAATACCTGAGGGAAGAAAAAGGGCGGAGTATTGGCGCGATGTGCCAGGTCTGCGGCTATCGAAAATGTTCCTAGGGGGATATAGTATCTCTCGGTACAAAGCAGTTATAGGCCTCCCTAAAAATAATCTAATAATCTGCAGAGCATATCCTTCTGGCATGCGACGCAATTGCCAGAAAAAGAGCAAGGTTCCTGGGATCACCATGGCCAGAGCAGAACCAAATACAAACCCTCAAGCCAAATGAAATCATAGGCTTCCTAAAGGAGGTCGGCCTGGATGAGGTGTTGTAAATATAGAGCTGTTTTTTTCGAGAATTTGTCATGATGCGCGTGCCGCGATCGTACCACTCCTGGTGCGGTTGCGGCTTGCGCATCATGACTTACTTCTCGAGAGACACAATAAGATGAGGGCACAATAGACCTTCGGTCGCAGTGCTATCCTCAATTGAAAATCTATCTATCTACGGGTCAATTTTTCTAGTCGATTTTTGTCGTTCCACCGTGTAAATAGTAATTCGATCGATTCTCACTTTGTATTTGAAGGTAGAACGCAGTGGAACGACAAAAATCGACTCATGTCAATCATCCTTTATTGGATTTTCTTTATCAGGCCGATTCTAAACAATTTCTTACTTTGCGGATTTTCTCACTCTCATATAATTTGTGAGCAAAAATATATGCACCAATTCACTAGTGAAAATTTGTTTAGAATTCGCATCTATTTGTACTTTAAAATTTGCAGATAAACTCAGAAAATCCACTTTTTAGCATGAGCTTCGTTCGTTTGCTGCTAATTATAAATAATTATGCAAAATTATACCTAATTCAGGAGCGGGCGTAGCCAGGTCTTCACAAAAGTTCCCAAGGGGGGGATTCCAGTTCGACGAAAAATTAGCAAATATGAGATTTTGAGAGATTTTTACGAAACATTCTATTGCTGGATGTTCAACGAACAGTCCTATGGTATAACCCAATAAGCACAGCAAAAAAATATTTTCAAACATTGGCTAATTAATCCTTATTTCTCAAGTGGAATTTCAGCGGTTTTTAATATTGGCAATTAAGCGCTATTATCCTATTTTATTTCTCAATGCGATATTTAAGACATATCGTTATTCTCAATGATTATTCCCTACAATGATTTATCCCTACCTCAAAATACGAATAGCGTATGTGTATTTTTGGCAATTCGGGATTCTTACATATGCATAGTCAGCTTCGCTACTTCTTTCGAATGGCGTTATTAGTTTCTTCCTCACTATATTTCGGAAAAAAACCAATGTATTTCAGAAAACCACAAATGTGTTTCAGAAAATATGAAATTTGTTTTAGAAAATATCAAATGTATTTCATAAAATAAAAATTGATTTTCAGATATTCCAATTGTATATTAGAAAAGATGAAATGTTGTTGTTGTATTTCAGAATAGCTCAAATGATTTTCAGAAAAGAACAAATATATTTCAGAAACACCCCAAATGTATTTCAGAAATTTCACTGAGGTTTTCTGAAATACTTTAAAGGTTTTCTGAAATACATTTGATATTTTCTAAAATAAATTTGAGCTTTTCTGAATTATAACTGAGGTTTTCTGAAGTACATTTGGAATATCTGAAATAAATTTGGGGGTTTCTGGAAAACATTTGCTCTTTTCGGAAACCAATTTCACCTGTTCAAAATACATTTTATCTTTTCTTAAATACAGTTGGAAAAGGTGTAGTGCATTTTAAAAATTAAAAAGCTTCTCCTGATAAATCAAGTTTTGCTACATACGACAGTCGTATTTTGAGATAGCGAGATGATAATGAATCATTGATAACGACGTACATATAAATGTAGGATGCCGGCGAAATAAAACTGCACATTTAATTGCCCAGTGGGCTTTTACAATGTTTATTTGGATCACAAAAAAAATTACTGACACTTATTGGCGGTCGTTATATGGTTTTTGTTACTAACAATTACTAGCGAACTAACTGCGATGACGGTCGGCAAAAGAAAGAAAACGTTCACTTGAGCCGTTAGCTCAAATCAACCATCATTATTGCATGGTGCTCTTTTTACGTTCATTCGTTTAGAAGGGTTGCATTGTAGTCTATCTAACACCGACGGTTGGTGCTGCCACCCGATCCTACATTCGGCCCTCCTGACGGATCATTCGGCCCGGATGATGATGCACGAGGAGATTGGATGTCAGGCTCCCATTTTTTCATGTGCTCTGCAACGGTTATTGTACTACCTGGACCCTCGTGGTCCCCCACCTTGCGGACCTCATATCTATCGTGGTTCAGGACCTTCACAATCTTATAGGGACCTAAAAACTTTCCTCTCAACTTCAGCCCTGCCCCATACTGCGTGCGCTTAATGGCGACTAACTCATCTAAACGATATTTAATCCCCTCTCTACGATTTTTATCAAAAGACCTACGATATTCTTGCTGTATCTGAATGATACTCTCCTGAGCTTTCTTGCGGACTTCTTCTCGCTCGACGTCTAACTCTTCAATGGCAGCTTCTTCCAGGAGCTGCTGCAGCTCCGGGACAACACTCACCCTCATCTCGACTCCCGTCAATAACCGAAACGGCGACACCCTCGTACTGCGCGGTGGCGTGCTATTCAGGGTCTGCTGAACCCTTTCCAGGTGCTTGTACCACTGACTAGGGTTTCCCGCGCATAACTTCGTCAACATGGGTACGATGATCTTATGGATGCGTTCCACTTGCCCATTTCCGCGAGGGACACCGGTAGCTATCAATAGATGCTGTATCCCCTCCCGTTCGCAGTATTCTTTGAAAGCGTTGGAAGTGAACGCCGACCCACGATCAGATATGATGCGCTTGGGATTCCCAAACGTCGCTGCTTGCCACTTCAGTTGGTTTATAACATATTCAGCTGCCGTACTCCTCGACGCATAAAGCCATACAAACTTAGAGAAAGCGTCAACGACAACGAAGATGTAAGTATAATGCTTCGACGTCAGTTCCATGGGTCCCAGATGATCAACGTGGTAGGTTCCCAGGGGCCTGTCTTCTTTGTCAATCGGTGTCAAAAACCCTTCCTTCTTCCCTGATTTGGACTCCGCGACTATACACTCAACGCAGCTTTTCACAATTTTGGACGCCTTGGTGGGCAACTGTGGCACATAGAAAGCTCTTTCGACAGCATCCTGCGTTCGCTTCGCCGAGAAATGACCTTCGTTATGGGCGACTCTAATGATTTCGTCCTCCATCGCCGTGGGTACAACAATAAGCTCCTTATTGGGATCTTTATGAAGCACCCCGTGCTGGACGTAGAAGTCCTCGTAGTCGCCGCCTTCCAGGATTTTCATAACCGCCTTAATCCAGGGGTCCATCAGCTGCGCTTGTTTTAGTCGGTGTTGCAACGAGTCCTCCAACATCAGGCAAGAAACTCGACTCAACGCATCTACGTGTCTCATCTTGCTACCACTCCGATGCTCGATCTCGTAGTTGAAGTCCTGCAGGAACAACGCCCAACGAGATACTCTTAGTGGAATATCTTGTTTACGCATCGTCATAGCGAAAGCGTTGCAGTCAGTTATTATCTTGAACCTCAACCCTAACAGATAGACCCGCCATTTTTTAAGGGCACCGACAATCGCTAGCACCTCTAGCTCATACGAGTGGTATTTCTCTTCGGTCTCCGTCGTTTTCCTACTCATATACTGTATGGGATGGAACTGCTGGTCATCGACATCCTTTTGTAGGAGGACCGCTCCGTACCCATACATTGACGCATCGGTGTGTACCTCTGTCACCGCTTTAGGGTTATATAACTTCAGTACTGGCGCCTTAACCAATGCCGCCTTTAGTTGCTGAAAAGCCAAGAGCTGCTCCTCTTTCATAACGAACTGTACGTCACGTCTCAGCAGATCCGACAGCGGTTTAGCGACCACTGCGTATCCCTCGATGAAACGTCTGAAGTATGATGTGAGGCCCAGAAAGCGCTGCACCGCTTTACGGTCAGTCGGCACGGGGAACTTTTCGACGGCCCTCGTCTTGGCTTCGCTTGGCCGCATGGTTCCGCCACTTATTATATATCCCAGAAAATCGACGGACTTCTGCAGGAATTGACACTTCTCCCACTTGAACCGCAGGTTATACTCCTCCGCTCTCTCCAGCACCACCTTCAGCTTCCGGACTCCCTCATCCACATCCTTAGCGGGAATGATGAGATCGTCCATGTATGCGACCACAGTACCGTTTTGTATCAAGTCACGGAAGACGGCAAATATAAAACGGGAAAACACCGCTGGAGAGTTGGATATTCCGAAGGGTACGAACAAAAACTCATACTGGTCGTTGTGTGTGACAAATGAGGTGAACTTACGAGAACCCTGCTCAACTGGTACATGAAAGAATCCATTCACGAGATCCAGTGTGGTAAAAACTTTGGCCGCGTACAACCTTTCAACTACGTCGTCGATCAGGGGCATTGGGAAGTTGTCCCGCACGATCTTCTCATTCAACCGTCTATAGTCGCAGCAGAGCCGTTTGCCCCCATCTTTTTTGGACACCAATACAATGGGCGATGCGTACTCCGACGAGCTGCGTTGGACAATTCCTTCCTCCAACCATACTGCCACCTGATCCTCCACTATACGTCTGTCCGCGTACGACATGCGCCTCGGCCCTGCGTAGACGGGTAGATCGTCAGTCAACAAAATCTTCATCTCCACTGGAGATCTCTGCATCTTTCGCGGCTTATAGTTATTCACCAAACTTTTCACCATGTTCCCTTCCTCCCAACTGAGATGCGACAACTCGATCTCACGCTCGCTATCCTCGACCGCGAGCGCCACACATAACTCCTTCAATTCACACAGAAAATCAGATCTGGTCGTAGCTTCCACTGATGTGCTTTCCGCTGGTTTTTGCTTCTGCGACTTTGGCTTGAACTCCACTGAATCCTCGCTGACAACTAGGGTCACCTGTTTGAGAATGTCATTTCCGATAACTGCAGCAAAGGACATGTCCCGCTCTCTCACCACGTGGAACTTCATCTCCAAGTCCATTCCATCTATGGTGACTATTTTAATAAAACTGCCTAATGTGGTTAACCCGCCTTGCCCTACACCGACCAGCCTGCGTCGATCCTTGTCCAGCTCGATGTCTTCATCCAGCCTAAGTAATGTGTCGTAACGTAGTAAGCAAACATCACATCCGGTATCAACCAACGCGGAGAATGTCACCTGATCACACGTCAAATCAACAAAGACACATTTTCCAGCGGCACCTAGCCCACGACGTACTTCATCGCCTAGGGTATTCACGTTATGGCTCTCCATCTTAATCGCAGCTGGACGAGTTGGACACTCGGCAGATCGATGACCTGGCTTACCACATTTGAAACATTTAAATTGTTCACTACAATCCTTTGCCAGGTGAGAAGTGCTTCCGCACTTGAAACACCTCTTCTCCCCCTCTTTACGTACGCCCTGACCAGTGGAGCTCTTGCTACCTGCGCTCGGTCGACTCAGATTTGGGTAAGTTGCTTGCTGGCGACTAGACCGAATCTTCTCGTAAATTGTAATTTGTTCTTTTAGTTCTATAACGGACTTCGCCAAATATAAATTTATCTTATTTTGCTTGGAGTCAGGAATGCCTTCGATAAAATACTCGATGAGACTCCTCTCGTCGAGTGCTATTGGCTTCCCGATCTCCATCAACGAATATAGATATTCTCGATAACTTTCCTCGCCGCGCTTACGCCTATTTGCCAATGCCCTATGTACATCTATTGCTGAAACCTTAGCTCCGAATTCGGTCTTCAACGCCTGCACTAACAAATCCCAACTCGTTACATCTCGCTGGCTACGGATAAAAATCTTTGCGGCTCCTTTAAGGAGTTGCTTCGCGTAAATGAATTTTTGGAGGTCGCTCCACTGAACCGCGCTAGCATTTTGCTCAAAATCGTCTAACCATTCTTCGATTTGGGGAGAACCCGAACCACTAAAGGATGTTAGGGAGTCTTCTATGTCGCGCAAGGTAAAGGGAGCACGAGAGATTGCCTTATGAGGTATTGCGCTTGGTGGCGACGAACCTGCATTATCATAGACAGAAACTACATCGTCACCATTATCATCATCATCTTCGCTATCGGCATTTAGACCGAAATGTTCTAATAACCGGTCTTGCAGCGTCACCTTCCGGCCGGTGGTAGCTAAACCCAACTCTAATAATTTTTGTTTAAGACCAACTACGTTCAGATCTAAAATGTCGCTTCGTTCCATTGTCGGCCGTTACCGCTTACAAAACAACAAGAAATTTATGATTTTATCTTATCTCTTTTTTTTTTTAACAAGATGGCTTTCAGTTTGCCTTACGTCAAAACTTGGAGGTCTAAAATCTACGATAAATTATGCAAATTTCGTCCTAATTTATCTGCTTATTTTCATCAAAATTATTAATTGCGATTTATACATTCAACATTCTTTTAACAATATACACGGGTTCTCTTCCTCTTCTTTTATATAAATCCAAACTTTCCTAATCATATGCTCGTAAGGCAATTATGTATATTCATATTACAGAACAATTATTAAAATCAATCAAATCAAAATCAATCAAATCGAAATCAACATATAATTTGTCTTACATACATACATAAACGGTACATATAAAACCCATACCTCGCAGTGCTCACATATACACTTTAAATTTTGTCACCTCAGTCGCTTCATACATAGATGGCTTTGTTCTGCAGTCGTCGCTGCTTTTGCTGATGCCGCTTCTGGTAACGGTTCGCCGTTGGAAAATCTTCCTACGTACCTTGAAATGCGTGATACGGTTAACGGAGGTACAGTTTGCTGGTATCGCTTTCTCCACAGCCTCGGCTAGGCCTTCGCATATGTGAACACGGTATCTGTTTAATTTATCGCGCGTGCACCCATGTGCATTTGTGCAAATTCACGCCAATTTCTTCCAGTGTATCAATTTTAAGTAATTACGGCGTTTATGGCTACCGTCGCACTTCTGGCACCAATTTGTAGGATGCCGGCGAAATAAAACTGCACATTTAATTGCCCAGTGGGCTTTTACAATGTTTATTTGGATCACAAAAAAAATTACTGACACTTATTGGCGGTCGTTATATGGTTTTTGTTACTAACAATTACTAGCGAACTAACTGCGATGACGGTCGGCAAAAGAAAGAAAACGTTCACTTGAGCCGTTAGCTCAAATCAACCATCATTATTGCATGGTGCTCTTTTTACGTTCATTCGTTTAGAAGGGTTGCATTGTAGTCTATCTAACACCGACGGTTGGTGCTGCCACCCGATCCTACATAAATGCAGACATAATTCCCTTCGTAAATTAGTGTACATTTTATTTAATTCCTATTTATTTAATTCTTCTATTGCGTTTAGTTGCCATTACTCATTACAGAACTTCAAACTTCTTTGGAACTAGAAAGAGGATTATCCCTAGCATCCGTACTTTGTCTCTCCAATCGTTTACTTTGTACATCACGTAAAATATCCATTATTTTCCATTTAGCAACAAAGAATAAGTCATCGGGAGCATCATGCAAATCAGATTTTATCATTTCACATAAACTATTCAATTGTTTCATGTTGCGATCGACTCTTGTTGATATAGTGTAGGGTTTATATGATGATTTCCTCAGTTTTGCTGTGGTTGTCTATAAAACGTTAAACATATGTATATGTATGTCAGCAAGAATTCCACAACTTCACACAAAATACAAACCTCGCAATGCTGCGTCGTATCATCAGGCTGTGGTAATAAATCAAGCGGATTCCGCATTTTAACATCTTCAGTTGTCTGCTCCAACCTATCACCCATATCATCATAATCATATTCTTCGTATGTCTCATCAGCATATTCGACAAATTTCATACCACCTTTCGTATCTTCACCACCCTCGACCTCCTCATTATCATTGCAATCTGTCATATCGTCTCCGAAGTATTCGGCATTATTCTGGGCCTCAGTATCATTTTCCACATCGTTTTTGAACTTGTTAAATGCCAATGGCTTGAATTGCTTAATATCTTTGTCATTAGAGCCGTCCATCATTTCAAAGAAGCGCTTCACATTTGTATCATTATTTGTGTCGTTGTTCATCAGTAATTTATAGCATCTATGTCTATTCAAGTTTGATGTGTGCTTCCCATCGAATTTATGCAGGCTCATACATTTGCGACAACACAAGAAGCCTTCTACCAAAGATTCGTCGATCCTTTTGATTTCTGCAAATAAGTTCCAAATTCCGCTTTTACCCTTTCGGCGGTTTTCTAATTTGTAAATGCCAGCCTGAATTTTGGGCAAAATTCCATTGACGTCCTTCATGGTGCCACCCATTTATCCTTGTATTTTTTAGTGAATAATACGTTATAAAGAATCCAATTGTATTTCTACTCGACAAATATGAGTCACTTAAATAAAATTTGTATACTCGCGTATAAGTGTACAACATTACTCATACTCGCTAGAGAAGTACGTATTGCGGTAGTGTTATCGATAGTATTCTCCCACTCAAGCACTCGACCAGTGCTGTTGCTTGCTACAGTCATTTTTGGTATTGCACAGCACTAATTTTGATTTTGTTTTCACCATGGCTAAAGGTGATAGCCCAATGCACGCTTGCTTTGCTGGCTTTGCCTCGAGAAATATCAAAAGTCGTTTGAACTCTACTGAAATGTGTGAAAGTTGGCCCAGTGGCAGCCTTACTTTGTTTGCTTGAAACGCTTCAAAGCGTCGAATAGCACAAATCTCCATTTGACAGCGCTTTATACGCATCACTGTTTGTCTTGTTGATGCCTTGATTGTTTCATCCTGTATTTTTGACAACTTTTGTAGCTTCAAGCAAGGCAAGCAAAGCAAGCGTACATTGGGTCATCAACTTAACACTGGTTGGCGGGCATTGTGTATCAGTACAAGTGTGAACTCTTCTTTTGACAACACACATCAAAATGTCAGTTTATTTACATCCTGCACATATTAAAATGTCGCCAGAACTGAATAAAAGAAAAAGAATGGCGTTGCTTAACATCCTGCACACAACAATATGGCGGTTTCCTATCTTTTACCAAATGGTAGAAAGATATAGAAAGATGGAAAGAAGTGAGACAAAAAAGGAAATTTAAAACAGGTGACTAAACTCAATTTGAAATTTTGACGTCTATGCCTATGATATCACACTTGTTATTAACCACAATGTCAATCAGGTGTTAAACTAACTTTGGAATTTTGACGTCTATGCAGAAGAGTTTACACTTGTACTGATACACTATGTTGGCGGGGTTTCCAGTGACTCGTACTTTTTAAGAAATTTTTGAGTAACGGCCGTAGGACGTTCGAATTCCATTATTTAAACTCACTTTGGAATTTTGACGACTATGCAGAAGAGTTAACACTTGTACTGATGCACTATGTTGGCGGGGTTTCGAGTGAATCGTAGTTTGTCAGAAATTTTTGAGTAACGCCCGGAGGACGTTCGAATTCCATTATTTTCCCTTCGGATTTGATTTATCCCCCTTTCGATTGAGGAAAATTTGGTGCTCACTATTTCTTAAATGCTCTGCTAACCAACAACTGATAGAGCCCTAAAAAAATGCTGGGTCGACCTTACCAAAAACGAGGATAAAAAATTGGGCAATTTTATTCAGTGAGGTGTCTGTTCTACCCATGTTGAAGGTGCTAATTACTGTTGGAAATTTTCGAATTATCGACGCATACTTTTGCCCACTGCCGCTTTGATATTGCATAGCTATAATTTCTGATTTTTTTTTCACCATGGCTAACTCTGGTTGGCAGGGTGACTACCAAAATGGTCGAAAGTTCGAAAAGTCTATTCGGTAACAATTTAGCAAACCGAAATTTATTTCTTATGATTGATATAAAATAATAAGTGCATTTTTCATCAAAAAGTCATTCTTAGGACAGGAAGAGTTAAACCGCTGTGGGCAGAAAAAACATTGGAGAATTTTAGAGAAATTTACTTAATTTTATATTGTATTATTTCTTCATTTAATTTTGGCTTTCGAAGAGAAGTACAAAACAAGGGTTCAAGCCCTTATCTACTAGTTTTATCAATATTCCCAATTTCCAAGGAGAAAACTCAAAATCAAAAACCCATAAAAAATTCAAAAACGGCAGTACAGTTTCTACTTAACAGAATGCAAATACACTTTATTTTATATGTATGTATATTTCTAAATTTTCATGCATCTATTGAATAGTAGATTTAATACAAATGCATAATTTCATCCAACTTTTTTCGCTGCAAATCAGGAACAAGACAATCTTCTGCAGCATAGCCTACCGGCAAAAGTACCAGTAATTTTTCATTTTCCGGTCTATCTAGTAGCATACGTAAAGCATGTCCACAGTTGAGTGGCGTAGTGACAAGTGAATTCAAACCAGCCGCCTGTAAAGCACATAACAAAATTCCTATCGCAATTGAAACTGATATCTCATTGTAGTAATGTTGCTTGCGGCTTCCATCTGCCAATGTACCATATACTTGTTTGAATACCAAAATTAAATATGGAGCATCTGTTAGATAAGGTTTTATGTGATTCGTACGTAATGGACGCAAATCAGCTGTCCACTGACGATGCATACGTTGTGCATAATTTAGTTCCTCTTCCATTTCAATTATCTCGCGAATACGCTTTTTTATACTCATATCACTAACCACACAAAATGTCCATGGCTCAGTATGTGCGCCACTGGGTGCTGTACCAGCTGCACGTATACAAGTTGAAATTACCTCTATCGAGGGTATAGGCTTGCACCGGTAGGAGCGTACGCTACGGCGGTTATTTATTATTTTATAAAACTCCTCAGCGCCACCGGAAAGCGTCACTGAAGCACCGTGAAATGGCACGTGATTATCATTTTTGAGTGCTGGAATATAACAATCACTGGAGGTTTCGTCATTTGGGTGTTTATCATTTTTTGTTCGAATAGTACTACCAAAGTTAACTGAGAAAAAGACAGACAGGATGATATTTGAATTAATATTTTTTTCGAACTTACCTCCAACGTATTCTTCGCCATCCAATTGTGCTTTATTAGATTTTTTCTTATTTGAGTAAACTTTAAACCAGTGAACAACTAGATTTCCTAGTGTTAGAACTACTAATGCAACCAGTATATTTCTCCAGTGTTTGAGAAACAAGGAGCTTTCCAAAAAAGATGGTAAATCCATATTTCTTATAATTCTTCAAATTAAAAAAAATAAATAAAATATCAATGTTAAGTGCAAATCACTAACGTTGTAGCTAAATAGTTAGGATTGTTTAGATTTATTTAAATATAAGCGCAGACTAAAAAAAACTTTTAAATGTTTTTTAGGTACTCATAACAGTCATTTATCAACGCATTCACGTATATGTATGTGACTTTGTTTAACGACTGTGATAAGAGTAATGTGGAGCATTGACGCGTAAATAGAGCGAAATTCTGTGGCCTCTAAAAAAAATATTTATAGCGTATGCATAGAGTGACCGTTGTTAGAAAAAGTTAGAACCAAAACATGAGAAAATGATTGCAGTTTGCTAGTCTTTATAACCTAATTAATACATCTACACAGTCAATCGCCGACGTCGGTAAAATAAATATCTACAATTTTTTTCCGATGATGATCTCAGAATGAGATCGACACATCGATAAATAAAATTAAAAATACAACTAAATATAGAATTATCAACAAAGTGTTAAATAAAATAAAATAAATGAAATTAAAAAAATTTAAATTAAATTGAGGAAAATAAAAAGGAAAAAAAAATAAATAAAAATAAAAGATATAAATAAAATGAAATAAAAATAATTCAAATAAAATACAAAAAAAAAATAAAACCTTATACAATAAAAGAAAATAATACCGCAATTCTGTAAGCTGTATCTAGTCACACACAGCACGATTGCCAAACGCGTTACTTAAAATTTAGGCAATTTGTGTATTCACTACACATTAAAATGAGGGAGATTAAGATTTTAGTGAATTTCTTGTGACTTTTTCTTACAGAATACCGAATTCATCTCAAGTCACAAAAATTGTATCTAATAATATATCACAAATTTTGTAACTTGATATGATACAGAACTACATAATAACGGTGTAAATAACTTAATTCTGCCCGTCCAAATTAACAAACTAAAATCAAATAGTTTGAAGTAAGATGATATGAGCCCCTTAATGCACAAGTGGTATAAGTCCACCTTTTCTCGAACTGAGATATTCAAGGTTTTGTCTTGTCAACAAATAGGGGGTACCCTTGATTTCATAAGTTAGTCCTATTTATTCGGTTTCTGTGGCTGCTAGGAGTTACCTGCTATTTATTCGGTTTCTGTGGCTGCTAGGAGTTACCTAGCATGTTATATAGAACACATTTTCCCCTACATAGAGTATAAAAACTTAATGAATTGAAATCAAATCAAATGGATAGAAATGAAGAATGAAATAAAAACAACATAAAATAAATTAAAATGAAATAATGTAAAAACAACAGAAACCAAAAAAAAATATTCTTAACAGCTTACGCAAAATTGAAAAAAAAACGGCCTCAAAATTTTCAACTTTTTTGGCAGAGATCCAGCGGATTTCTGAGTATGCAGTTTTGTATTTTATATTTTAATTTAAAAAATTTTAGAAATACTATCTTAAGCCATATAAAAAAACGCCCAAGAAATGGTCAAGAAACGTTTTCATACGTCAAATTTTCCTGAGCCAATACTCAGCTCATAAGAAAAAATACCACACTTTTCGATAGTTGGCAACGCAGGTTTACCTCAAGAAATAAATATGCTCGTATATATTTCTTGAGGTAAACGTGCAGATTCACAGCAAAGGTGAGTACATATTTCGCGACACAAGTTTAATAAATTTTTAAAATCGTAAATTGCAATAAAATGGAAAATTTGGTAAACGTCAAAATTTCTTGACCAGGCACAAGAAATATATGCTCGTTTTTTTCTTGAGGCATTTCTTGGCAGGTGAGTAGCCCGCTTTAGTACCCAGTCTAATGAAATTCAAAAACATTTTAGTGGCTCAAATTGACTGTGATAGCATACTATGAAAAAAGTGTAAAAAGAGGGGAAAAACAAATGAAATAAAATAAAATAAAAATAAAATAAAAAAACTGGAAGAAGGGAAATGAATTGAAACAAAAATGAAGAAAAGAAGCGGTTAATTCCGCTTGTACCAGCATCTTTTCTATCTGCAGAACCGGATACAATCTTGGGAAATTACTGGGTCCAACTAACTAAAAAAGAGGATAAAAAAGGGCGCAATTTCGCTCAGTGCGGTTAATTTTCTTCCCATCTTGAAGGTGCTAATTTACGTCGAAATCTATCGATTAATGTCGAATTATGTGTTGGTATTTCGAAGCCTAGTTTTACCCAGTCATTCTTGGTATTGCACAGCACAATTTGTGTTTTTGTTTTCACCATGGCTAACACTGATACTTTGACACTTTTCCCCATCTGCATAAAGCTTTCGGCAGAATCAGTCCGCCAATACGTCAGCTGCGTCACGTACGTCAATTTTAGAACAATTTCTACTTTGACGTATCCGTCTTATCTGGCGTTACGCATACAAACATCCGCAGTCTACTTTGCTGTCAGTTATTTCGACGTACGTGACGTACGTCACGGATTGATTCTGCTGAACGCTTAAAAGTCGATTTTCAACCCTATACCAATCGAGTTTTATTTACTTCCATCTTCAAAATCGATATCAAGAATGTTGATCAACATCCGCCAACATAACAGTATAGACGTCAAATTTGAGAGCTTTTGTTTTTGTGCAACAAAAAGAAAATTTTTAGCTGGCCGGAAGTGAATTTTACAAGAATTTATTTAGTGAATAACAGCACATAAATAGAAAATGAATAAAGGTTATTTGGATAATTGAGTGTTGAAGTTGTAGAACTATACTAAAGACACGCCCTTAATCAAATATGAGGTTGGATTAAGCAAATTGCAAAAGCAGGTAAATATTAAACAACAAACCGCCGTATTTCGATTGAAAACTTTATTTAAATAACGCTGATTTTCTGAATTTTACTAAAGAAGAGCTGAAATATAGAGGAACATGCTCCAACTGGCATTACTGTTTTGTATATTTCATGTAAATTGCATTACATGTTCGCTGGTGTTATTGTTGTTAAGCATGCACGATATTGTTTTTATTATTTAGATGTTTATCTAATTTGCATAAGCAAACACCCATATTTATATAAGTAAGACACCACAGTGTCTGCTGCAGCTTTCTTTCAATGTAAATTTAGCAAACGCAAAGCAAAGAACTGAAGATTCTAAATTTTTTCTTTTTGTTGTAAAATTCAATGTCGCTTGTGTAATAAATTTCGCCGACGAATCAATGATTTATGGGCTCGTTGCAAATTACACTTTTACATTTGGTAAGGTATACATCTCCGCTCTAAATAATAGCAGTCTTGTATGCAAATTGTTTGGTTGCTTCTGTTGAGACATGAACGCCTTCTGAACTCTCTGGGGAGTTCTTCCGAACTCTCCGCAAAGATAATCCGTTGAATACTTTTGCAATAGTTTCTTGTATTGCCGGCCAAGAGCAGTATACTCGGGGTGACCCTGCCTGACATTTAGTCAGGGCTACATCTCTTGACAACACCAACGACAGTACTTTTGCGACTGTAGTGTTTGATGTGAACTTTCTGTATAATTCAGCGCCTTTGGCACAATTAACCATTGGTGTCAGTGCAATCCTCCAATAAATATCTAATATCTACCCCGTCCCTTCTTCTGTGAGAAACTTACGACCTGAGTCTCACAATACGCATGATAGATTCTAATCCCACGTTATGTGATCACTACTATTATTTCAACGAGAACTGTACCTACGATATGTTTTTAAGTTGGTTGCTTGCATTGTTTATTTGAATGCTGTTCTAATTGCTCTTATAAAGTTTCGAATGCATCAAATTAGCAGATAGTCGACCGGATGTTATTTGTATATAATTTGTGTATATATCTAGATACGGATTTGTTTACGCGATGCGATGTGGTTTGTCTGATCTCGGGCTCTTCTATAAATATTGTTATTGTTGTATTAATACTTCGCCCTGCATGGTCCGGTGCATCCACTCATGAAAGGGGTTCAGCAAAACAGCAAACAAAAATTTTAGCTTCCATGCAAGAACTTATGTATGTAATCCTTAAAGACTTAGATGAACCAGTACGTTCATGGATATACCCTCGGACCGCTGAACTTACAGGCTTTGACTTCGCTGATGGGCAATTCTTGTTCGGACAACACCCAAATCTATATACGAGAAAGTACTGTCAACATCGGTTGTATTACCCTAAATCGCTGAAGAGCAACAACAAACACGTTCACCTACAACTTCGAGACACGTCGCAGCTTTTAGGTTGTCTCGCTTTTGCTCCCATTTTCAAACAGGTATCGATAGAGAAGAGGTTGTGTGAGTACTCGAAAACGCACATCATCAAGTAAAAACTTAAAATTAGCGGAAGCAAATGATTAAATTCACAAATGCAGCATTCATAGTAAAAGTAATAACATAAAAAACTGGGTGTACATTAGACTGGGCAAAAAAAAAAAAATTAATTATATGTCAACTGCTGAGTAGAAGATAACCTTGTTTGCAAAATTTGTTTCAAAAATTATCTTTGTACAATGTACATATTTAAAAATTTTTTTTTTTCCAAATTTGATAAAAAAATGGACTATCTAGGATAGAGCATTTTTGAAAAGTATTTTGAAAAATTGTGATCGTCTCTGAAACGGCTTGCCTATGAAAAATTTGTAGGAAATTTGATTTTCAACAAAACTGCATTCAGATACATTTATTTTTATTTTAATGGTTTTACAAATTCAAAAAAAAAAAAAAAAAAAAAAAAAAGCAGTCCTAAAAAATCTAAACTAGCAAAGATAGGCCACAAGAGTGTCGTATTCGTCTATCGCTGAATTGCGTAAATGTAAAAAAATGTGTTGTTGGGCCAGTGTGGTGTTTAGGCCAACGTACGGATATAACGTCTGCCAACTCTGATTCCCAATTTACAGGTTTTCAGTGCTAACTCGATACATTTACAGATCCGGCTATATAAATTTTCCCATACTTAAGTACATATCGCACACATGTCTCAATAGTGTCATAACTCAAAAAACTCGAATTTAGAGTGGAGTATGAGAAAACATGCGCAGTGATTGAGATGAACAAATTTACACCAGTTTATACCTTTATGTGAGGCGATAGCTAACTGATCAGAATTTTTGAGTTATGACAATATTGAAGTAAGTAAGCGATATGTGTATTATTTATCTACATAAAACATATTGTAGCTAACAAGAAATGCAAACATAATAATAATCAATTTTCTAATCTTTTTTAGTGTATGCATATGACTGACTGGATCGCTGTCCATAATTGATTACACCCACAAGCTGCTACAAACATAAATACATATTTCTTCCGTGGTAATTGTCATTAATTAAGCTAGCAAGCTACATATAAACAAAGGGAGGAAAACCTAAGCACCAAATAAAAAATTATAGAATCAAACGGCATACAGTTGTCGCTCTAACGATCGTTAACTCGAGTTAAACGTGCTAATTAAAACAAATTATAAGAAATACATACAAACAAGTATAGCTATAAAAGTATTAGAGCGTGCTAAATAGTAGAAAAAAGCACTAACGTTGCAGCTACTCATTTTTAACAAAATTTATTAGCACAATTAATAAATATCAGTATTATTATGCGCTCACTACGTTAAACAGCATGTGTGTATGTATATCTTTAACGTTCGTTATCAGCGTCTATTTGTAAATTTAACTGCTAGCGTCACACGATAAGGCAGTTGAGCCCAAGAAGTGTTTGAAAAAGAGAAAAAGCAAATACACGAAATACTCCAACAGCTGCAGACAACATTTTCCAGTTGCGCTTAAGTAAAATGGACGAAGTATTTTCATTACATTTAGCGAAATTAGATATTTTTGATGGTAAGTTTATTTTTTTTTTTAATTATAAACTAGTATATTTTGCATATGTATATTATGCTTACAAGCTAATAATTAGTGTTCAATTGGGTGGGTCAAAAAATCGATTTTCGTTTTTTGGACTCTTATACAGAAAATGCAGTATGGTGACCAATTATAAGTTTTAATATTAATTCTATGAAAATGAATATTTCTCATCACTAAAAGCAACTTCTGCCATATCTTCCTCAATGCGAAATTTGACGCTTCACAAAAAAAGGTGAAAAGGTTTTTTGCCCAAATTTGGAATATTTGAAAAAGCTTATTTGGTCATTATACTCCAATTTTATCGAGGAATTAAAATTTCCCTTTTCCAAAAAGCAAACCAATTTTTTTGGGCCCACCCTATTGTGTATAGTACAAAGTAATATAGATAACAGTACTTAAAACTAATAAAACAATAAGTAGGCGATAACGAATATTATCTTAACTAATTAGTAATATTTTCGATGGCTAAGTAAAAGATCACCCTATATCCGAAGGAGGTTGGAAAGTGCATTCGTCTCGAATTAAATATTCATTTAAAGATCGCGCTATCTCAGTTTTTATTTCTCAGAATTTAGCTAAATGTCTGCTTATTTCTGCATCTGTTTTATAGTCGCTCTCTCCTCGCTAAAACATTGAATTTGTTTACAAAGAAAAACTGAAATAGGGCGTGTTTGAGCAGCCAAGTTGTGTATGGTGGTCTTCAACTCTGTAGTCGAACTTATCATATGTAGTAAAAATGAGGTTTCACGGGGATCATAGCATATCATATAACTTCAAAACTATAGAATTTAACTTATGTATCATCGACACCATCGTCCTCATCATCTGTTGGCTCATTTAATATGCGTTGTAATACTGTCTCATGCTCATCCTTTTGCACATTATTCAATAGTAAGTTCTTTAGTGTCTCCACATGTTCCTTCACCTCCTTGATGGAAGCCTCCAATTTGATATTCTCATTTTTGAGGCGTTCCACATTACGTTTGCGCTCAGTTGCCGTCTCCTTAGACTTTTGACGCGTTTTCTTTACAGCCTAAAATTTATGTACTAGTATTATTTATTAAGGTTCAAGTATTGTTTTTCTAATACTAACATCATTATTTCTCTGTCTCTTTTGTCGATATGCATCATCGTCATATTTGGATGCATCGGATGTATTGCCACTGCCGCCGCCATTACTCGCACCGCCACCAGTCTTCTTTCTAGCTGGCATTTTATCGCTGGTTATACTTTTCTCAATATAAGATGGATTGAACACTTAAAACAATACAAATTTGCTTGTATTTATCTTTATTTGTTACAAAACAAGAAAACGATGGACAGTTTGCAGCAAAACAACGCAATTGTGAAATTCCCAAATGTGAATGTCAAACAAGACGTAAGTGGCGATGAAAATGATAACTCTTAACAGGGTTGCATGTCTGCTGTTAAAATTTGTTTTGCTGCAAAAACGTGCTATGGTGAAAATACAAATAGATGTCACCATGAATCTTGTATTATTTTACGTTTCGCGCGTATTTTTCGAACTAGATGAAATTTACCTATGTTTTTTTTTTTAATTTAAACTTTTTTTAATTTAAAAAGGAAAATGTAGCTATAAAATTAATGTAGGAATTAATTAATAATTCAAATTATTAAACTTATTTTATTTTCAAAATTCACTTTTAAGGTCTTTGTGATAAATTATTACTATGTTTTAACTACATACATTGTAAACATAATGTTAGTTGTATAGATCATATTTAAGTTGTATAAATCGTACTTTCTTTTATTAAATTTTCATTTTACAGCATTATTATTTTATTTTGTGTCTGCGACAGCTTATGTGTTTTTTTAACAATGCTATTTCTGTTATAAAAAAGACTGAATTGTAGATCAATGGAAAACATTAATCAGAAAACTATAAAATGTTATATTACATTGTTTATTAAACACTAATTTCTTTAGTGTGGCTACTAGAGCCAAAAAGTCAATAAATCAACTATGACATAACTGAGAATTTTTGTGTTATTTATGAGGGAATTATGTAAGGAGTATTTAGTCACTAATAGAGATAAAAAAGGTAATAAACCTTTAAAAATTAAATTTAAAAAAATTTCTGTTTGCGGACCGGTACTTGAATCTGTGAACCTCTGCGCGAAAGTCCGCACGCTAAAGGGTCAGTTACATAAAGCTTTATTTTGACTTTACCTCAAACTTTGACTTTGACAGAAAAGTTCAGTATACGTATTTAAACGAAGCATGGCAAATTGGAGACCTCAAAGTTAAAGCAAGGTTAAAATTTGGCAAACTCTCGAATTTTGCTTGCTTTGCTTGCTTTGACAATCAGATGTAATGATGTGATGATGTGATGAGGAAATAATAATTAATTCATTTTTTCTCTATTAAATTAACCAAAACACTCTGAATGCAAAGAAATAAATAACGAAAACAAATGTATAAAAGAGAAGCGTCAAGGCGTTCATTGTAGCATACCTCTAAAGTTGGACGCAAAGTTTTGAGGTAGCAAATGTCAGGCGAGGTTAACAAAGCTTTATGTATTCGACCCTTTAGGTGATGGTCCAATGCACGCTTGCTTTGCTGGCTTTGCCTCGAGAAATGTCAAAAATCTTTTGAACTCTACTGAAATAGATGAAAGCTGGCCCAGTGTCAGAATTACTTTGCTTGCTTCAAGCGCTTCAAAGCTTCGAATAGCCCAAATCCCTATTTGACAGCGCTTTACACGCTTTAAGGTGATAACCCAATGCAGGCTTCATTTTCTTGCCTTGCTTACCTGGGCTTACCTTGCTTTTCTTTGAAAGCTTCTATGCCCAAATAGAAGTTTCAAAAGGTGTCAAAAATACAGGAGGAGACAAACAAAACAACAACAAGACAAATAGTGAAGCGTGTAAAGCGCTGTCAAATAGATATTTGGGCTATTCGACGCTTTGAAGTGCTTCAAGCAAGCAAAGTTAAGCTGCCACTGGGCCAACTTTCATACATTTCAGTAGAGTTCAAAAGAGTTTTGACATTTCTCGATGCAAAGCAAGCGTGCATTGTGCCATCACCTTTAAGCGGGCTACTCACCTGCCAAGAAATGTCAAACTCCATGTAAAAAAACGCTCAAGAAATGGTCAAGAACTGTTTTCACACGTCAAATTTTCTTGAGCCAATACTCAGCTCAAGCGGGCTACTCACCTGCCAAGAAATGCCTCAAGAAAAAAACGAGCATATATTTCTTGTGCCTGGTCAAGAAATTTTGACGTTTACCAAATTTTCCATTTTTTTGCAAATTACTCTTATAAAAATGAACAAAATATGTTTAGCGAGACATGTACTCACCTTTTCCGTGAATCTGCACGTTTACCTCAAGAAATATATACGAGCTTATTTATTTCTTGAGGTAAACCGGCGTTGCCAACTATCGAAAAGTGCTGTATTTTTTCTTATGAACTGAGTATTGGCTCAAGAAAATTTGACGTGAAAAAACGTTTCTTGACCATTTCTTGAGCGTTTTTTTATATGGAGTTTGACATTTCTTGGCAGGCGAGTAGCCCGCTTCATAAGAAAAAATACTACAATTTTCGATGGTTGGCAACGCCGGTTTACCTCAAGAAATAAATATGCTCGTATATATTTCTTGAGGTAAACGTGCAGATCCACAGCAAAGGTGAGTACATATTGCGCTACACGTGTTTTATACATTTTTATAAGAGTAATTTGCAAAAAAATGGAAAATTTGGTAAACGTCAAAATTTCTTGACCAGGCACAATAAATATATGCTCGTTTTTTTCTTGAGGCATTTCTTGGCAGGTGGGTAGCCCGAAAGAAATGCCTCAAGAAAAAAACTAGCATATATTTCTTGTGCCTGGTCAAGAAATTTTGACGTTTACCAAATTTTCCATTTTTTTACAAATTGCTCTTATAAAAATGTATAAAACATGTTTAGCGAAATATATACTCACCTTTGCCGTCGATCTGCACGTTTACCTCAAGAAATATATACGAGCTTATTTATTTCTTGAGGTAGGCCGGCGTTGCCAACTATCGAAAAGTGCTGTGTTTTTTCTCATGAACTGAGTATTGGCTCAAGAAAATTTGACGTGTAAAAACGTTTCTTGACCATTTCTTGAGCGTTTTAAGCGGGCTACTCACCTGCCAAGAAATGCCTCAAGAAAAAAACGAGCATATATTTCTTGTGCCTGGTCAAGAAATTTTAACGTTTACCAAATTTTCCATTTTTTTGCAAATTAGTCTTATAAAAATGTACAAAATATGTTTAGCGAGACATGTACTCACCTTTGCCGTGAATCTGCACGTTTACTTCAAGAAATATATACGAGCTTTTTTATTTCTTGAGGTAAACCGGCGTTGCCAACTATCGAAAAGTGCTGTATTTTTTCTTATGAACTGAGTATTGGCTCAAGAAAATTTGACGTGTAAAAACGTTTCTTGACCATTTCTTGAGCGTTTTTTTATATGAAGTTTGACATTTCTTGGCAGGTGGGTAGCCCGCTTAAGTCACAAAAATTGTATTAGATGAAATATCACAAATTTAGTTACTTGCCCATTCATTTTCTCACCACTGATTGTATTGAAAAATTGCGCTCAAAAAGCCAACACTGTGATACGAAATAAGAATTATAGGAAAGGCGCAACTTTACTTATTATAGCAAGAGCTGACTTGGCATATATTATAGTTATAACTTTCACTACTTTTCAATAGATGGCGCACTGCTAATTCAATGCATGCCCAGCAAAAAATTGTGTAATGCATCCATCTATAGAGTTGGCATGCGTAAAAATTTCAAACATGGTGCAGCTTTTCACCAGGTTTGGACGGGAGCTTAGGTTTTGTCCTTCGGCGAACCCATTGTGTATAACATATAACATAACTATACAGAAGATTCCACACTTGTACTGATACACAATGGGCGAACCAAAATTTTGCCCTTCGGAGCTTGCGTTGGACCGCGTAGAGTAGCACTTGGGATTAAGATGTATCAGTTATCTGAGGCTAGATTTGGTTTTTCCGTTGTTGATGTCTGTCGAATCGTGTATTGAAAGAAAAGTGACATACATATGCCCAATGGCCACGGTGAGTTTTCCCTGTCGGTCCGCAAGGCTCCCAAAGAACTATTTTTTTTCGCAAAAATTCCGTTCTTCTACGGCTTCCATCGTTTCTTCCACCGATTGAAGCTTGCAGCTGTGCTATAAAGTCCGACCTGGCAACATGATCTTAATAGCGAAAATACCGCTTGTAATACACTCGCCGATACCAGAAGACGAAGGGTCTCGCCGCTACTCCTCATGCCTTTTAGAATGCGACCATTAGAACTGAAGCAAGGTCTGAAACCGATTAAAATAACGCTCCGGTTTCGTTTTCGGTTTTGCAACGTGTTTCGGTTTCGGTTCCGGTGTCGTTCTTCTTTATTTATTTCGGTTTCGGTTACGGTTTCGTTCCGGTTTCGGTTTCCAAATAAAAACACGAAAAAAAAAATTTTACTACTAAAATACTCAAGTACCTATGTAGCTACGAAATAGGTCTGAACTTTCATAACTTTTCCTGCGGCCATGATGGGATTTCTCCAATATAATAATACATTTTATTAACGCTATGCATGGATGAAATTTCTGAAAAACAAATTCCTAAAATTAACTCTACTTTTTTATTAAAAAAATATTAAAATGGAAGCCAAATGAAATGTATAAATCGTTAAAAACGTTAAAATTAGTGGCGCTTTCTGAGACAAGCTTGGACATTTCTTTTACGGATCTCGAAAATTTGTTTCGATCGCTCCATTCAACTATAGTCAAACTTCCTCTTTCAGAATTTTGATACTGATGTCAAAACGTGGCTCGACAATCTTCCATGAAAACTTTCAGGGTACCTGTTTGTAAAAGGAAGTACCTATGTGCCCACTCACAGAAGTAAGGTATTGAAAAAATTCAAAACCGTTTGGAACCGGTGCCGGCTTTTGAAACGGTTTCGGTTTCGGTATTTTCCAGATCAAAATAAAGGTTACTGTTTCGGTTTCGGGTTTGAAAAATGAATCGGTTTTAATCGGTTACGGTTACGATTTCGGTTTCGGTTTCACTCCTTGAATTGAAGTGTTGAATTTTTGAGAGAATTCTCTATATAGCTAATCCTTTTTTGAAGGGTAGATAATTTTTAAGTCCGTGTCGAATAGGTACTGTCCTGTCCTACTCTGTTACAACTACAAGTTTCCTGGCACTCGTAAGAGAAAAGTAAATGAAAATTGCCAACAAGTTGTAGGTCGGCAAGGAAAGTAGGCCTTTTTTCGCGAGTTCCAATCATATCCATATTTAAGTCCTGACCTGGTCCTGACTAGCAAGGATGGGATTAATTCGGAGGTTTGACGGCTCTTGATCGGTTCTCGACTCCCTACAAAAAATGTCATTAGCCCAGCATGAAACCGGGGTAAGTCGTAAAGGAGCATGTCCTATGAAGAGACTAATTGTACACGTGGACCCTAAAATGGGTACTTTCGGCCCAAAGCATGACATGACCTCACGCGACGATGCGGCGAAGAACGAGACGTGAGTACTGCTGCTTCTTTCCAAAGACTTCTGTTAAAAAACATTATTGAAAATTTCAAAAACATCTATGGTGCGCTGTCGTAGCAGGTGACCTGCTACTTCCAACTAGCCAACCTCTTTGTGTTCCGAGCATATCCTAGCTCAGCAGTAGTAACTATCGTGTTTTCTCATTTCCTCTTAGTGCGCCCATACAATGTAACCTCGAATTTATTAAGAAAACAACTTAAGCTTTTGAGCTCACTTAACGCATGTAATCAAATCACAAATATTTACGAAGTCTTGTAAAAGTGTGCACCTGCAATGTGACAGGAAGAGGGTTAGTTAGAAATTGCTACAATCGACCAATAAAGCAGGTGGATTCATGTACAAACATGTTTCAAGTGCATCTAAAGTTATTAAAAGGGGAGTTGGGACACCTTTCTTAGACCGGATGCAGTAGATATTAATTATTCCCAGCTGCCAACCCCACATTGACTCGCCTTTTTGATTATACGGCGCCTGCTGCTGCTCCCCCCAATACCCCCGGCTCCAAACTTGATGCCGCCAATTTGCCTAAGTGCAAATGTGGCTCAAACTTGCTTTTGTCTAGCTGTCGTTTCATAATTATTTGTCAATCCGGTCGTGATAGTGGCGCTGATTTCATTCACTACACCACCACCAACAATGGGCTCAAATGACTTTGGAAAAATTCCTGAATGGATATCGGCGTAGGCATCAAACATCAGACAGCTTAACACCACATCTTCTGGACGCACAGTAGCAAATGTTGTTGGTTTTGTTGTTTTATGGGGGGCTGTATTTACATACATAGGTATGTGTAATTGTGTGTTGCGTCCCCTCCCCATTAAAGTGCAAATTATGACCTGACAGTTCCGCCAGGTGCGAGTTGTTATTTGTCTTCGATTTACCTTGAAAATCTGGTTGTTTTTGTGCGCGTTTAGTGCTCCCGGTGTTGCGCTGTTGTTGTCGCTTACATTGCTGACTTGTCATGTTGCAGGGATTTATTTTGTTCCAACGCATAAGAATAGCTACTAGATTTAATTTCCATTGCGTTGTTACCCTCGGTGATAAAGTACGGATGTAAATGCGCGCGTTTTCTGGCTTAGCTGGTCAACGAAGCGTCAACTAGATTTTGCTAGATCTCCCTTTAGTTTAAGTTGAGCTATTACCGCAGCCGGAGGGAAGTTGCTCAGATTCCCAGTAGGACTTGAGGACTTAAAGTAAACTTGCACTGAAAAACCAGGCTCAAATCTTTAAATTAAACTAGCTCATTACATCTTTCAGTCAAGTAAGCTAAACTATGTAATGCCGCTTTTATGTAGCATTAAGTACATTGTTTTTAAACCCACACGCCTTACCACCACCCACGCGCGCTCAAAGCAAACCGACAGAGTGCCAGCACTAAGCAAGGGGCCTTGCTTGTTTTCACTCGCGCTCTCACTTGCGATCATTCCATGAAATTCTCGATCGCTTTATATTTACTTCGGCTTAAGTAAATTCTTCGCGCTTCGTTGATCCTCGAAAGCGCGGTTACGGTGAGTAGACAAGTGTTACGGAGTTATTTCGTGAGTAGCTGCCTACCCTACCCTGCACAACCCTTCACTCTCGATTTTTTTGATTTGTTCCACCGGCGTTAATTAACCGTTCCACCGACATTCACCGGCCATAAGGTAACTTGGCATCGATCCACCGACTTCCACCAATCGTTTCACCGACATCCACTGGCGGTAACCAACCGACTTCCACCAATCGTCCCACCGACATCCACCGGCATCGACCAACCGTTCCACTGGCGTTAACCAACCGTTCCACCGACATTCACCGGCCATAAGGTAACTTGGCACCGATCCACCGGCGCTAATCAACCGTTCCACCGGCGTCCACCAGCCGCTTTTCTGGCATTCGCCAACTCACTGCTAGCCATCGGTACTCCAGTAACGAGCCATCGCCCTGCCATCTTACCCAACATTCCGACTAGACATACCCTTAGGTGTGTGTGTGTGTGTATGCCCTACTAACATACCATCTCTAAATCACTGTGTTTTTATTAAATAAAGGAAGTGGGACCTCTATTTTGATCCTGGATAGGCTGAGCATTACCAAAGCCTCACAACTATTCCTCGGGCAACTTTACAAGTGAAAGTTTATGTAAATTATTTTAAAACATATGGCAACTCACATCGCTGTCATAAGTGTTACAAAACAGCTGATCGAGTTTCGTGGTAATTTGGTGCAATTTTATAAGCTATCATATTTCTTACGTTTAGTAATTTAAATGCAATTAGTAGTTACTTAAATTATGTTTTGTATAAATTAAATTATCGAATGAATAATGATTGTCTACAGATGCCGAAGCGAAGTGCAATATGGAGCTACTAGAAAGAAAGTGGTGACGCAAAGAAAATGAAATGCAAATACTGGGGCACAACTATATGTACATTATTCTGGTGGCTTATTTGAAGCCGTCCTCTTTATTTAGTGCAGCTGGTAGTACATATAGAGAGGCTACCTGTGTCGCTTCTACTTTCCTAAAGGGGCTAAATAGTTTACTGACTTAGCAATACACTTGTTCTTATTCTTATAAAATTGTATGTACATAGGTAGTATGTAATGCTACAATTCTTCTTGGTAACTTTACACACATTTATGTACATACATATGTATGTTAGTCGACGCCACTTAACTACCATGTAGCGGCGCATCAAGTTATCATCATCGTCATTTTCCGCCTCATCTTGCTTCATCTATTAATTACCTCTTTGCTTTTGTTGAGCTGTTAATAACCAAGTTTGTTGGCTATTTGCCATTTCTCAGATAGTTGAAGTTGATTGTATTCATATTTGCTTTTTAGTGTTGTTTTTTTTTCTTGTTCTTGCCGTAAGTGGCACACTAGTGTTAAGCAACTGATTTTTATATGACTTTTATTTAATGTAATTATTATTCTTGTTTTATAGCTTCATATATGGTGCACCTGCTCGTCGCACTGTTTGTTTAACATACAGCATCTGCTTCTTCATTCATGACCACAGGCTATTTAGTTACTTCCGCTATCAAGTAAATGTGGCAAATATCGTTCGTATTCAAGACAAACAATGCAAATTTGAAGCTTATACGCTGGACAATTGCCACAACTCCAAAGTACCTCTTTATTAATTTAATCAATTTTGATTCATTACATTGTTTCATATCATTTTTTTTATATTTCTTTATGCACCATACACATTTTGGTCCATGCGCATGCGCAAGCTATAATTTCGCGCGCGCACTGCATTGGAAAGTAATAACAGTAACGAGCGTTTGTATTTACACTTTACTGAAGGCATCGCTGACAATGGCTGTTTGGCGCCACCGAAAATTGTCTTAATGTGAAAAATTATGGCAAATTTGCTGTCGCGCTTAGGGCACAGTACTGCCCACTTTTTTTGGGGTAAACAAATGCCCAATTTTTTGGGCAAATAAACGCCCATTTTTTGAAGTTATTGATAGGCTTACGCTTATCGAGTAACCGTTTCGTGTAAAATGCTGTAATTTGTTGCTGTCATCGTGCATTTCTACCTCAGTCAAACCAACTCCATATATGGGTAATTCCATGTCAAATCGTCAAATGTCGACCTTTCTCCTCCTTGGTTTTCTTTAATCATTGAGCTAAGTTTCGTGAAAGCGAAAAAATGCAAAAATATATGGGTCATTCCATGCCAAATCGACATATTTTTACCTGACCCCCTTCTAAAAATTTGCTATATTTTTCTGCCCCCCAAAAGACATTTTTCAGAATTTTTTCAAATTTTTTTCCCCAAATCAAAAAAAGTTATGAACTTTAAAAAAAAAGTTTTTTTTAATGTTGTAACTTTTTCAAAAATCGACCGTTTGGTATCATTTTTTTTTTAAATTTTGTGTTTTTAAATTTTTTTCGAAAAAAATTCGACTAATTCTGCAATAAGCTCGGCTAATAACAAGATGTGCCGACAATCGCTTCTATTTTTTTTTGATTGAGAGGTGAACATCCATCACTTAACTACTTGCTGGAGCTCAAGATAAATGCTCTTCACAAACAATTTTTTCAATTTTATCCGGAAATTGAGCTCAATTCTCCTTCAACAAAAAAATTTCAATTCAGTTCAATTTAAAAAAAAAATTGTATAATGAAACAAAAACTCCAATTTTCTTCACGCAACTTACGACCTTTGCTACAGAAGTAAATTCCTCCTGTAAATTTGAAGAGAAATTTAATAGCGATCAAAAATTTAAGCGCTTGCGTGCTACTGTTCAAAATGATGTCATTACCGAATTATTGATCTCCCCAACAGGATAACTAAATTCAAACCACAATTTCGAAATGGTTTAGCTGAAACGGTAGCCAAAGTTCAATTTCAGCGCAGACAAAGATTTTCAAACACATGTTGTTTTCATACGTGTTGGCTTCGTTGTTGCTGAAATTTAAAACTTTGGCTAAAAACGAATTGATTTTCCATGCAGCAGCAGCACCAACATCAAACCAATTACTAATTGGAATAATAACCGAAATCTTATAAAATGCACCTGCCATTTGTGGCACGAAATTTTGCCACAAGCTCTTAAAATCCATGAGTTTGTTGATAAGTTTGTGTTATACCCAGTTGTGCTACTATTGCAAGGTATGGATATGAGAAGCGACGAAGGCAACCCTGCATGAAAATTTTTTCGTTTGTAAACCGCCGAAAATACTTTTCATTTGATACCCATATTCGCATATTTTGCTCAATATTTAAAACAAATTGACACAGGTGGCAGCCCTGTAAACCGCCCAAAGTGAACACCCAAGATGAAAGCCCTAGAATGAAGCATACTATCTGTATGAAAAATTTGATCTAAATCCTTTCACCAGTTCCCGATACTCATATTGCTATATCTTGCTCAATACTAAAAAAAAAACTGAGATAGGTAGCGATCCTGTGAACAGCCCGAAGTGGCAACTCCTAAGTAGGAAGTCTAAGAAAAAAGCATACTATGTATTTAATGTCCAAATTTGATCCAAATGGCCATAATACCATTCATTTTGTACCCATATTGGCATACCTTGCTCAATATTACAATTTTTTTAAGTAGGTGGCATTCCTGTAAACCGCCCGAAATGGCAGCACCCAAGTAGAAATTATTATAATGAAGCATACTATCTATATGCGAAGTTTGATTTTAATCGCTTCAACCGTTCCCGAAGTATTGGTCTATATACGAAGGATAAACATAATGGGGTGATGTAGCAACCCTGCCAGGAAATATCTTCGTTGGTACCTATACGGCCGAAAATACCTTTAATTTTATACCCATATTGTCCTATCTTGCTCAATATTTAAAAAATATCAAGACAGGTGGCAACCCTGTAAACCGCCCAATTTTCTGAGATCATGGTCGATATACGAAGCAACAAACAAAATGGGGTGTGTTGGCAACCATACCTGAAAATATCTTCTTGGGAATACGGCCGAAAATACCTTTAATTTGATATCCATATTGACATATCTTGCTAAGTATTTAAAAAAAAAAGATAGGTGGCAACACTGTAAACAGCCCGAAGTGGCAAAGTTTACGTGCCAAATTTTGTCGAATTCGCTGAGACCAAGGCAAATTTATTTATAACGGCAAGTTAAAAACAAGAAGAAATCAGCTGTTCACTTGCGGTTACCATATAGTGAATTTGCATCAGCTGACACTTAAAAAGAAACCAGCAACTGGGTATATAGTTTTAAATTTAGGACGAATTTAATGCTGCTTACCGGCAGTTATTAATTTTGTTAGTTTAAATTTTATTTTGTAATTTGATAGTTTTTTCAAAATTATTTGATGTCTCAATTTTTGGCAGCTGTGATGAAGCGTGAAGAAAAAAAAGAAAGCTTTCGCCAAGTGTTGCATTTAGTTTCATATTACACGGTAGCACGTACTCCACCTATACATACATACATACATACACAGGTCTCCTTATCTTTTCATGTATCTGCAAATGTATGTCGGTATTTGTAAGCAAATTAAAAAAGCTAAATAAAAGCTTAGCGTCAATTAAAAATTCACATTTAATTGGCTACACATTAAAAACAACGAATGAGCACAGATTAAAAACTCATTAGAAGAGACAAGTGATTAACCAAATGGAAAAGAGAAAAATAAAAACACAGACAAAAAGGAAACGGACATAAGAGACTCAGCAGGTACTTTGTGTAGCTTCCACCTTAAAAATGGTTTTTAAAAGCTTAAAATACCTTGCAGCCAAATTGCCGGTTTCACATAACGAGCGCGACATATGAAAAATTGGGGAAAAGACTTTAATAACTGTTAAGGTGTGTTGTGCAATAAACAACAACAAAATTGTGCTCATACAAGCTTAAATATTCCACTTCAACCACATTTAAATTTGTTTATTTTCATTCTTTTGCAAATCTTTCAACATCTTCGTCTGGCAAATGAGTCTGGCAATATTATGCACTTCCCAAAATGAGTACAATTTAAATTAACGATCCGAATAAATGTTCAACGTTTAACACGAATTGATGTTGGGGCAGATGAACAGCTTAAAGGTAAATTAAAACTGTGTTATTCAGTTTTCGGTAGGGTGGAGCAGCATTAGCATTGTAATTTAAAGTACTTAGGATTTCGATTGCCGTAGGCATACTTGAATGGAATTCTTGAAGTCAGTTAAATGCGTGAGGTCAACGACGAGGAAGTGAATCAACTTGGTTTAGTTTTGCTGGAGTTGCCCAAACTGGGGCTGGGGACTGTTATGCTTCATTTTGAGCTGAGACTATATTCAGGTTCGATCGCATCCAGTCCTAAATAAAACTTGATGTCATCATTGAGTCACAAGCTTCGTTATCACGGCAATGCACTGTAAACACTTCAAGGCATACATAGTAACAAAGTTAACGATCACTCTTGTTGCTCATAAAGGACCACTTATTTGAGTGAAAAAGCTTAGGATTAATCAAAACTAAGTAAACTGGAATCATCAGGCGTATTGTATCGAGCATCAATAGCATAATAGGCTAGTAAACGAAGAGGTACAGTCACTTATCAAAGCCTGTCAAAAGGCGAACTAGTTCGAAAATGATTAGACCATCATCAACTTTACACCCACAGCTTTGGAAATTTTTTCAGTAGCAGGCTCTCGTTAAAAAAAATATAGAAAGTGAAATAAAATAAAATAGAAAAAATAAAATAAAATAGAAAAAAAAAGAACAAAAAGAAAAAATTAAAAAAAAAAAAAAAATAGAATAAAAAATGAAATAAAAAAAAATAAAACAAAATAAAAAAAAAAAAACAAAATATAAAAACTAAAAAAATAAAATAAAATACAAAATAAAAAAAAAATAAAAATAACAAAAAAAAAATTAAATAAAAAATATATAAAATAAAGTATGTGAAATAAAATTAAAAAAAAAATTAAATAAAAAAAAAATTTAAAAAAATAAAATAAAATAATATAAAAAAATAAATAAAATAAAATAAAGTAAAATAAAATAAAAAAAAATAAAAAAATAAAAAAAATTAAAAAATAAAGTAAAATTAAATAAAAAAGCAAAATAAAATAAAACCAAATAAAAATTAATAAAAAAAAAATAAAAATCTAATAGAATAAAATAAAAAAAATAAAAAGAAATAAAAAAATAATAAAATTACATAAAATAAAAAATAAAAAAGTAAAATTAAGAAAATTAAAATAAAATAAAAAACATAAAAAAATTAAATACAAAAAAATAAAATAAAAACTAAAAAATAAAATTAAATAAATACAAATTAATTTTATAAAATTAAATAAAACAAAATAAAAAATAAAATAAAATATAACAAAATTAAAATAAAAATAAAATTAAATCAAATAAAGCAAAGTAAAATAAAAAATAAAATCAAAGTAAAATAAAAAAATAAAAATGAAAGTAAAAAATAAAAATAAAATAAATAAAATAAAATAAAATATAATAAAAAAGTAATAATAAAATAAAACAAAAAAAAAAATAAAATAAAATAAGATAAAATATAATAAGATCAAATAAAATAAAATAAAATAAAATAAAATATATAATTCAAAAAATACAAAAATCTAATAAAAACTAAAAACATAAAAAAAAATAAAAAAATAAAATGAAATGAAAAAAAATAAAAAAAAAATAAAATAAAATACAATATTAATAAAAAAATAATAATAAAATAAAACAAATAAAATAAAATAAATAATAAAAAAATACAAAAATTAAATAAAAACTAAAAAAAATAAAATAAAAAAATAAAATAAAATAAAATAAAATAAAATAAAATAAAATAAAATAAAATAAAATAAAATAAAATAAAACAAAATAAAATAAAATAGAATAGAATGAAGTAAAAAGTTGAAGTAAGTCAAATAAAATAATAAATAAAAGTTATAAGTAGTCAACAACCAATGGATTTAACTGCCGGGTATCAGCTAGCGAAGCTTAAAAATAGATGATCTCACCTCTTTACACAGCCAGCAACAATAAAGTTCAGTGAATTCTTAAAAAAGAGACTCAAAACATAAATTATAAAGGAGACTAGCATGCCAAGTTAATTTCGCTGATCCATTGAATTGCAGATCGGTGTCTTGATCCTTTACAATGGTTGTGTTGTGTTTTTATTGTTGTAGTAATTTTTGAATTGAAAAACATGTTGGATTTTGTGTTGCTTTCAATGGTTTTATTTTCGTTTATTATTGGACTGCTTTGTTGTTGTTGTAATAGTGTAAAATTGTGCTCCTTTGTTGGGCTCAGACAAGTGCGTGGGCCTTGATTATGTGGCAAATTCATACAAGCACACACTGAAGTATACATACACCCGACATGCAATCGCAATAATCTACTTGAGTACTTAGTTAAGGTCACTGGCAGACAATTGCTTTAGCCATCACCAGCTGCAGCAATCTTTTTAGCGATATGAGTAAGACAAACTGCAGCGCAAATTGTTTGCGGTTAGAGCTGGAAGGAGTATCATATACTCTTTGTTGATATCGAATAGGTTATGAATTTTATAATTGTTATTCAAGTTCCTCGAAAAAATATTTATAAACGATTTATTTAAGACAACATATTTTTATAAGATTGCCACCTATCTGGATTTATTTTAGCATCAAAAAAGATATGTGTCAATATGTGTATCAAAGAAAATGCGTTTTACGTCATATTCCAACAAATATATTTTTAAGTAGTTTTGCCACCTAATCCTATTATATTTATTCTATTACATGTCCGCTATTACCACGAAAGGAGCGAAGACATTCCAGTGAAATGATCGGCTACACTCTTAGCTATCTTATTGCAACTTAAACCTAAACGACACCAAAAATACCCTTAAATGTTCCCAAAACGATCCGAAATTGAACCCAAAACGACCCAAAAATTATGCCAAAACGACCCCAAAATTATCCGAAAATGACCCCAAAATGATCCCAAAGTGACCCCTAAATGATCCCAAAATGATCCTAAAACAATCCAAATATGATCCCAAAATAACCTTAAAATATACAAATACAATACGGTAAAATGATAACCCTGGTCGGCAACCCCACTTGAACATATTTTAGTTGGTATCTGGGCGAAAATACCTTTCATTTGATACCCATATTGGCATACCTTGCTCCATAATTTAAAAATAATTTTGATAGATGGCAACCCTGTAAGCAGCCCAGGTGGCAACCCCCTAGTGGATAGTCTTAGAATCCGTAATACTATCTCTATGCCAAATTTCATTCCAAGCGGTCAAGCGGTTCTCGAGATAATACCGGATATACAAATATACTGTGGTAAGGTGGCAACCCTACTTGAAAATATTTTTGTTGGTAAGTCGCCAAGAAAAGCTTACATTTGCCATCCCTATTGGCATATCTTGCTCCATTATTTAATTTTTTTTATACAGGTGGCAACCCTGTAAAACGCCCCAAGTGACAACTCCCAAGTGGATAGTTTTATAATCAATCATACCATCTATATGCCAAGTTTCATTCCAATCCGTCAAGCGGTTCTCGAGATAATACCGGATATACAAATATACTGTGGTAAGGTGGAAACCCTAGGTCCCAACCCTATTTGAAAATATTTTAGTTGGCATATCGCCGAAAATACCTTTCATTTGATACCCATATTGGCATATCTTGCTGCATAATTAAAAAAATGAGATAGGTGGCAATCCTGTAAACCGCCCCAAGTGGCAACACCCACGCATATAATCATAGAAAGAATCATACTATCTATAATGCCAAATTTTATACACATCGGTCAAGCGGTTCCCGAGATATCAATAAAAATAAATAAAATGCGGTTAGGTGGCAACCCTAGGTGGCAACCCTGCCTTGAGATTTAAATACTTGGAATAAGGTCGACAATACTTTTCATTTGATACCCATATTGGCATATCTTCCTCAATAGTAAAAAAACTTGAGATAAGTGGCAACCCTGTGAACTGCCCCAAGTGGCAACACCCACGCATATAATCTTAGAATGAATCATACTATCTATAATGCCAAATTTTATCCAAATCGGTTGAGCGGTTCCCGAGATAAAAGAAAAACGCCTACGCCTGAAAGTCGGCTACAATTTCTATTTCCGTGCCATCACTTCCGTTTCATCGTCATCCATTTTCTCAAATTTTACTGTCAATCAAAACTTCATATTCCCTACCACAACTAGGTATAAAATATCGCCAACAAAAAACAGGATAAATGATTATAAAATGCTGTAACAAGGCTTTGCAATTTCATTGCATAGTCAAAATGATTGGGTTGTGCTTTACTTGTACTTTTTGTTGTTGACTCGTTCTTACAATTCCTTTGTGTAATGGGCAATGTGTGCAGCGTGTTGTAACTTACAACAATGCGCGCAAAAATTAACGAACCACAAAATGCGGCGACATCTGCATCTTGCGATCAACAAAGAATGAATGCGTCGGCCCATTTACTATGCTTGCGTTCGGTGAGAGCTTCTGGGGAGCCGCCTTCTACGAATTCATACATCACTGTAATTCTTGTTGTTTTGCTTTGTTTAGTGTTGGAGATGTTGCAGCTGCAAGAAAATGTTGTTCAAGCACAACAACATGCATTGTCTATAAATGTAGAATTGTTCCATGTTGTGCAGTTTTTTGTTGTTGTTATTTTGTTGGTAGTTGTTATAGACGAGCGCTCATAGACTCTGGTACCTTATGGCGCTGTATTTGGCTAGAAATCGTTGTCATTTCCGGAGGCGTAGAAGGTTAGCCTAGTGCATTGTTGCTGTAGGTATGTGTGTGTGTTTGTCTGCCGTCTGCGCCTGCGTACTCTGCGTTCTAACCGCCACTTTTGGCTTTGACTCCTTCTATAAAAGAGCTTTTACTACTTTAAATGTGTTTGTTTGTTGTCTGCAATTGTATGTTGTTAGGATGCAGAAGAAGAAGAAAAATAATCACGCATTACCATTTGTGGAGGCTGTTACAATGCGCCGCCATATCAGACAAATATACAGGCTCAGCGCCGCCAAGCAATTTTATGTTGTTGTGTGGGCCGTTTGATGGCAGTTTGCGCAGGTGTTCTACAGACTTAAAGGCGCCATAACCCATACACCTAGCACACATTTTTGTTAGTGTTTTTACATGATCAGTATCAGTATCTCAGTATTTTATGGTGTTTGCTATGCATCTTAACAAACTTGGATATGACAAAAATAAATACCAAGAATTAAGCTGAGTGTTAAGTGAAATTAATGATGTAACGAAGCCTTTTGCCTTCGTTCTCAAGAAAGTAGTTATTTATATCCACAGGGGTCTTCTGAGAAAGCAAGGGTTTTAAAAGTCTTTGAAGCAGTTATAGTCAACAGCGTGCGCATAAAGTACTGGGAAGTGTAGAAAACAACCTCCCCCTCTGATCATCGCATGAAAATAATTTCGGGAAGCCTAGACCTTCCCTATAGTGCGATAAGAACCTAAGCGACCTAAGATCGAACCTCATTGGATGTGAGGGTCTTTCGGAAAAATATGCCTGTCCCGAGAGAATATAAATATTGCGAATATGAAATAATGTCGAGAACACTGAGACTCTATTGATTTCTCGAGGGACTCAGCAAGGTTTGCCAAGGGTTTTGTCAGAACTCATTGAATTAAGAACTTTCTTAAACGGGCTGATGGAACACAGCACAGGATTATCCGCTGAAAGCCTTGACATTCTACAAGAAGCGAACTTTTCGGATTTCCTGAAAAGGTTAAGCAAAGAAGAGACCCGACACGGAAGGAATCACCTATTAGCAGGCTAATAGATCAAGTTTCAAATTTTTGCTACCTTATTTATAAGTCACCGAAAGTAGAATGTATTCTCCACATTATACTGCAGAGGACCGAGAAAGCCTTGGTTAAGGATCCAAAAGAGGTCTTCGTAATGGAATTTCGGCCACATAGAAGAAACCCGGTAGAATCAGCCCTCGTCGTAGTAGCAGTGAAGGAGCTAATAGGAAATTTGATCTCGTTCCCAGTTCTTTACCGCAAGATATCAACTTAGCTGCGGGAGCGATAGTAAGTTACAAAAAAGCACTGCTACAGTAAACGTACCAATAATATACGTTGGTCTGTCCCCTTTGTGATGAGGGGAACCATGATATAAACCAGGGCCCGGCAGAATTGCTGTAACCATACCTCGCCCTGCCTAGTCGGAAGATCCACTTATAAAAAGTTACGTGACGGACCAGACAGGATTGTATGGATGTTGACAGTCCTTTGCCGGATATGAATTCGGTACGTTTCGGTGAATAGCACATTGTGGTACTAGTCCAACTGTCTTGGGAACGATTTCGTTAGATTTTAGTCGCTTCTTACGACCGGCATACCTACCTCGGGCATACTCTAGTCACCTAACACGCTGGGGCTCCGTCACTCACTAGCAAGTGTCGAAGAACGACGTCCATTGATTGGTCAGTGCGATGATAGTGCTCTTACAAGTGCAGCAACAATTTCATTGTTCGAGAGGCTAAGCAAAGAGCGCAATAATTTGTGTGAATTTGGTTCTCAGCTTTTCGGGCAACTATCCCACTAGGTGGCTGGGCCTGATATAAACCTAAGCCAAATGAAGTAGGCTCCAGTCTCCAGAAGTATAGCTCCAGGCTATATCTGTGGTACGTAAGTTCCGTAGGAAAATGGGGAAAAAAAGACGAAAAGAAAGATAAAACGATTGAGGCAGAAGAGGGGCGAGAGGTTGGAATAAGTGGTAAAGTATATATAGGAAAGGAAAAGGAGAGGAAAGAAAAAAGAGAGAGGACTGTAACTAACGACAGCACTATCCAAAATGTAAGGAGTAAAACAGCACCACCCAAGCCAGCAATCTGTCTCCCTAATATCGTGTATAATAATCTATCTAATCTAATAAGCTGAAGACCATTATTGGACCTTATTTTTGTGGCTTCCGACCGAGTAAATCTACCATCGACCGTCCAAATCTTGACTACAAGCCAAATTCTGGCGAAGACCCATGAAAAGATAACCGACTCTCACCATCGTGGTCTGTATGCTGTTATGGTTGACCTGTGAGGGATTTCGTCTGATTGGGAATCAGCCGTCAGCCGGAAAATGCAACGAATAGTGACATTGACTAACAAGTCATTATATGAACTGAGTAGGGAAGCATAGTCCATTCTCGAATGAGATAAAAAAAAAACAGGTGGAAAATGACTTCGTCTCCTTTGAGTTTTCGTTTTAACAAAGTGACCATTTGAACTCGCCCTGAAGTTTAAACCTGAACTGAAAACCGGGCCTTTACTGCTACTGTTAAAAGCTCCTTTATGTATATGAAGAACTAAAAAATGGTGACCTTCAAAGTTATTGAACCTTCAGATATGAGGATTAAAGTTCACTAAGCAGCTTAGTTCTCAAAAACTCAGACAGATTATAGTTATGCTATATTCATGAAAGCTTAAATCGAAAGATAGTTCCGAAATTACTTTTTAATTTCGAATTTTTCAAAAGTTTTTAATGACTCGTCTTTTTAGTACCTAAAATAAGAGTTGCTCTAAATTGGTGCACCTTCATTAGGTCCAACACCAACTTTGTTAATTAAGCATAGCGCGTTCGCAGACACTATTTATCTACGAGCTTAATGCGCCGCCGAAATGAAGTCAACGGCACTTAACCAAAATCACGTTTTTTGACACTTTACGAGCGCGACCAATGCATAAGTGCTAGGAAGTATTAATTTCACAGCTGCTGAGCGATTTTATTTAGCGCGTTACAACATTTCGAAGAACCAAAAAAAGGTAAGGTTGAATGGTGATTTTAAAGGTGCCCCTGGCCACATATCAGCTTAACAATTAAAAAAACATTTTCGGCAAAAGCTATACAAAATTAATACATACAAGAATCCACTATAAAGGAATACTCCGTTAAATCTTTATCTCACTTGACTGTGGCAGCTGCGTGTCAGAGGTTAAAACGTGAGTGAAGTGCTGATAGTTTAAATAGGCAAATGAGACAGCATTGGCTGTTGATGGCAGCCGCGCTCATCAGAAAACACTAAAGATCTGCAAAGGCCAAATGTGGTTGACGGCTTTAATTGAATATTAATAACTTTGCCATAAAAATCCTATAATGATAATTGCTTAAAATTAATAGAAAAAAAAAAATTCCAAGTATTTATGTATGCAAACGCTTATTTGCAGAGGATGAGTAAGCTGCTTGAAAAGATAGGTGGCTGCAACGTTTTGTAACCAAACACCTTTTGTTTGATTATTGAAATATATGTACATACGATTGAGAGATAATTTTAATGAGTTTGAAATAAAACTTTAATGAATAAGGTGATCAGCCAAATTCAATCGATATAAATGCGTATAGGCCTTGCTCGTTTTTGACGATGTCCTTCGCCTTGGCTATCAGAATATAGTACGTTGGCAGTACAGTGACTCAAAATACAAATTTTTAAGTATTATTTCACTCAACATTTTAATTTATTATTTATTTTCCTTTATTAAACTTTATATTTTATTTATTTGATTTATTTTATATTATTTTATTTTATTTTATTTTTTAAATTTATTTAATTTAATTTTATTTATTTTATTTTTTTTTATTTTATTTTATTTTATTTTATTTTTTATTTTTTTTATTTTATTTTATTTTATTTTGTGTTTATTTTATTTTATTTTATTTTATTTTCTTTTATTTTCTTTTATTTTCTTTTATTTTATTTTATTTTATTTTATTTTATTTTATTTTATTTTATTTTATTTTATTTTATTTTATTTTATTTTTTTTTAATTTAATTTTATTTTATTTTATTTTATTTTATTTTATTTTATTTTATTTTATTTTATTTTATTTTATTTTATTAATTTATGTGGAGTGACTACAAAAAATGCAACGAAAGATTGAAGAAACAAACTTGAAAGAGTTCTTAACCAATATTTACCACAATAGAATGAAAGACTTAAGACACGAACTTGAAAGTACAAATGTTCGTGAAATAACTAAGGAATGTAAAAACGAAATTCCATATTTAAATTTTTTACTTTTTTAGTATTTTGGTGAAATTTGGTTGTTAAGACAAAACTTTACATGATGTATTCAATAGAAACTACTAAAACGCCATAATTTCTATAAAGAAAGATCTGCCAGAATCAAAATCCTTGTGCTTTGGAATTGTTGCATCAAAACAAATATGCGAGGCTTATAGCGTGCCGTAGATGTAGATAGGTCGAAAAAACCATTGAAATGCTAATGTTTTATTTTTCAAAAAAACAGGTTGGTTTGTTGAATTGTTTCTTGGTGTTTTGGTCTATCAACATCTAGGGCACGACATAAGTCTCGCCCAGTTATTTTGACGCAAAACTTCCCATGGGGTCCAATATAAAATTGCCTATTTCAACCAAAAGGGCATATTTCCAATTATAAATTATAAAGTACATATTGGACGTCAAAAAAATTAAAAAAAATGATTATCCCAGTTTGGAGTAGCTGTTTTATTTTAGTAACGCCATTTAAAACTTAAAATTTTTGGTATATGACTCGGTCACAGTTTTTTCGGTTTCTGGAATATTTTTAAAAGTGGAAATACGAACTTTTGTTTGTTCCCTCCTCAACAAACAAAAATCAACGAAATTTAATTTTATTTAATTTAGTGAAATTGAATTGAAATGAAATAAAGTGAAAATAAGTAAATTAAATTATATTGAATTGAATCTAATTTAATTCAGTTTTATTTAGGTTAATTTAAATAAATTTAATTTCCTTACTTTTATTTTTATTTTTTACTAAATTTTTCTTTTTATTTTTCTAATTTAATTTATTTTATTAATTTATTTTTTTTTTTTAATTCATTTTCAATTTATACTATCTTATTTTATTTTATTTTATTTTATTTTATTTTATTTTATTTTATTTTATTTTATTTTATTTTATTTTATTTTATTTTATTTTATTTTATTTTATTTTATTTTATTTTATTTTATTTTATTTTATTTTATTTTATTTTATTTTATTTTATTTTATTTTATTTTATTTTATTTTATTTTATTTTATTTTATTTTATTTTATTTTATTTTATTTTATTTTATTTTATTTTATTTTATTTTATTTTATTTTATTTTATTTTATTTTATTTTATTTTATTTTATTTTATTTTATTTTATTTTATTTTATTTTATTTTATTTTATTTTATTTTATTTTATTTTATTTTATTTTATTTTATTTTATTTTATTTTATTTTATTTTATTTTATTTTATTTTATTTTATTTTATTTTATTTTATTTTATTTTATTTTATTTTATTTTATTTTATTTTATTTTATTTTATTTTATTTTATTTTATTTTATTTTATTTTATTTTATTTTATTTTATTTTATTTTATTTTATTTTATTTTATTTTATTTTATTTTATTTTATTTTATTTTATTTTATTTTATTTTATTTTATTTTATTTTATTTTATTTTATTTTATTTTATTTTATTTTATTTTATTTTATTTTATTTTATTTTATTTTATTTTATTTTATTTTATTTTATTTTATTTTATTTTATTTTATTTTATTTTATTTTATTTTATTTTATTTTATTTTATTTTATTTTATTTTATTTTATTTTATTTTATTTTATTTTATTTTATTTTATTTTATTTTATTTTATTTTAT
>CAXKVI010000002.1:15109181-15121681 GCA_964058755.1 Campiglossa producta | reverse complement strand
AATTAGGTTGAGTGGTTATTGTGTTGAAAGGGCATCTCATAGCTAATCCTCTGGCAAAGGTGCAGATTTAACGATTTTTTTGGTTATAAAACTAAGCTTGGTATATTACATCCTAATTGGCTGAAATTGGGTATCATTAAAGCTCTCAAAAGGCTGTAGTTAACGTTGACTGGGTTTATATAAAAAATATTTATTTTAAATTTGATTAAGGTAAATTGTTTTGTTGTAAGTCTTATTGGATTTCAATTCTATGCACGAATGTACCAAATATAGGTAAACACATATTTAATTAATTTTGAAAACTAAATTTAGTTTAATTTGATTTAATTTAATTTTATATTTTCAATTTAATTTAATAAAATTTTTTTTATTTAATTCATTTTAAGCTTATTCACTTCAATTTTATTTAGTTTGGTTTATTTAAAATTTTTTTTTTTTAATATTTTACTTAACTTTTTTAAATTTAATATTTTTGCATTTCTTTTGATTTAATTTTATTTTACTTCACTTTATTCTATTTTGTTTTTATTCTTTATGTACATTTACTACAAAGAATGTAACTAAAGACTGAACAAACGAACTTGAAAGAGTTGTTAAAGAATATTTACTAGAATACAATGAAAGACTTAAGACACGAACTTGAAAGTATTTTTGTGGAATAGTTACAAAAATCAACGAAAGACTAAAGAAAGGAACTTGAAAGAGTTGTTAAACGATTTTTACCAGAATACAATGAAAGACTTAAGACACGAACCTTAATTAGTTTATTTAAAGATTATTCAATTCTATTTCGATTTACTTCATTTAGTTTAGTTTGATTTAATTTAAATTAATTTGAATTTAGTTTGGTTCAATTTGAATTTAATTGAGGTCAATTGATTTTTTTTTAAATAATTTATTTTAGTTTATTTTATTTAATTTAACTGCATTTCTTTTGAATTAAATTCTATTTTACTTCACTTTGTTCTATCTTGTTTTATTTATTTATCTAGATTTACTACACAAAATGCAAAAAAAGACGAAAAAAAACGAACTTGAAAGGGTTGTTAAAGAATATTTACCAGAAGACAATGAAAGACTTAAGACACGAACTTGAAAATATTTTTTTGGAATAATTAACAAATATCAACGAGAGACTAAAGAAACGAAGTGGAAAGAATTTTTAAACGATTTTTACCACAATATGTACAAGGAAAGACTTAAGACACGAACTTTAAAAAAATTTATTTTAAGGTTATTCAATTCTATTTTATTTGATTTGATTTTGTTTAGTTTAATTTAATTTATCTATTTTAATTTAATTTATTTTGAATTTAGTTTGTTTCAATTTAATTTATTTAAAAATTACTTGATTGATTTATTTATTTTTATTTTACTTCACTTCTATTATACGTATGTATTTACATATTTGTATGTAGATTTACTACAAAAAATGCAACTAAAGACTAAAGCAACGAACTTGAAATAGTTGTTCAAGAATATGTATTTACCAGAATACATGGAAAGACTTAAGATACGAACTTGAATGTATTTTTGTGGAATAATTAACAAATATTAACGAAAGACTACAAGAAACGAACTTGAAAGGATTTTTTTCAGAATGCCTAAAGTATTTAACGAAATCTTAAGTCTTTCGTACTTGAAACGATTTTTATAGAATATTCACTAGGATGTATCGAAAAATAAGGAAATTAATTTCAATGGTTTCTAAAGAGTTTGTATGTATGAAATTCAATAAAACACCCAATAAACGATACATTGATGCCTCCGATTGTCATCAGACGCGAGCAAGGAAAATTTCCTGATGGAAACAACCCAGATGATTTATTTTAATCCAGCCTAAAATCGAATAATCCTCATGCTATGCCATAAATGGGTTTCAAAGGAAAAAAAACCGACCAATAATCTAACCTCACACACCCATGTATGTACATACTTAGTCATATCCAAGGTATGCAAATATATTTAAAGTTACATATGCCAAAGTTTTTGTCAACTAAATGTCCCAATAACAACTAAGCACCTACAAACGTAGTCAAAATCAGCATAAAGGCACATTTACCTTAACATATTTTCAGATATGTACCTACTCTTATGACATGATGTATTTTGTATACAAATTATCTCAGCAACATTCTCACGTTGCAACCAATAAAAACGATGACTAGTCAAGCAACAATGTCGCATACAGCAAATGCTTGCAACAATTAAATGTGCTGTCAATGCTCAATAATTTGCCAATGAATAGAAAAAAAATATTGAGCCCTATTCAGTTGTCAAATATGGCAAAAATAGAAGAGGAGGGGACAATAAACGGCAGTAATAAAAAATGCCGAAAGCAAATAGAAAACACCAACAACGATTGAACACAATGAACATGCGATACCTGGGCACAATCAGAGCACAATTATCGCAACAACAACAGCAAAATACCCAAAAAGTAAAACCAAACCAACAATTTTACTGTTTCGAACGCTCTGGCAGTCAGCAGCATGGCAGCTAAGTAGTTGTTGTGTTTTTGGTGAATGAACAACAAGCAATTGTTGTTGACAGCTAAGTGCTGAGCGCACACTAATATGGCACCGTAAATGCAATTAAACAACGACAACAACAACAACAAAAGCAACAATGTCTGGCACAACAAAGTTTCGATGGTCAATAGCAACAATGGAATCAGCAGGAGCAGCAGCGACAAAAGCAGAGTGGAGTGAACAATCTGCAACAAGACAATTCGAAGCTGAGATATGCCGCCACCATGCTGTAATAATGCAACTCAGGAAACATTTTTTTGTTTGTTTTTAATCGTGTTGTTGCTGTCATCACAATATGGCCAAGCACACCAAGAAGTTATCCAAAAGTGGCCGTTCAACGAAAAATGCAGCATCGCCGCCTTGGAAAAAAAATTCAAACACAACGTGCTGCAGAGAAAACTTTAGATAATATCCGTTATATGTTTGTACACGTATGTATGTGTGTTTGTGTCAATTTATGTCTCCTTTTGTATGAGTAAATATGTAAGTACTTTAGTTAGCCATATAGGCAACTTCCGTGGTGGTATGCAAGCGGCAATCTCTTTGACATTGTCAATAGCGCACGCTCGCAAAGAATTAATTAATTGTCAGTGACGTCATGGAAGTAGGTATTTGATTTCGTTGACGTTTACAGCGCTGCTTAGTTGGATGATAGTGGAGTAGTGTATAGGCTAGATTGAGTGCAGTAAATTTGATGTTAAATATTGTATGGGTGGTTTTTGTAGTTGTAGCTCCAAAAGCAATGAAGGGATGATAGCAGAAGAGCTCCAAACATAACTGTGCTATTACCATACCATTACCATACTAATTTTTAATTCCAGTAAGGAAACTGCTTTCGAGTTCGTTTCTATAGTCTTTCGTTGCATTCTAGTAAACATGATTTCCAGGTTCGTTTCCATAATTTTTCATTGAACTTTAGTGAATATTTTATGAACACTCTGGAGAGTTCGTTTCTTAAGTCTTTCGTTCCATACTGGTAAGTATTTTTAAAAAATACTTTCACTCTTAATCTTCCTGTGTTTAGAGCTCGGAGGGTATTCGGTCTTCTTCATGCGCATTGTGACTACGTTACCGGTTAACTTATGCAGAAACATACACAGACGAATATCTTAAAAATATTTACTTGATCTTTCACTACATTTTAATTACATGGACTAGACTTAAAAGAAGTCTATAGTGTTTTTTTTTGCTTTTTGTCATGTATAAATTAACATCTATTACAATGCCCATATATGTAAGTACGAGTATAGTATAAAATGATAATTACTGGTATGCAAATTTGGCGACATAATGTTTTGAAAAGAAACGGCTATAAATTTCGCATGAGGTGTTAAATAACAGCTAGTTTGTCGCCAAGAATTCAAGCTATGACCAACTCAACATCAACATTAAAGACATCAACATATTGCAACGACAATAAACTATGAGCCAATTAAACTATGAAAAGTCATGCGAATAATAATAAAGTTCACTAATGTTTCAAATGTGGCAACAATAAATTAATACATACTTCAACACATAAAAACGTGCAGTGAAGTAAATAAAAATGCAAATATTTTGAAAGAAAATATTCTACATAAATTACTAAGTAACAGCAAACCGAATGCAGGCAGCCACTAAAATACACACACACACCTACATCATAATAAATATGCAAATAGCCGTGTTCTTTATGTTGTTGACACTTAATCGTGGCACATGCCTTAGCGCAAGTGTGCAACACGCCCACAAATGTAAGCTAAACCACAAAAGAAAAAATATTCTATTAATATTTTAGTTAAACCCTTGCGGCATTATTTTATCGGCGCCAAAAACTAGTTAAGAACTTCAAATTAAATCTTAGACGCGCCTTCCTGTTCTGCTCTTTCCATATTTAATTAATTGCTGTGTAGACGCCACTGCCTGCTGCCGACGTGCTGTTGCTACGCTCCAAGTCATATGATTAAAAGCAAATCATTTGTTATGATAAAAGTTCCATTGCTAGAAGCAAGTTAAGTGGGTCTAACGTGGGGTTGGTTGCATTTTTATCGAATAGTTAATAAAATTGAGGTGACAAGTAATTAGCTAAGGTAATGCGGCATAAAAAATTGCGATTAATTAGCGTTAACGGCATTGGTTTGTAATTTGATTGAGTGTTTCCACAAGTATTGGGAGGAGATTTTAGCTCAGCTTCCAGGTGTTAAGAAAACAAAGTATTTATAGCGCGAGTTTTTTGGCACTTTCCTTTGGAGATTTAGATGATGGTTCTCTGAAAGTATACGACTGGTTGACCAAGTCCAGCAGTAAAACCACAGATAGGATACGGAGCTTTATTGGCCAAGACATACTCTTTATTCCTCCATTTTTCTATGCCTTAGAAATATTTTTTCTAATAAAAAAAGAAATTTAGTTTTATCCTTGTCTGTGATTATTTTGTTCTAAATTTATTGAATGTTATAAAATGGGCAATTTATTTTAAAATTTTTTCAAAATCAGTTGTAATTTGGAAGTCACTCATATTTTATTCATAATCCAAATCATGTTTACTTTGTCTTTTCCAGTTCAAAGGAAACAAGCGCTTCCACACTTCATAGCGTCCCATATTAAGACCTTCACGCAAAACGATTTCTTCGCCTATATCCAAATAGTGTTGACGTTTGAAACTAAAAGCCCGCCAGCGTATATCGCGTAGCTTGTCATCGCTTTGTTTATTGGGATCACTGAAATATGAAAATAAATAATTAGACATACAAAATTTAGTTAAAATAATTAACTTAATTCCGGTTTGTTATCTCACCCTTTATAAGCAAATGCTGTAAACATTCTTGTTAGCTTATCGACGATCACAAATTCTCGATCGTCCTCGGTAAACATGCGACTTACAGAAGGCTCCACAAATAAATACATCAAATCGTCGTGATGGACAACACCTGGCGAATATATAATGGTTAAAATTGTTATTAAATTTTTTTTTAATTTATAAATTTTTTTTTTTTACCATACCATATGGCTTATTTGTTGGGTAATAAATATGACTACGTTGTCCTTGATAGCTAAAACGGTAATAGAAAACTTTTGTCGAGCGCGCTGCTAGATGCACAAAACGATGAACACTGAAGCCAGTTAGGGCATCAGAGTAAAGCTGAAATGTAAAAAAATCAAATAAAAAAGTTACTTTCTACGAGCAATCTTCAGTGAGTTAATGAGAGATTTCAAGTGTGTATCGATTGAACCCCTGATTCTGTATAACATGGAGTTCAATGGAGAATGCTCAGTGGCTGATCCAGGAATTTGGGAAGCAGACGTCGTTTTGTGAAATTTTTACTTAAGTTTTTGCGTAAATATTACTATATTTTTTGCAATATTTTTACTGTTTTTCTGTGTAAATTTTACTGTCTTTTTGAAAAAAATTGTACTGTATTTATTGTGTACATTAACTGTACTTTTTGTGTATATTTTACTGTTTGTTGCGTAATTTTGACTATATTTCTGTGTTATTTTTACTATATATTTTGCGAAATTATATATTAATCGAGAGAAATCAACATGAATAAAATGCATCTGTACTTTACTTACTTGAATCAATAAATATTACTCATACGCAGTGTATGGCCTATAAAAAGTGCAGTATAATTGCAGGATTTCAAGATAAACACAATTATTTTTGCTAGAAAACATATTGTTATGCAATCTACTAAACAACTTTTAAGATTCGAATGTCCTTTTCTCGTGAATACGTTTTTTCTATATGCTTGAAAAGAATCCTGTTGTCCTTATAAAAATTTAAAAATTTCTAGGCCTTATTAGATTTTTTACGAACTTAGTTGAAGCTGCTAGATAAAACTGTAATTACAAATCCGCACGGGTTACCGTTATCCTAGAACAATAAAATTGGGCACACATGTTATTTAGTCTAAAAAGCGCCGATATAGAGGTTATGCATATCAAATTTCGAACCAACATTTCTTTCCATACATTTTTGCCACCAATTTTACCGGGACTCGAACCTAGAACCCTACATATGCCAGGAGATCATACTACCTCTAGGTCATGGCACTGTTTGAATTTTACATAGCAATTCAACAATATGTATTCAAAACCCAAACTACAGGAAGTGACTTCTAAGTGACGCCCGGAAGTTAAACACGCGATATTATTATGTTTTTTGATATTGTACAACCTAAAGCATCTTCTAGAGGTGCAAAATGCTAGCATGGTATAGATAACATTTTTTGTTGCACAGTGTAATTTAATGAAGGTGACATACCTCTATTAATGGCTGTAATGAACCAGCATACTCCAAAGACTCTTGACCAAAGTAAGCATTCTTCAATTCCATGCTAATATTTGACGCACGTGGACTATCAGCGCTATATAGAAAACATATAGGTGCAATTTGTTCGAAATTGTGAGCCAAGGCTTTCAAAAGGCGTGGGTTCTCAACAATAGCTAGAAGCATGCAAAGAATTAGCGCTATAAAGTTACACAATAGACTACTCACATATAGCCTGTCCAGCGAACTCGTCCTTTGTCATGCCGGTTATAATAGGAATTTTCATGAAATTGCCATTTTGATAAGACCACACTGGATCCTCGGTAAGAAAACGTTCCTGACCGTAGTCGGGTTCTATGACAGGTTTCCACAAAATCAATGGGTTATTGCGACCAAACTCGAACATATGCGGCAAGCTGTTTGCATATTCAAGGTAATGTTTCTAGAAATTAAAAAGTTTTTGTCAGTAATATGAGTTTTCGAAATTTCTTGAATCTCAACACTAACGCACCGAATGCAAACAACTCATCATATCTGTTAAATTGTCCGTTGAACAGTGTAATAGCGCTGCCTGTCGCATAGCCAAATTTAATTGCTCAGCGGGTAAAGGCCATTGACCCGTGACGGAACCACTCATTATAATAGCTTTGTGAAAGAGATTTCTAGACATTGGCGATACCATGTGCAAGGTGATGCTCATAGCACCAGCACCATAGCCCAGCAGTGTGACCGAGTTGGCATCACCACCAAAACGTGAGATGTGCAGCTTCACCCAACGCAGCAGCATCACTTGATCCTTCAAACCCATATTACCGAGTGCCTCTTCTGTACCAGTCGCCAAAAAGCCTAGTGATCCGAGACGATAGTTGAATGTTACCAGCATTACATTTCGATCCATAAAATATTGCGGTCCAGCGAAATTTTTACTTTGTCCCGAGAGTGAGTAAAAACCACCAGGATGTATGAATACAATAACGGGTTTCTTCACATTCGGCTCTTTCTCGGTGGGTAGATCACGAGTATAAATATTAACCCGCAAACAATCCTCAGACACATCATCACTATACAAACCCGGCTGTGGACAACGCGGCCCATCAAAGGTGGCATCGAAAATATCAAACCATTGATCGACCGGTTCGGGTGGCTTGAAGCGTAAAGCACCCACAGGTGGTTTGGCATATGGTATGCCACGAAATGCATAGAAATTACGTCCAGCTTGTGAGGGTAGCAGCGTGCCACGTATTTTACCTAAAGCTGTCGTAAGCACCATATCCGATAGCTCGCGATCCAAGCCCTCCGCGGTGCTGTTATCTTCACATTCCACACTCGTAGCACTCGCCAACAATCCGAGCATGCAAAGCACTACTACGCTATTCAAGCAGCGACGTATAGGCATTGCTGTAACGCACGAAAGGATTCACAAAACTGATATGGACTCAATGGGCGCATGCAGCTTTTATAGGCTCTGCACGTTAGGTGATCATTTGATATTGATGCGCGAAATTCAAATTGATTATTATTGCTAGAATGCGTGGGTGATATGCATTTACAAATGATCTGAATAATGGTTGTGATATAGCATGCCCATTGCATAGAACTATTGACCACACACACCACAGCAGAGAATGAGCGCAGCTGGAGCTAATCGCACTTTCAAGTCTAATTGAATAGCGAAAGCAAAGTGTTGCAAATTTAGTATGCAGTGGGCTGTTAGGTGTTAGCTAGGCGTTAGACTTGGGTAGTTCATGAACTAATTAGTTCATTGAACTAGATCATAGAAGTGCTCGCGGGAACTAGTTCAAAATTTTAAATGAACTACTTGAACTATGAAAAATCTTCGTCAAATTTATAGAATTGATTGAGAATGAGAAAATAACGAGAAACCAAAGATACAGTAAAATCCCTGCCAGCCAGGGCTAGCTGTGTTGAAAACAAAATCACAAACTAGTGCTGTGCAATACGAAAATTGCTTCGAGCTAACAACGCATAGTTCGATAATATTCAACACAAATTAGAAACTCCAATATGGGTAGAAAAAGAACCTCGATAAAAAAATTGCCTACTTTTTTATCTAGTTTTATGGTAAGCGCGACCAAGTAATTTCGCAAGATTTTATCCGCTGCTGGTTAGCCGGGTTTGTGCTACTGTACATAAGTAGTGGTATATGTTTCCTTTAAGAGTCAACTGCAAAAACACGTTGAAAAGTGTAGAAGGAGGTATCAAAACACGTCCCTGTGGATTATTGAGACCAAAGGCATATTTTGATACCCTCCCAACATTTTTGGACGTGTTTTAGCAGTTCTTTTTTAAGGGAAACAAATACAAAAAATGAACTAAATGAACTTAAAACGAACTACATGAATTAGTTCATTTTGGTAAGCTAGTTCGAAATCTCTGATCACTTTAATGAACTAAAACTCCCAATTCTACTAGGCATACTGCGAATGTAAGTTTATCGTTAGAGAAGTCGGATGAGTTTTTTTTGCCTTTCAGCACGTTTTCCGGCCAATGCTCAGAGTTGAATGCGTTTTGAAAAAAATTTACTAATGCGTTTTTTATATTTTTAATACATATATGTACTAGCAGATGACTTGAATTGTATATCAAGCATACGTGCCGAATAAAATCTGACCTTAAATACAACGCCATCTAGCGGCAACAAATATTTCCCATGTCGAGAGGATACGTATAACGGAATAAACTGTCAATAACCCCTACGATTATATATAAAATATGGAATACTTGCTCGAGATCTTAAGCCATGTCACCTTTACAGGCAGATATCCGTGCATTAACCCATTTACTCCCATTGTACCCGTACGAGTATACGTTTTCAAATATCGATAACTGTATTTTAAACACCTAAAATATATAATGTTGCTACAAAAATAATATAAACTGAAGTCAATTATCAGTTTCATACTTTAAATGCCTATTTACCTCTTCTGGGAATACAATTTTTTGAAAATTCTTAAATTTGTTTCGAAAATTTAAAAATTTTTTTTTTGTATTAAGTTAACTATTTCACTAGAAATTAATTACATAATTACAAGTAGTAAAAAGGTACTCCGGCAAGCGGATCTGGGACCGGGATTTAATGGGTTAATCTTAAAATTAAAATTATTGCTAATTTTTCTGTATGTTTGTTGGCGCATCACTCCAAAATCTCAGTTTAGAATTCAACGAAATATTTACCGTTGTATTTCTAGATGTCTAACTTGAGGCTTAGAATACAATATAAGCCAATTTTCAATTTCTGTGTTTATGTATGTTTGTATGCACATCACAAAATAAGTACTACATCGAATTGAATGAATTCTTCACCGATGTATTGCTGCAGATCCATCTTGAAAAATAGAGTCCACTTTTTGGTAACCGAATTTTTCATAACTCCGATACAAAGCAGTCGGAGAAGAAATCCGTTTCAGAGATTTAACCAAAGTTCGTAACATCTCTACCGCTAGCATTCGCAATTGTTTATTGCTTGTTGGCATATTGCCACGTGCCACATACTATTGCAAGTGTTACAAGATCAACACAAGATAGTTTAAATTTGAAATATTAACTTTTATGTCCAAGCATTTGAGTAAGTGTAGAACACCAGCAGAGAGATGAGCGTGGGTTTTTGCAGCGGAGAATAGTTAGGTATATGCTGTTAGCAAAGCAAATCAATGGCATTCCAATAAGAAGAGCTTGGCTTAATGTAGCCCTGCTCGTGTAAAGCTGAAGGTAAATAGAGCAGTGAGTCAGAATAACGAAAAAAAAAACATAAAAAATAAATAAATAAAGTTGGATATTTGCTCGTATCTCTCTAACTAAGCAAATACTTAACCGCTTTGATAATTTTTGTTTTAAAACGTTCGTATTACAATTGCGGAGGATTTTGTATACAAAATGTTCTAGGAAAGTAAATGGTTTTCGAGATATCGACCAAAATTCTAATAAAATAAGAGAAGTTCAAATAACAGAAGTGAGACAATTGACCTTAGTTCGTGTTCCACATATATGTTAACTCTCTAATAACTCACACATTCAAAAGAGAAGAGCGACCTGCATTGCCTCTCAGCGTCTGTGTTGTTCAATGTAAATGCAGAATCCTTTTTCTGTACTCTATATAAAGTACAACGGGCGGGAATGGGTTAAGAAAAAAAAAACACCAAAAATAAACCCACAAATTAGTAAGCATACATACATACATAATCGTTCCAAAGCATTATGCGTAGTTTAGCTTAAGCTCCATCCCATGTCTGTACTTGGTTCCTTCTTTTTGAAATTTTTTTTAAAATGCGACATCGTCGGGTTAATCAAATGAACAACCGAATCAAACGACTTAACATAAAATATATACCAACCAATTTAGTGTGAAATCCGACAAATCAAGTCAAGTAAGTTATGAGCCAATTGTTGGTTGCGACTGAAAGGATGAAGAAGATAAAGAGAACGTTTAACAGAGATCAAGAAAATATTTTTGTAGTTAAAAAGGAATACATATTGGACTACAAATGCGTTTTAATACATTCAATGAACTGGTATGTATGCATATTAGGGCGTCACAAAAATGTCTGGAAAAAATGAAAGTTCGAAATTTTATATGCAAACCCTCTGTGCTAAGTTGTATTATTCTAGGATAATGGCAACTAGTGGCCATTTTAAGTTAAAGTTTTTGTTTGCAAAAAAGTCTATTAAAGCTTGCAAAATTACATAATTTTTATATTTTGTTCATATATAAAGGACTGTGTAGCAAATCTCTACCTTTGAGTTTTTATAAGGACAATGGGATTCTATTAAAAAAAAAATGTATTTACGAGAAAACCACATTGGAATTTCAAAAGTATTTAGTATATTGCGTAACAATATGTTTTCTAGTAAAAATAATTATGTATATCTTGGAATTTTGTAATTATAGTGCACTTTTTATAAGTCATACCCGGCGTATGAGTAACATTAAGTTATTCAAATAAGAAAAGTTCAGATAAAATACCGGTTTATTAATTATAAAGCCCTTAAGCAGCAAGAAAACAGCAATATTCTATTATTTATCAAACAACTTTCATTTTTTTGCGACAGTCTAATGCATATACCTATATTTACTTACTAAAACAAAACTACACAGGAAACATAATCAAAATTAGAAATAAATAAATTTAGAAAGGACTTATGCACCAGACAATGGAGAGCAGATGCGAAACGCAATGAACAAAGCAAAGCACGTTTGAGATGTTCAAAGTTTGTATAATTTAACAATAGATTTTGATCCTAATCTCATTCATTCAATAATGTGTTCCTGGGAAAGAAGTGTTTATAAAGTGAATTTTGATCCAACCTTCCAAGAAACAAAACCTAAGCAGGTACATAAATAGCTTTAAGCTTAATATTAGCTGGTGTGAAGCTTTTTGCAGCATTCGAATTGGAAACAATACAACCGTGGAACATTTTGATTGATATGGTATAGAAATTGAGAATTTTTTATTGGATCGTGTTGTTGCTTTACTTATTTAGTTAAAAAAAAATAAAAATTTAATAAAAATATAAATATATAAAAAAATGGAACAAAATAAAATTTAATTTAATTAAATAAAATACATAAAAAAATAAAAAATAAGAAAATAAAAAAACAATTTAATAAAAAAAAATAAATAAATAAAAAAAAAAAAAAAAATTATATAAATTAAAATAAAATGAAAAAAAAACCAATTAAAAGAAAATAGCATAAAATA
>CAXKVI010000002.1:15091681-15106681 GCA_964058755.1 Campiglossa producta | reverse complement strand
CCCAATGAAGGTCTATCTCTTATATTGATATGGTCATGGTATGGTAATGTTGTTGTTGTTGTTGTTGTTGTTAACAATGCATTGCCCTGTCTAGAGAATATGATCATTCCGAAGATCTTCATCAAGCTCTTCTAAGGGGAGTCCAAGGAAACGTGCAGTTTCAACAGGGTTTGCCCATAGGGACAGAGGGGTTAGAAGAGTAGGTTCAGATGAACAATTGAAGAGATGTAGAGTATCATGGGGTGTCCTACCACATGCAGGGCATGTGTTTGAGATTGTATCATTCAGTCTGGATAGGTAGGAGTTTAACCTCACACTGTATCCAGACCTAAGCTGTGCCGAGGTGACTCTTGTCTCCCTTGGTAAGGTGCGTTCTTCTTCAGCAATATCCGGTGGAGGACTGTTTAGAACGGGATTCGCAGGTAGAGATCTGACAAAAGTGTCTCGGTGTGGATGTCGGTTAGAGCCCGCTTATGATTCTGCAGATCAAACGGCAAGGTAATATGATGCCGGATCTCGTCATAATGCTTGCGGAAATGTTTCCTTATGTCTCTCGGGGGCGGATCTGTGTCCAAAAGATGACGGTTTGGATGTGCTGACTTGTGGCAGTTCATAAGGAATTGCCTGCTCAGCATTTCCGCGTGCTCTTTTACATTGTTGTTGTTGTTGTTGTTGTTGTTGTTGTTGTTGTTGTTGTTGTTGTTGTTAACAGCAAAACACTCCCCGAAGGTTTTGAGGAGTGATGCCGAAGTTGACAGTGCTTGGCCGGATATGACCCCGGTACGCTGCGGTACTCCCTTGCGGTACTGCCCGACTATCGTGGTAGCGATTTGGTATGACCAGTGGAACCTTCTAGGTCATGTCATCCCTCCATCCGTGAGGAAGAAGAAGATGGGTAATGAGAGGTGAGAGGAATCATATCCGTAGATCAACCATCGAGTAGCACGTCATTACCTATGTGCATATTAGTCGCCTCTTACGACCGGTATGCCTACCTCGGGCATATTCTAAACCCCTAACCCGCAGGGCACTTTTACATTGAGCAGTTTTGCCTACTGATGGAGGTGAGACTCGGGAGACATGAGGAGACATCCCGTAGCAGTTCTGATGGCAGTATTTTGGCAGACTTGTAACTTCGTCCAGTTGGTGTTATGTACATTAGGCGACCATATGGGTGCGGCATAGTCAAAAACGTTTCTTTGTCTTTTCCCCAAGTACTGCCGACAAGTGACTTGAGGATCTTGTTGCGACCACGTACCTTTGAGACCATTGCAGACACATGACCAGCATATGAGAAAGTATTATCCAGTGTCACCCCTAATAACTTTGGGTGGCTGACAGTTGGTAGCTTAGTGCCATCAACGAAAATGTCTAATTCATTTCTCACCTGGTGCGTCCATGTTGTGAAAAGCGTTGCCGTGGATTTAGTCGGAGATATCGTCAGAACTCGCTCAGTGAAAAACCTGCTTTTGACAGGTCAAGTGCCACTAACAAAGTCCTGTGATTTGGTTGGTTTTGATTTAGGCCGCTTTTTATTTGCGTTGTAATGGCATTGAGTGCGGTGGTGGTGCTGTGAAGCTAACGGAAGCCATGTTGATGACTAGCCAGGTGCAGATTTGCAGTATAATACGGGAGCAAAATGGTTTAGTATGGTATGGTAATGCTAAGGTTTTTTAATATTTCATGTTTCCTGGGGGCCACTTATGCCATGTTTTACTGTATTTACTGTTGCTAATAGTCGACCGATGGCGCGCGGTTTGTATTTAGTTTGTCCAAACAAATCGACTGCCAGACAAGTGACGCAAACAAAAAATAATTCTATTAAAGCACAAGCAGGCGGACGCACGGGCGGTGCTGTGATTCATATCGTTGCAACAAAAGGCGTGGCAGCAAATGGTAAAGACAACAATTGTTGCAGTGATTGCTGTAGCACCTCGACAACAATAAAATCGTAAATACTCCGCTATGCCGATAATGACAACAAAAAGAAATAGCGAAACAGCAACAACAGCACAAAAAGACAGCATCATCAAACGCCACACCAACAACAACAATCTAAGCCGACACAAAATAACATTTAAATCACTGTCAAACGGTTGCAAATGTTTTCAACGTATGCCAACTGAGAAACTCATTTGCTATGCCTCTAAGCAAGCACAATAGCTGTGGTTGGTGTTGCTGTAAAAACTTTAAATGCTGCACGCATGTCAAATCAGCTTCATACATAGTACATACATACATATATGATAGTTAAAAATTTGCATGCCGTGCAACATCTAGACGTGTAGATATGTATGTATGTGTCTGTATGTGCCCCATATTGTGACATGCCACAATTACTTGTCTCTCACTGAATTTGCTTAGATGCCCATTGGCAATTTTATGAGCCAATGAATTATTGTAATGACTTTTAACTATTGAAATGTGAATGCGCATATTTGTCTTCAAGGGGAGTGTTAAAGTACTGTACTCTATGAATACCTATAAACCGCAACGAAAAGTCAATGCTGGCACCGTTCGTCACATAAATTTTTGCTATTAAAAATTGAGCCACTCATAGTGATTGTTATTTATCGCTTTGTTGACCTTAAACATTTGTAAACTTTTTTATACGTGTGATAGTTTTTACTACCTTAAATTTGAAAAGCAACAGCAAAGATTATCATAGTTATATTTTGCTTTGAAAAAAATAGTAGGAATAACACCCTAACTTTATGACGTTTATTTTAATTTAATTTTAGTTTATTTTACTTTGATTTTTCTCTCTTTTTTACTTTATTTTATTTTATTTAATTTAGTTTTATTTTATTTTATTTTACTTTGTTTTAGTTTTTTAGTTTAATTAAAATTTTTTTTTCTTTTATTTTATTTTATTTTTTATTATTTTTTTTTTTCATTTAATTTTATTTATTTACATTTTTTTGCTTTATTTTTTTAATTTTATTTGCTTTAATTGTTTTGTTTTAAATTAATTTGTTTCATTTTAATTTAATTTCTTTTGGGTTATTTTATTTTAATTTACTTTATTTTGTGTTATTTTAGTTTATTATTTTATTTTATTTTTTTAATTTTATTTTATTTTTTTTTTAATTTTACTTTATTTTATTTTGTTTTATTTTATTTTATTTTATTTTATTTTATTTTATTTTATTTTATTTTATTTTATTTTATTTTATTTTATTTTATTTTATTTTATTTTATTTTATTTTATTTTATTTTATTTTATTTTATTTTATTTTATTTTATTTTATTTTATTTTATTTTATTTTATTTTATTTTATTTTATTTTATTTTATTTTATTTTATTTTATTTTATTTTATTTTATTTTATTTTATTTATTTTAATTTAAATATATTTGTTTACAACAATGGAATTGTTGTTTTACGGCTTTTTGGTACTAAACTTCATTGTAATTGCAAGCTTGAAGCCAAGAAATAATGAGTTTTTGTTTTTCAACAATATCATTATTGCTATTGGTATTTTTAATTTTAATAATTCATATTAATAATTAAAAATTTTTGTTAGAATAGAAAAACTAAGTTTTTGGGTCACACGCCATAGCTTCATAGATCGATTTCGGGAGTTGCTAGTTCCACTCATAAATCATACTGATGAGTGGAACTAGCAACTCCCGAAATCGATCTATGAAGCTATGGCGTGTGACCCAAAAACTTAGTTTTTCTATTCTAACAAAAATTTTTAATTATTAATATGAATTATTAAAATTAAAAATACCAATAGCAATAATGATATTGTTGAAAAACAAAAACTCATTATTTCTTGGCTTCAAGCTTGCAATTACAATGAAGTTATTTTAATTTAATTTAATTTTATTTTATTTTATTTTATTTTATTTTATTTTATTTTATTTTATTTTATTTTATTTTATTTTATTTTATTTTATTTTATTTTATTTTATTTTATTTTATTTTATTTTATTTTATTTTATTTTATTTTATTTTATTTTATTTTATTTTATTTTATTTTATTTTATTTTATTTTATTTTATTTTATTTTAGGTACGAAAGACTTAAGACACGAACTTTTTCATAGGTTGGATTGTTACTTGTTGCTCTTTTATACCAGTTTGTTAAACATTTTCTAGCATTGAAGTCGGAAAACTAATTAATTCTTTAGCTAGACGGGTATTAGAGCTCTCTGACTCATCAGCAGGCTACATTCGAGACCTACATAATTAATACCAGCAACTAAGAGCTGCAATACATTGTCTTTCATTAACAAAGAATTTTCGCATATGTAAGGATGTGTATGCTCGCTTTTGAAAAATTGTTTTAAATCAGCACCGAACAAGCTTGCGAACACCTTCTGCAATTCGATATTCTGAACTAATCGCACGCGCATGCGCACTTCCTCACTGCAGGTATTCGTACATAAGTCAAAACAGCAACAAACAAATTAATCAAAATACAAATTTGTTTAATTCATTTAAACGTGAAGTAAAATCGAGAAAGAGAAAAATTACCAACATTTCTCAAAAACAAATCACAAGCACGACATCTTAAACAGAACAAAAATAACACCAACAACATATTACAAATAACGCACGAATGTTGAACGATTGGTAGTCAATAGTATGGAGAACAACAACAAGCAATGCATTACAAAAACGATTTGACTGAAAGTAAGCGTATGTATATATCCAGGTATCTTATGTTTGTTGGCCTTTGGTGGGTGCAAAAAGTTATAACTCAAAGTGCGCATACTCACAGCTGCTGCATTAACACTTTGCCATTTTGTAGCGAGGCTGGCTTATTTGAGTAGAGAATTGATTGCATGCACAAATGAAATTAATTATGCAAAGTTGGCGTCGATGTGGAATTGAAAACGCGTCGGCAAATCAATGAATAAAATCGCACAACAACAAACAACAAACGAGTCGAAGATGAATTGCAGGCCAAAGTAGCAGCACCAAGCAGCTATAAATGTATGTGATTGTATATAAGAAATGCTTATGTTGCTGATTTGTGTCGGCAGATAATGCCAATGTGCGAAGTGCATGACATACCAGCCACATTCTAACTTGCTCCTTTTTCATAGACTGCGCTGGAATGTGTTAATACTTTGATTTTGTATCTCAAAGACCTAAAAGCTTAAACTTTTGGCGTCTACAACTGGAGCGCCTGTGCAGCAGCTAATCTCATAAAGGAAGTGGCTGAGAATGCAGCGCCATGATGCTTATCAAATGCAGCACGCAACAACGACATAGTGGGCAAACAACAACATCAACAACCAACTGTTTTTTTTTTTGGATTTTTGCAAATATTGAGCTACTTTGAATTATATAGTATGTACTAAACGGCTGATATGAAGATATTGTTGTTTTTGGGCTTGAGTTCAGCCAAATAAAAGCTTAGCCGCTCAATCCAGAAATTCAAACAAAAAATCACTCTTTTCAAGAAGTATTATGCGATGGATACACACACGGCCATAATCCCACATAAATGCTCTTTTATCATGTCCAAATTTTATCCTCACACACACAACATTGGGAATTAAGTGAATTTCATGTTTGGTTGTTATTCTACCAAATCGGCACACTAGCGCGACATCTACCGGTCGCTAGCCTATTTGTTTTGGGTTTGTTTCTATTTGTTGCTGTTGCTTTATGAATGTTGCCAGCGCAAATTTTTTCTGCTCTCAAATCCGCTATATTTTCGGGAATTAATTATGGAGATTATCTTCAAGTTATTCCCAAACAAGCAGTTAATTCCGGATTTGCGCTAGTATATCAGCCTTATTAAATCTGCTCAAATCTTCTTCATTTTTGTGAATTAAAGAAATCGGCCATGTGCAGCGATAAAATACCAAAGGTTCCCGTCGATGCGACATCCGTTCTCGCCACAAGTAGAGAGTTTGTAAGCCGTGGGTGATGATTTGGCGTCATTTGAAAAATTATGGCTGGCTTGATTTTGAATTCCGCTAGTCGGTTAAGCACTTCTGGGCTAGTCGGTTAAGCACTACTGGAATGGTGAGTATGAGCTTCTCGAAATACTTACCCCATTGGGTTAACCCTGCAAAAATCGTTGGATTAACAACATTGGAGTACATTGCAAAGTACTCTGATAGTAGGTACTCCATGGAGTAGCAGAAACAAAGCGAAGGTTGGAGTAGGTGGTCCAGTCCTAGGACATCGCAATGTTAATTGGAGCACAATTTTTATATGAAAAAGGATTACATTTGGAGTACGCTCCAATTGGAGTGCTCTTTGGATAGGAAATAGATTTCTCTCGATTTTTGCAGGGAATGGCGTAAGCGGCAGCAAAAGTACACGAACTGAAGGTTCGAGGGATAAAGTAAGTGCCAGCAGAGGAAGTAATTGTGAGAAGTATTTGCGCTCCACTGAAATTGCTAGGTGACTTATAGTACGTTTACACCGCAACAAATTTGGCGCTTTTTCCATACAAATCTCATTTTCCAAATTTGGAATTCCATCGCATTTGGCCTCACAGCTGTAAATAAAAAATTTCAACTAGTTTTTTTAAAGAAAATTTGCTATGTCTACTAGGAAAAGGCACAAGCCTTCTCGACTCTTCTTTTATTATTACTCTACAGGTGGCTTTTTGTCCTGGTAGAAGATTCTTGCAGGTGAAGCCAAATGCAAATTTACCAGTGCAAACGGTGTCGAACTGGCTCATTTGGATTCGCCAAATTTGGTGCGGTGTAAATGTACTATTAAGTTATGACAGAGCAGTGAACACATCGAGAACTAAAGAAAAGGAAGGCCCCTGCGGTGCCGAGGTAGGTATGCCTTTCTTAAGACGCGACTAAAATCTACGTCGACCAAAGGTTCTATGAAATAGTACCCACGGAAGGCGGTCCAATACCCCAAGGTTCTAATGGGCGGAACATAAAGAACTTATTTCCGACAAAGGAACAGTCGATATCCAATAATTCTGTTTGGTCCGTCATGCCGCATGCGTCGAACAAGCAGGGCGAAGGAATGCTACAACAACAACAACAACAACAAACTATATAATGTTTAGAGAATTACCAAACATGCATTTTTAAAGCCGAACCGAACCAATTATGGCCAATTGTGGCCGAATCCAAACCGATGTTTGGTGGCCGAAGCGAAGTCGAGTTCGATTTTCCCCCAACTTTGACCTCCTTCATTACTATTTGATTCTATTCAGGTTCAACTCATAGCCTCTCACTTGCTTTATTGCACTTCAATTTTATTCCCAACATCAAACATTTTAATTACATATAAATATTCATTACGATTACAGTTGCAAATCAATAAATTACAAAATTGTGTAAACCGTTGCATGCTGTTGCTGCCGTATCAGAGCCACCGCATTTGCATCAAACACACACACACACACCCATCAGCATGCATGCACACATTAGTAAATTTAGTATGAACACCCGTTAAAGTTGGTAAGTAATTATGGAAATCGCAATAAATCTTTTGCTTGCAAATCAGTTGTAAATTTTTCTGATCGAAACGCCACGCAGCAAATGACTTGTGGAGCCAGCTCAGCTCAGCGCAGTCAGGAGTGAGTACCAATTCCATTAACGACATTGTCGCGTATTGCCAATAATACTTATTACATACTTTGAGTTACATACATACATATACATATACATATCAAGAAATGCAATATAAATGGAGTCGTTTCAAATCGCTTTGCTTGGAATGTGAAATTTCGCACATTTGATTTACGTGCCACAACTTGAAGAATTTAGTTGCTGGTTTTAAGTGTCATTAAAGTTAACTCGCCTGCAGCACGCAAGTCATGTTCGCTAGTTACTTAGCTCGTTTTGCAGAAGAATTGGCGTTTGTTAGCTACTCGACTTTACAATTATTTTATTCCACAGCTGAGTTAATTATTTAAATGTGTGCAGCATTTTATGGTATTTTAGCTAATGATACTCAAAGAAATATTTAAGTCAAGTTGAATGTAAACAAATTTACATTGTAGTTATTTAGTAAACAGAAAAAAAAAGAGCTGACATCCGGTCTGAGTAGTTATAGTGGTGGCCATATCATTTGCAACCGATTAAAATGGCTAGTTTCAACCTAAAAAAAAAAAATCGATTTTTCGAGCTTTGTAAAAATTCAAAGAAAAGCTGCAAAATTAAGGCCTTTCCGAGAAAGTGAACTAGGGAATTATATAAAACAAGGAAAGGGCTGTCTTTGGCTGTACCGAAGGCTTTATACCTTTCATGAGTATAAGTCACGTTATTTGAAACATGAACAAACTACAAAAGAGTGACGTTCTTACGCTGATATATAAAGGATATATAGCCCAAACCTCCTTTTATCGATACAATCGATTGTTTGGGGGCTATGTGAAAAATTAATTCAACCCTACTGTTTTTCAACATCGGCATTAGACATGCAAAGAGAGCAATAGTTACAAAATTTCACGTTCCTACTTATTTTATTACAGGAGTTATAGCCCAAAAAATGTTTATCGGAACTATCGATTGTATGGGGGCTATGTGAAATATTAATCGAGTCTGGACGATTTTCAACATCGATATTGCTCATGAAAAAATAGCGATAGCTACATAATTTCACGTTCCTACTTATTTTTGACAGGAGTTATAGCTCAAAATCGGTTTATCGAAAAAATCGATTGTATAGGGGCTATGTGAAATATTAATCGAATCTCAATGATTTTCAACATCGACATTGCACATGCAAAAACAGCAATAGTTACAAAATTTCACGTTCCTACCTATTTAATTACAGGAGTTATAGCCCAAAAAACGTTTATCGGAACTATCGATTGTATGGGTGCAATGAGAAATATTAATGGAATCTCAATGATTTTCAACATCGACATTACTCATGCAAAAAGAGCTGTAGCTACAAAATTTCACGTTCCTACCTATTTAATTACAGGAGTTATAGCCCAAAAAACGTTTATCGGAACTATCGATTGTATGGGTGCAATGAGAAATATTAATGGAATCTCAATGATTTTCAACATCGACATTACTCATGCAAAAAGAGCTGTAGCTACAAAATTTCACGTTCCTACTTATTTTATTACAGGAGTTATAGCCCAAAAAGTGTTTATCGGAACTATCGATTGTATGTGAGCTTTATGTAATGATAGTCGGATCCTGTTGGTTGCGACAAATGATTAATAGACGACAAAATGACACCCGCTCACCAAGTTTCATTCAGATATCTCAAAAATAACGTTCAAACAGACAGATTTATGGACGGACCGACGGAAATGGCTAAATCAACTCAGCTTATCGTCCTAATCATATCGGTATACTTATTCGTGGGTCGATCTCTTCTTCTTCTCATACTTACAAACATCGGACCAAAGTTATTATACCATTTCATCTTCATTAAAGGTATAAAAATGTCGAACTTGGCAGGATTCGAACGTAAGCGCTCAGGAGTCACAGCCGACTGCTTTACCGCTGAGCTATGCTGCGCATGAGGTTTTTGTGAGCAAAATTCAATTACATTCAAACAAACCAAAAAAAAAAAATGTATACTGATTTTTTATTAAGATCTTAAATCGAAGCCAAAAGAAATTGAAAGTTTTTTAAACTTGTATTCCAAAAAAAGTTAAAAAATCGCTTAAACTTTAGACGGTTTTAAAATTTAGGCTTATTTTTTTAACCGTGTACTTAAACCAGTAACGGAAAATTTTTCAAGTCAACTTTAAAATGTATCTGGCTGTTAAAAAATTTTTTCATAAAAACTTGAAAAATTTTGTATGAAATTTTTTTTATCAGGCTGATAAATTTTTAAGTTTACTTAAAAAAAACGGTCCTAATATTTTACAGATGACTTAAGGTTTAAATTTAAAATCCAACCAATTTCAAGAAAAGAGATGATTTTTTTGAAGAAAATAATACTATTCACATCCCCAAGGCAGTGATGGGCATTATTTTATTTTTGAGTGACGAGTGACGAAAAAATAAAAAATTACTTTTTATTTGTTATTCAAATAAACATTTTCGGGACTACATATTTCGAAACTGTTTCGGGATTATATCGGTACTGTTTCGGAATAATTTCGGGACTATTTCCGAAAAATTTCGAAACTGTTTTAAGATAACTTTTGGATCATTTTCGGGATCATTTTGCAGCTGTTTTTGGGATAATTTTGGGAACATGTTATTTTTGAATAAACAATTAAGGAAGTCTAAGTTCGGGTAAACCTAACATTAAATACGCTGCGGTAGTTTTTAGAACACTAAATTTTTGGGATTTTCGAAATTTTTTATATCGAAAGTGGGCGTGGTCGGCAAGCGATTTCATCCAATTTTTTCAGGTATACTCACTTGACTGGTAGTATATGTTGTGCCAAATTTCATCATTGTACCGAAATCAGTTTAAAAGTAACGACCAGCCGAATTTGCAAAAATGCCTCCCTCAAAAGTGGGCGGTGCCATGCCTACCTTAAAAAAATTATAAAAATTTATCAAACAATCATAATAGAAGAAAATTTTAGTCATTTCAACTATCGAGATTTGCCAATTTATAAGATTTTCGAAATTTTCGATATCGAAAAGGGGGCGTGATTACCGTTCGATTTCGCGTTGGGCCATAACCTCGCGAGGTTAAAAGAGCATTTTTTGAGTTAAATCATATTGTTGTTGTCAATGAACTCGAATTTATGGCTCTTCACGTTGAGGTAATATTATAGTTGAGATCTATGTAAATTCTTCCAAATATCTAATTTCCACTAAGTCCTATCAATATTGAATATATGTATGTAGGAATTAATAATTGTAGCTGTAATAATTTATTTAAATAGCGTCATTTTACAAAATCATTTGCAATTGCTAACCAACAATTTGCACCAACAGCACCAACATATTTTATGGACCAATAAAAGCTGCTCAGATTTCAAACAAAATGCGAGTGTTCAAATAGCAAGAGTGCCAGCTTAAAAACAAGAAAAAAGGATATCAAAAACGAAAGGAAAATAAAAAAATGCTGGCACAAGTGGGCTGACATTGGAAGACATAAATTAGTGACTAAAGCAGCGAATGTGATTAAAAAGCAATTGGCGGCGCATAAAATCAGAGCAGGCAACAAGAAGCCACAACAATAAATATGCAGAGCAAGGAAAAGCGTGATCGCAGTGCGAGTATGTGAAAGAGAGTGGCAGTTTAAGTTAGTGCAATGCAAGTAGTCACACACATACATATACCCAAGAGAACACCATAGGCAAGCACGCAGCACCACTTTGGGCAAGCACACTGTACTGTTTAATGCAGTTTGTTGTTGCGCATGCGCGCTCACTTGAAAGATTTGTGGGCTGACAGGTGAAAATAATAGACCGACGCTTTAAATTATCGTGTTGCAAAGCAAGCAAACCATGTGCTGCTGCACGTTTTCAATGTAAGCGAATAAAGTGAGTGTGTTTGTAAGAGTTTTGGGTAAGTTGGAGTGGAGAAAGAGGGCAGGCAGTTGGTTAAACGCAGCCGTTAGTTGAAAAAAAGTGAGGTAACTTGAGTGAGGTGGGTTGGCAATGGGTTGACGGCGATGTGGCGACGAATAGTGCAAGCAGAAAGCTGTGCTACTGTTTATGCCATGCAGCTGTTGCATGCCACAGCTTCTGAACGCCAATGCTCTGTGGAAAAGGTGCAAAGTATACGGTAGATTTAAAATGCTATGCAAAAATCATAGTAAGCGTGAAAATAGGCAGCTGCCATGTATGTAAATATGTATGTGTTGTATGTATGAGCGAGTGTGTGTGTATGCGTTGGCACCTATATGCATGTATGAGTGTAGGTGTTTGTAGCGGCGATTCGACAGTTGGTAGTGAGAAAATAAATGGATTTACATTTGCGGAAATTATAAAACGATTTGTTTCAATTGCTTTAGAAAATTTACACCCAACAACAATGATAACATATGTACATACACCCGTGGACTTTCGAGTAGAAGAAGCAGAAGCTGTAAATGCAAATGCGCTTTGATGAGTATGGTTTTTGTATACCCAATTGTATCGGTGACATTTTTCAATATTTCGATTTGAAAGAGACCGAAGCAGATATCTAGGCAATTCACAAGGTCTCTTATTTCATGCTATCGTCTGTTGTGCTATGTTTTTTTTGAAAAATTTATATGAGAAACCATGGCAACAAAATAAACCATACAACGATACCATGAATATGAGACTGTTGTAAATTGGCCCATCATTTTAATGGGCGTGAAAATTAATAAAAATCAACAGCTATTCCTAACTAGTTTTCTAACTCAAACATTAGAAAAATTTTCTAATTTGAAACCAGATTGGAGCCTTAAACGATCCACCAAGTCACCTGACTATCACCTGATTGCCAAATGTAAGCGTGCAATCGAGGACAATATAGGATTCTTGCCGGACTGGAAGAAAAACTCTTACCTACGAAAAGATGGACGGTGTCTATTGGGCAAATGACCATAGCGCAATTCCGGACGATAAAAAAACACAACCCTCCACTCGACTGAAAACTGACGAAAACCGCGTCGAAATTTTTTTTAACTTTTTTGTATTTCTTTTGGTATAGATTTAAGCTTAAATGAAAAAGCAGTCTAAAATTTTTTTTTGATTTTTTTGAAAGTCATTGAATTTTGCCCACAACACTTTTGTATGCGGCATAGCTCAGCCATAGAGTTTCCGTCATCCAGATTTTATTTTATTTTATTTTTAAAACTTTTTGGTTTAAAATTGAAACTTTTTAGTTTTAAGTTAAAACTTTTCAATTTCAAATATTTTGTGTCGTTCTCATTTATTTTTGAAAACTTTTTCAAGTAATTGAATTTTGCTCAAGCATGAATGTTAAAATTTTGGGAAATCGTATTTGTGAGTTTATTCCACTCGCAAAATTTAAATGTGTAGAACATTCATGTTTATGGCGCAACGAAAATGTTTAAAAATTGAGTTTTGAAATTTTTTGAAATTTTTGTTTGGTCAGAAACATGTATGTGTTGCCCTCAAAGGCAGACACCATGACGTATACGTAATAATTTTGCTACACATTCATGTTTCTGACAAAACGAAAATTTTAAAAAATTTAAAAATTTAGTTTTTATACATTTTTGTTTCGCCAAAATCATGAATGTGTAGCACATTCGTTTTTCTGGTACAATTTTCAGAGATAAAACTACACATTCATGACAATTTCCGGGAGTTCCTTGTACTTTGAAAACCCAGGATTTGAATCGTGAATCGTAGAGCAAAGATAGGTTAATCACGTGAGCCTATTAACTCAAATCTGGAAAATTGGCACGTTTATGCCTTTGGCAAACGAGCGACGATATACGTATGTAGCCCAAAAAAGTTTAAAATTTAGGTTCAAATTTTTAGCCATGTAGGCATGGCTCAGAATCATCGAAAGTGTCGAAAAAAGACGACACTTAGAGTATTATAGAGACATTTTCGCCGGCAGATGCATGGTCATTTTTACGATTTTTAATACCAAGAGCTATGTCCTTACGTGATGAGCGAAGGCTCAAGCAGGAAGGTTTTTTAGTATGTAAGTGGGTATTACAAAAGATAAGTTGGCAGTTGGGCGTCATATAGTAATTTGAGGATTTATTCCAGAACTTTCGATGCGGTGATTGAGCTCAATAAAGGGCTTTTCCCAAGCTGCTGTTCTGCTGTTATAACTTAAAAAAACACCTTGTTTGGTCCTCGAAAGTTGATTCAAAGACTTTCTTCCTAGCGCCCTAATAGGTATCCTGTAGCGTGTTTGGCCTTTGTACACAGTAAGTGAGAAAAACGCGTCCACTGCGTAATTACAGTCTGTCTAAAGATTGGTCTCAGGAATAAGATGCGACGGTCAGGAATGAGTCCATATCCAGAACGTCATTGATTTGGTTTAACACTTTTAGATCCCACTAAAAAAAAACGTTGTAAAATCAGCATAAACCATATTAAATCAAGCATATATCGTCATGACTTCCGATTAAGATGAAAAGTTTTTAATCCAATTATGAACAATTTTGTTAATAAAATTGAAATAATAATACCTAAATTAGCATTGATTCATATTTATTTAAAAAATATGCGATTCTCCTACACGAACTTAAGTTTTAGGAGTATTCTATAGCCAACCAAGAACTAATTCGCAACTGAAGACGCGCTTTAGCTCAAACATCACCGATATCACCAACGCCGTTACGCAACTTAACGTCACATTCCGACGCACAGCAACCAAATTCCATTGCATTCGTCTGCAACATGTTAAGTAATCAATTGCCATGAATTCCACTTGCAGCCAATATTTGTTGCCGCCACCATGCAATCGCGCAAGTGAGCAAGTGATCTTCGCAACGTGCCAATGTGGCAATGGCCGTAACAATGTCGGCACAACACTTGCAACAACGACGACTGCGTGCAACACATACATACCTACCAATGCCAATGAGGACGACGCTGCAGACGCCGCCAATAATGCTGCCGCCAATGTTTTATTACTGTATCGACAATGGGCTTAAATACAACAAATGATCAATACAGCTTGGTTTGTTGTTGTTGCCACACCAGGATTTGCTTCTTTGGCCATTTGTTTGCGCCGTGTAAGAGTCGCACTTGTGGCAACCATCATCATTTCAGTGATTGTGTTGCACACGTGTGCGCCCAACTGCTTATTTATGACTTGGTTTTTTGTTGTTGTATTTGTTTATGCCACTTTTTTATATTGTACACTTCCTTTAGTGAACTTTTACTGCCACCAAGCCAACTGTCCAGTGTGAGTTTATTTATTTTAATTTGTTGCTCTTTCAATGTCTTTTTTGTCCCATCATAACTTTTCTTTGGTTGGTTGTTGGGCCATTCTTTTTTCTTACTTTGGATCTTTGGCTTCTGTCATTATTGTTATCGGCAGCATTGTCGTCTTTGCAGTAGTCGTAGTGGATATTCGTACACAAGTTGCGTTGCAAGTGCTCATAGTTAGTTGCAAGTGTCCCGCAGCATAATGCGCTTAATAAACCATGAATCACTGTCCGATGTTGCGACATGTCGGCTCAGCGATGAGGGAATTCGTGAACGGTGGACCTA
>CAXKVI010000002.1:15074181-15089181 GCA_964058755.1 Campiglossa producta | reverse complement strand
TAAAATAAAATAAAATAAAATAAAATAATAAAATAAAATAAAATAAAATAAAATAAAATAAAATGAAATAAAACAAAATAAAATAAAATAAAATAACATAAAATAAAATATAATAAAATAAAAAAAATAAAATAAAATAAAATTAAATAAAATAAAATAAAATAAAATAAAATAAAATAAAATAAAATAAAATAAAATAAAATAAAATAAAATAAAATAAAATAAAATAAAATAAAATAAAATAAAATAAAATAAAATAAAATAAAATAAAATAAAATGAAATAAAAAACATTACAATAAAATAAAATAAAATTAAAAATAAATTTAGAAATAAATATGTAAAATGAAAAAAAAATATGTTAAATTAAATGAAACAAAATAAAATTAAAAAAAAAAAAAAAATAAATTAAAAAAAAAAAAATAGAAAAAATAAAATAAAATGAAAAGAAATAAAAGAAAATTTAAATAACTAAAATTAAAAAAAAAATTGGTCAGCCTAGAATAGCGCTTTTGTTGATTTCACTATTTTCCCATTTTTCACGTGCTCTTTTATTTATTTTTTTTTTCTCCCGTTTCATGTTGCTTTACTTGCTTGCTGTCTGCCTGCCTGCCAATTGGTATGACTGTTGTTGCTGCTGCAATACCAAGTCAATATCACTAACGTCATCGACAATGGACAGCATTTTGTTTATTGCCGACATGCTTTAGCTTGGCACCGCGCAGCTCTCGGCATGTCTGTTGTTCGATTTGACTTGACTTTTTCGCTTCCATTCTTGGTCTTTGTCAAGGGCAAAGTCAGCCACTTTAACTGCTTGCGCACAACAATAATATGTACAACAAAAACGCAACACTGCCAATATCCAATGCCTTGAATGTTTGTTGGCATCAAGAGCAACAACTTTTCGCTGTCAGTGTTGACCACAGAAAATATAAATTTCTCACGATCCATGAAGGGACACATAATAAATAAATATAAGTACGTAGTGCACGCGGTTTTGCTCTTGTGTGGCTGCGTGATTATTTCATATGCATTTATGTACGAGGCACACACTTGTTTGATTTAATTTAGTTTATTGGTTATTCAGGTGTTGGTTTTCATAATCAATTTCAGTGAGTTGTGAGAAGTTTTAATTACTTCTATGATGCCATAATTAAAAATATTTTCGTTTAGAAGGGAAAGGGGGCAGGGAAGAAACCCGTTGGGCCACTTTCCATTTAATCACACACATTCAAATGGAAACCTGTTGTACGGATTTCAGATATCTTCCTATTCTTAATCTCTCAGCATCTTCCTTAGTTTTTTTTCGACACAGAATAAAATCCTGAATTTGAACAAATTCTGTTAAATTTACAAAATTTTTGTTATTTGAACGGATTTTTTTGTTCAAGTAACTATATTCAATTCTGTGGAGACTTGACAAAACAACTTATCTCGAGATAGGACATTTTTTAGAAGTTGATTGCATAGGATTTTCTTCTTTGCTATGCATAAAGGTGTTCTGCCAGCGTGTTGCTATGACTTTTACTTCAAAAGTTATGGTACCGGAAAAATCAACATAATTAAATTTTTTGGTACAAAGTTTTTTCGCTCTGCTGAAAAATTGTCAAAATCTGAAATAAGTTGTTTTGCCGAAATTCCACAGAATTGTTGATTGAACAGTCATAGTTGTTGATCAAACTAAATTTTGTGTTAAAACAACAACTTCTAGTTAATTCAACAGCGAAGGAACTGTCGTTTTAATTTTATTGCATCATCCAATCAAATATAGTAGAACTGATAGAGTTTTTGTTTATCAAACAAAATCTTGCGTTGTGTACAGGATGGCATCATGGTGGGCACCTGCGTTAGCAGTCAAATATTATGTGCTCGATTCTCGGTGAAGGCAACAAAGCAACGTGAGAAACTGTGGTGTAATTTAGAACAAAGCTGGTATTAGACGCTGGCAAGCATAAGTATATGATGGCATCATGGTAGACTCCTGGGTGGAGCGTTCAAGACACCTGAGTTCGATTTTTTTTTTTTTTTTTACTTTTAAGATTATATATAGAGCAACACCTTAAACAACAAAATTTATTGTTAAAAAACCGTTAAGTTAAGGTTAACAGTTTCAATGCAGTTGAATCAACCGTGATTTTGGTCGAATCGACCGAATCGATTTTGGTTGATATGACCAGTTCATTTTTCTCCGTGTATTATTTTATATGTTTTTTCATATTATTTTATTTAAATTTTTTATTTTGTTTCATTTTTCCTTTTTTTATTTGATTTTAATTTTTAAATATATTATTTTATTTCGTTATAATTTTTAAGTTTTAATTTATTTTATTTTTTGAAATTTTTTTTTAATTTTTTATTTTGTTTTATTTCATATTCTTTTATTTTTTGATATTATATTATATAAATTTAAATTTTTTATTTTTTTTTTATTTTAATTTTTTTTTTATTTTGTTATATAAATTTTTATTTTGTTTTGATTTACTTTGTTTTTTATTTTTATTTTATTTTTTTTGTTATTTTATTACGTAAATTTTTATTTCTTTATTTTGTTTTATTTTACTCTGTGTTTTTGTCTTTTTATATATTTTTTTTTTATATAATATTATATAAATTTGTATTTTTTAATTTTGTTTTATTTTATTTTTTTTTTTTTTTTATTGTTTTTCAATATCTTATTATAAAAATTTTTTTTTTTAATTTTGTTTTATTTTACTTTGCTTTTTTTTTGTTTTTTTTTTTTATTTGATTTTATTTTCTAAATATATTATTTCATTTCGTTACAATTTTTAAGTTTGAATTTATTTTATTTTTTGAAATTTTTTTAATTTTTTTATTTTGTTTTATTTCATATTCTTTTATTCTTCTTAATAAATTGTTATTTTATTTTTATTTTTTTGATATTATATTATATAAATTAAAATTTTTTTTTTTTTTTTTTAACATTTCTTTATTTTGTTATATACATTTTATTTTGTTTTGATTTACTTTGTTTTTGTCTTTTTTTATTTTTTTTTTTTTTGATATTATATTACATATATAAATTTTTATTTTTTAGTTTTGCTTTATTTTACTTTTTTTTTTTTTTTTATCTTTTTTAATATCTTATTATAAAAACTTTTATTTTTTTATTTTTTTTAACTTTGTTTTGTTTTTTTTATTTTTTTTATATTAAATTATATAAATTTTAATTTTTTAATTTTGTTTTATTTAACTTCGTTTTTTTTTATTTTTTTTAATATTTTGTTATAAAAATTTTAATTTTTTTATTTTGTTTCATTTTAATTTGCTTTTTTTATTTAATTTTTTTTATGTATTATTATATAAATTTAAATTTTTTTAGTTTGTTTTATTTTACTATTTTTTTATTTTGTTATATGAATTTTTGTTTTGTTTTGATTTACTTTGTTTTTTTTTTTTGATTTTTGGTTATTTAAATTTTTTTTTTTTTTGATATCTTTTTATAAAAATTTTTTATTTTTTTTATTTTGTTTTATTTTACTTTTTTTTTGTTTTTATTTTATTTTATTTTTTTGATATTTTATACACATTTTAATTTTTTTTTTTTTTTTTTTATTTCACTTTAGAAAAGAAAACCAAAGAAAAAGCACTCCCACACCAAATACGAAATGAACTTGCGATCGACTTCTGCAGCCGATCTCACGCTGTGCTGACAAGGCTACTAAACACAATTGCCGCAATGACTTGCATATCAAACAGTAAAATTGCTTCAGTATGAGCCAGCTAAGTATGTGCGCTATGTAACTTCCATATTTGCTACCAAGCGAAATGGTTCCCCTAAGCCAGCAGCAGAGATTCACACAGCTTGTAAAAATGCAAGGAGAATATGCGCTATGCAATGACGACAATGTCCAATTAACGTAACTTGTACCAAACGTTCGAAATGAAATATCAGAAAAAGCTACACAAAAGTATCCCTAGAAGCATAGAAGAACAAGAGCCAGCAGAAGATTAAGAAGTGAAGGAAGATGAGTTAAACGTGCAGTGCAGTTCCGATCTTTAGCCACGCCACACATTGGCATTCATAGACATAAACGATATGTGACTTATGATTAGAATCATGGCATGGCATGGCATAGGCCATGGCCTATGGTGCCATTAGGCTGCTTTGTAAGAAGCGATGAGCAGTTGTGTTGTTGTGTGCTTGAACTTGCTGGCAGTAACGCATAGACAGTGGCTGTGGCTTGAGCTAATGAACCGAGTAGTTAGTTTAACTTGCTAGTCACTTTTGTTTGCTTCTTTGTAAGTTGGGCTTATCTTTGCCGCAAGAGCTGGGTTGTTAGTATAAATTGTTGGTAGGATAGATGCCAGTAATGTTCGTTAGGTAATGAGGATGTTTGTGAGTTTGTATGTACTTAATTGCAGTTTGTAAAATTAAGCTTGCAGATGAATTGGAGTTGGGTGCTAAAGAAGCTGTAATTTATTTTTGTTATCGAGCAAGTGACTGCGTGCTGAAAGAGGCGTCTAACAACTTAACTAGGCATAAAATAGCAATGATAATATTAACTGCGGTCGCGAAGGTTGGGTATCCTAATTAATAAAATGAGCTTTATAAAATTAATGCAAAACTTTAAAGACAGAAGCCCAAGGAAGGAGACTGTTTGCATAGTAGCCCAAGGGGAAGCTGAGCTCAAAAAAAAAAATTCCTGACGATAGAAGGAAACGAGGTGATATTTTTTAAATTATTTTAGAACTTTGAGGTTCTAACACCATTCCTTTTCGGTACATCCATTAATCATCAAGATCCTCTTAGAAGAGGTTGTAAGAAGATTTTATGTCACAATGATCCCCTGCATTTAGGGAGTGATAGTAGACAGATCTTTCTGCCTATGCCTAGTTGCTCTGAGTACTTTCCAACATGCCAAATAATTGTTCTGAATCCTGAAGATACAATTATAGTTCTAAATATTTAAACTCAAACAATGTACAGTGTATACTTTATACTTTTAAATTTTTAATTTTAACTTTTCTTTGTATATAGTCTGTAAGATGAATTATCATAGACTGAATGAATAAATGAAATATAAGAGCTCCCACTATTGACTCTCAGCGTCTGTGTTGTATTAATGTAAATGTTGGTTTTATTACATTTTTGTGCACTATTTTTGCTCTCTTTGGGGATTTTTGGATTTTTGTGCATCTGCATAACATCTCTTTTTCGATTTTTCATTCGCTCAACATTTCTCTCTAAGAACGAACGAAGAAAATGAGTAAGCTAATGCTGCAACACAACGAACAGACGAAAGCGCAAGAGATTGGGAAAGCAAAACAATTCCATCACAACCGTTGTTCATTTGCGTTTGCGTTCTGAGCAACAATGCTCTTGCACCGCCTTATTTCGCAAGTCGCCTGAGTCGAATGATTATGGATGGCATACCAGTATCCCGTTTCTGAAATAGTCGACTGAAATAGTTGATTTAACGTCATATTGACGTCACACTCATATTTGTTGTTTCTGTAAGAAATAAAAATTTTGTCGATTTGTTTTCTCACTTGCTTTTTACGTTGTGACAAAATTTGTTATTTTTTGAATTTTGAATCGAGTGTGACGACAACAAAATCGATAATTTTGTCGATTTCTTGCAAAAACGGGGTACAGTTCGCCGGAAACATTTTTTTGCCAGTTCTGAAAACAGAAATGTCAAATGTTAAAAAAAACAAACACTTCAAATTAAACAAATTAAAGTTTCAATTATTTATTATTATTGTATTTTTTTATTGAAAATATTGTAGTTAAGAGCCAGACAGGCGGCAAACAGAAAAAACAGACATTTAGCTGATGTATCCAACGCGTTAAGGAGTTGTGCGGGGATAATCCCGTCTGGTCAGCGTGGTTTTGGTCCTCCGGCTACGTGCAGGACATACCACCACCGGTCTTTGGAGATGCCAAACGGTCGTTGCCTCGGTCAAGGATGCCTATAAGGATCCGGTCCTTGATTTTTCTCTCCGCGGGTGTTCTGATGCCGCTTCGGATGGGGTTTTAACTCCCCGTTCGATCTCTGGCGTTTGAAGGGACTTCCGTTTACCCTCTTTGGCGCAAGGGTGCTTTGGAAATTGGGTATTAGAGCTTTTGCTAGGCCCACCGTCTTCCTGACATTCGGCGACAAAGGTATCCCTTCTACCACGCATATCTGGGAGACATTCACAACAAAACAAACAAAACATCCACGAAACTAGTCCAAAATGACCACAAAATAACTCCAAAATGACCACAAAATAAACCCAAAATGACGCCAAAATGGCACCAAAATATCCCCAAAATGACCAGAAAATAACAACAAAATATCCCCGAAATAAATCCATAATGACCACAAAATAATTCCAAAATGTCCACAAAATGACAGCAAAATATTCCCAAAATGACCACAAAATAACCCTAAAATGACCACAAATTGACCAAAATGACACCAAAATATTCACCAAAATTACCACAAAATGACCCCCAAATGATATCAATCACCTTCAAATTCTGTTCGCCAGATTTGGACACTTCCGGCGAACGAGTTTTGATCGAGTCACTTCATTCGCTTAATTTTGAAGTTTGAGGTGAATGTTACGACTCGCAGTCGGTAAATCAAATCTCGGCGAGTCGCTCATATTTTTGTTCGACTCGCCCCTAAATTATGGTCCCATGAGCCAAGAAAAATTGTTAAATTATCATTAAATTTTGTTTACAACTGCCCATCTTTTTACAAAGCACCCTTTGGAGAGAAAATCTATTCGGATTCAGCACACCCAAAAGCTTCAGGAACCGCTGAGAAACCCGCTGAGATTTTCAAAAACTTCAATTTGGTTGTACAGTGTATTTTGCTGAGCATTTTTCTTCACTGTGGGAAAGTACTCTGGTCATAGCTGTATCTTTAATTTGAGCAAGCATACGGTCTAATGGTCAAATAGTGAAAACTTCGCGCCCATCGAAGCGGGCAATATCCTAGCCAGTTAAATAGATAAAGGATTTGTCCATATCTGTTATAATTGGAACTATTTTAAGAGTAGTCCAGAAGCGCCTTTTTGAAGCCTTTGAAAAGAGCTGATGCCACTACAACTGCTATAACTATATAGTAGCAGTTATTAATTACGTTCCCTTAAAATTCACATGATTTCAACAACATGCTGTTTATATTGCACGCGCATGAAATATTTTATCCCGCATCACAACATTGTAACCACATAATCAGAAGCAGGACGCAAAACATTTAACTCCCATAACAACTTTTCCAAGTAGCTCACTATCAAAGCGACAATTTCACTAGAAGATGGGCACACGTGCACTTGAAATAGCATAGAGCATAGCGCAGCTCAGACAATGTACCTTAGAAAATATTGTTACAATGTTGTTGTTGTCGAGATTTATAAAGAAAAATTGTTTGCGGTCAAAGTGGTTGCGGTTGTCAGCAACTAACAATTTTCCACACAGCACAAATACGAATCTTCAGAGAATTTCTCACGCTGCGCTAGCTGTAATGAGCTTAAGAAATAAATTCTACGCAACCAGTGGCAACTGCTGCTGCTTAACAACATTTGTACAATGCTTTCTTAAGCCTCACCATTTTTATGAGCTCATGATTACACAAACGCACGCTTACACATTACAATGCGCATGCGTAACCAAGTTGAAATTTCAGTAGCTTATGCATCTGCAAGTTTACAACATAACATACGCGCATACATAAATTTAAGCAATTGTTGCTGCTTGTTTGTCATTTAAATGTGTGGCAATGTAGCACAGTAGTCAAAATGTGGAAGCAACAAAATGTCAACGTTATCAGCAAATGTGAAGAAAAGCGATGAGTAGCTCGTAATTCAGCTGGTATGGGTAGAGCAAAGACAAAACAAAAAAAAACAAAAAGGATTTGAAAGTGGTTAAATGTTGCCTTGAGTTAGTTCTTTATTATTTACAAGTTGTTGGTAGTAAGAAATACAATTTCTTTGGAAGCGTTTTTGATGTGTAAACATCTTTGCGCTAGGGGTCATCCAAGAAAGTTACGCGTAATATGTAGGCTGTAGTGTATAGGCTGTAGTGTGTAGTGAGTATGCTGTCGTGTGTATGCTGTAGAGTGTAGGCTGTAGGCTGTAGTGTGTACGTTATAGGCTGTAGAGTGTAGTTTGTAGGCTGTAGTGTGTTGGTTGTAGGTTGTAGGCGGTAAGGTGTAGGCTGTAGTGTGTAGGCTGACTCACCAATGCGTAATTTATGAATCATCCATGAGTCGTTTATGACTCTTCTATGAATCATTTATGAATCGTCCATGAGTCATTTATGACTCGTCTTTGAGTCACATACTACCGTTCTATGAGGTATATTTGGCTTATACATAGTAGCCTTTTATAGAAGAGATATTAAAGGACAAACTTCACGAGTACTTGGTACTCAGACCTTTTTTTAGTGAATTTGTTATTGTTAGATTAACTCACTAGGCAGCCATACGTCAGTGGTAGTGACCGATTTTTTTTGAAAGGCGATTTCCCGTTGGATGCTTCTTTCAGTCGCACACTGGCTATATGAGATGGTTCTAAGGTGTCTGGTGGGACGCAGTGTACATGGCTAACACTTCTAAAATCCTAGAACTCTCAGAAAAAATCATTCATCGTCATTTCACGCCAGTCACTCCTTTTTAGCCATAACTTACCCCAATTGGAAACCCCAAGGGAGTTAAAGTCATCCTCCATCCGTTGTTTCCATCTCAGTCGGGGCTTTCCCTTCCTCTTTTGCCAAATTCTGGACTATCTAGCCAGACAGCGGAGCCTTTTCTGCTTTAATTCGCTGAACTATGGTCAGATGTGTATAAAGCTCGTACAACTCATCGTTAAATCTCCTTCGATGCTCGCCATTGGCATTACGGTAAGGACCATAAATCTTTCGGAGAAACTTTCTTTCAAATACCCCAAGGGCCATCTCATCTTCTCTTGACACTGTCCATGAATGGACATGTATGACGAGAGACTTATAGAGCGCGATCTTCGAGAGAGGACTTTACTTCTCAATTGTCTACTCAGTCCGAAGTAGCACTTGTCGGCAAGAGTGATTCTCCGTTGGACTTGTAGACTGATCTCAGAAATAAACACCCATTCATCTGCTTTCTCTTGTGAGGGAGTTAAAACCAGAAGTTGCTTTTTTACATCGTCACGGACATTAACCTTTGTTTTCTACTCATTTTGTACTTCTATTATTCCAAACAAATTTCTACAGTCAAGAATGTAAAGTGCATCAAAAGCCGTCTCGCGATAGCCATGCCAATAGTTTAAACGTGCACATAATCCACTAATGGCTAATAAGAATAGTTATAACTGTCCATTGTTCATGGAAGCTTACTTTCGATTTTCTTTTGCTTCGTCGTTGTGAAAGCTTAGCCGTCTGGCTATTACAGCGCCGCGGTGCATCCGTCACATTCTAACAACTTGTTCGTTCTAAACAAGACTACATTGCTCGTTGCAGCTGCGCATTACATGAACAGGTACATTTGGTCAATTTGAAATGGCCAAAAATGGGCAAACAAGCAGTCAACAGATAAGAGATACTCACAAAGCCTTCCATAGTTGTATTGCAGCGAGATCTATCATCGGATACATGTCGATGGTTTGCGGAATTTTGCTGTCGAAATTATTAAATACTTTTTACATAGCTGACAAACATTCATTGTATGACTAAGCCTATGGAAGCCCATGAAAGCCCATGGAATCTCATGGTAACTCGCTGATGCTATGCTCAGCTATGCGCCACAATGTTGTTGCTTGCTTTTTTAGTTGCGCAGATTGTCGATCTATCTGGCTGCCACATTTCCTTAAAAGGTAGATAATTTAGGATAAATGAGCAGCCCATTGGATTGGTAGCTAACATTATTCTTTCACAAAGGTGTATGTACATACATATGTATGTCGGTACATAAATTCTTGTGACAACAACTGATTGTGCGCTGATAGCTCATTTTCTTTTAATTTAACCAAGAACATTTGTTTGTTCTGTACTTTGCGATATGAGAAAGCTTTTGACATTGAATTTATCTTATAAAATGTGGTAATACCATATTTGGGTCTGATGCGACAAGTTTCTTTTGCTGCAGTGGGGTGGTTGGCACCATACACTGAGAAAAATGAACTGGTCAGGTCAAATCAACCAAAGTCACGGTCAAGTCTTATCTATCATTCAAGACTATTGATTCAACTCATTTGAAACTGATTACCTTAATCAGGTGATAAGGTAGTCTACAATTTCCCGTACACTACCCAGTGAGGGTTCTCAGATCCTCCCTTCATAAATGAATGAGCCTGCTGATGCTGTCTTAGATGATTCTGAGATAAAGAGTTTGGCCTGCCTCGGTCCTAAGCTACTAAGCCAATGCTGTCTATTTGTTTTCCCAGCACCTTTCCCTTACATTAGCCTAGGTGAGCCCCCAGAAGGGTTCCGGACCATAAAATGCTGTTAGAGAACTTTGGTTTGCAAGGTGGTCTGCGTTTTCGTTGCCGTCATGCGCTTCATGCCCTGGCACCCAACCTAACAAAACTCTATTTTTAGCTCCCAGATCATTAAGGACTGCGACGCACTCTTCAACAAGCTTCGAAGTTGTAGTGTAAGACTGTTATGCACGTAGGGTAGCCTGATTGTCCGACATAATGTAGATCCCCCTGAGGATGGTCCTTTTCGAAGGCAGATAGTGGGGTAGTTACACATTGGTACCGATTTTTTGTAATTCGGTCCACCGTTTACGATCTTCCAAATCAATCCGTATACCACATCTTCGAATCGGATTCGGCATAAGGGTTCCCTGTTTTCCAGACCACTTGATCTACGATTGAAACTTTAAAGTGTCGAGTGATCCTGAGCGTAGGAGTTATTGCATCACTTACTTGCAATCAGGGGCGGATCCACGGGCGTATTTTTCTGGTTCAAGCCAAAAATATAGTGAAAATTATACAGAAAAGATTGTAAAATTTATACAAAAAATTCAGTAAAAATAACATAAAGTGTAGTAAAAAACACACAAAAATATAGGAAAATGACACAAAAAACAGTACAAATTCTCGAAAAATATAATAAAAACTACACAAAAAAGACCGTAAAATTACGCAAAAAATACAGTAAAATTTTCCCAAAAAATATAATACTTAAAAATGACATAAAAAATACAGTAAAAATTACGGAAAAAATATAGTAAAAATTAAAAAAAGGGTAAAAATTACACAAAAATACAGTAAAAATTACACAAAAGGACAGTATAATTTACAGTAAAAATACAGTAAAAATTACACAAAAGGACAGTATAATTTACAGTAAAAATACAGTAAAAATTACACAAACAACCGGTAAAATTTACGCAAAAAAGAAGTAAAAGTTACAAAAAATAATGTAAAAATACACAAAAATACATAAAAAATAAAAAATATGGTCGAAATTACACAAAAATACAGTAAAAATTACGCAAAAAACAGTACAAATTCTCGAAAAATATAATACACAAAAAAGACAGCAAATTTACACAAAAAATACAATAAAAAATACGCGAAAATATTTTAAAGTTACACAAAAAATACAGTAAAAATTAAAAAAAAAATATGGTAAAAATTACACAGACAACCAGTAAAACTTACGCAAAAAAGTAGTAAAAATTACACATAAAGAGAGTCAAATTACAAAAAAAAAAAATAAAGTAAACTTTACGCAAAAAAATAAAGTAAAAATACACAAAAATACGGTAAAAATTATACAAAAAATATATAAAAAATAGAAAAAAATATGGTAAAAATTACACAAAAAAGGTATAGTAAAAATTGCACAAAAGGACAGTAAAATTTACACTCAAAATGCAGTAAAAATTACGCAAAAAATATTTTAAAATAATACAAAAATACAGTATAATTTACGCAAAAATTAAAATAAAAAACACAAAAAAATATGGTAAAAATTACACAAAAATACAGTAAAAATGAAGTAGAATTACACAAAAAAGGCAGTAAAAATTACGCAAAAAAATATATTAAACATTATGCAAAAAATATAGTAAAAATTCGACAAAAAATACGGTAAAATTTACAAAAAAAATTGAGAGAATTTTTTTTGAAAAACAAGCATAAAAGGCCAATTTTGAGAAACTGTGAAATAAAAATGTCCTCGAAATAAAAAAATAAAAATTGAAAATTCCCAAAATCCGCTCACTGGCGAAGTCATGGGCCTGCAATACAAAACTAATTAGATATGAAGTTTTTGACAGTCTTCATATGTCATGACTTATCAGAGGAGAAACTGCATTATAAACTTATTTTTTTTTACAGTTTTTATTTTGACATAATTGTGTCGCTTTTATTATTTAAATGTGTTTTATTTAATTGGAAAATTATTATATCAACTGTTAAATGAGCAATTACTTACCGTTACATAGCGAGAAATACGGTAGGTGCATACATAAATTTAAAAGCAGCAACAAGTTTTTAGAGCGAACAAGTGGTGAGCAAATGCCAAACAACCATAAATGTTGATATCTACTTGAAGGGTAGGTTGTTGGTGTTGTAAATGAATGAATGTGTGTGTGTGCGGACATTTACGATCTGGTGCTTACATGCCACAATTACACACATAATTAATTAGTTTATTTATTTATTTATTTGCGCTTTAATTACATACAAACAAACATTGTAAAGCTAATGAAAAAAGTGTTCACAGTTACAGCATTTGACAAGTGGGTGTGCCAGGTGACCGTTAAAATATGCAACTAATAAGAATTATGCAAACAAACAAAAAAGAGATTTATGCGCTTGTTATGTGCTATAAATTGTTGATGTCATTAATTCATTTTGTTTTCTTTGCAATGACTTTTGAAGCAGAAAAAAAATAGTCTTATAAAAATTAATTTGATTGTAATAAAAGCAGTTATTATTACCATTGTTAACACTACGATTGTTGCTAATGTAAAGAATTTAATTGCTGATTAAATAATTATTGCTTGAAAGACGTTTTTGACTGTACGTTGAGATAATTAATGAAACATTTTAATCAAGAGCTGACCGTTTATAAATATTCTTTGATTTGAAAGAATGTTGATTTGTGGTATGTATGTATTTGGAAAAACACCTAGCTAACAATAGCTATGTAAAGAGTTTTAGTGCGCCTTTCAAACTAATCATCTACTTCTCCCCTTCTTCTGTTTTGGTCTTCTACCCCCTAAATTTTATATTTTTCTCCATTGTAGTTCCTTGCTTCCTGCTTCTCTTCATAAATGTCAGTACCTGGGTGATAGAGCTTGCTCGGTGCTATCAATTTAGCGCTAACTTTACTTCCCCAAAATTATCCCAAAATGACCTTTAAATAATCCCCAAATAATCCTAAAATGATACCAAAACGACTCCAAAAAGACGCTTAAATGTTCCTAAAATGATCCGAAATTGAACCCAAAACGAGCCAAAAATGATGCCATAATGATCCCAAAATGACCCTAAAATGACCCTAAAATGACCCTAAAATGACCCTAAAATGATTCAAACATAATCCGAAAAAGACCCTTAAATGTACCCAAAATGATCCGAAAATGTCCCTAAAACTATACAAAAATGAGCCTAAAATAATCCCAAAAAGACCCAAAAGATACCCTTAAATGTTCCTAAAATTATTCCAAAATGGCCCAAAATGATTCCAAAATGATCCCAAAAAGACCCTAAAACTATCCCAAATTGATCGGAAAATGACCCTAAAACGATCCCAAAATTATCCAAATAATTATCCCAAACTGATCCCAAAATGACCCCACAATGATTCAAAATTGAACCCAAAATGAACTCTAAATAGCCCCAAAATTATCCCATAGTGACCCCTAAATGATCCCAAAATGATCTTAAAATAATCCAAATATGTTCCCAAAATGACCCCAAAATATATAAATACAATACGATAAAATAATAACCCTGGGCGACAACTCTACTTGAAAATATTTTAGTATGTCGGCGAGAATACCTTTAATTTGACGTGCTGGACCAAAACGGATACCGGATTCGCGTTCATCGCGTCAAACATAGAGAAAGGGTGGTCTGATCCCCCAACCCCGACATTTTTATTTTTTGTGGGGCTGTGTAATTTAAAAAAAATGTGATAGATGGCAATCCTATAAACCCCCCAAATGTCAACAACCAAGTGGATAGTCTTAGAATCAATAATACTATCTCTATGCCAAATTTCATCCCAAATCGGACAGGCGGTTCTCGAGATAGTATCGGATATACAAATATACATAAGTACATATGTACATAGGTAGATATCTACAAGTTTAGCTCGTTTAGAGTTCCTCTTTTAACTATAACTGCAATTCAATGCTTACCCAAATCTATAGAAGGATATAACCGCCCAAAATCACATCGAAATCTCGAATCAAAAACACCCCATAAAAATCTGATATGCTAAAAGAGCAAAGTCAAAAAGCCAAACTAAAGTTAAGCAACGTCAAAAAAGCTCTAACTAATTTACTACTCAAATTGAGATCTCAATTTCATGAAATTAATTTCAAAGCCATTTATGTTCGTAGAATAATTTAATATTTGCATATTGACCAAACTGAGACTGAGACAACATACAGCCGATATACAACCAAAACGATTCACAAACAAAAACAATTGCCCGTTAAAGAAAAGTAATCAGCTGTAGCTGCAGCAACGCTAGAAACACGCTTCATATTTTCCCATGACCTCGAAAGAGGTAATTTAATACGCGCAACAATTGCAGAGTCAGCCAATAACAACACTAACCAAAGACACCCAACAACGCGATCGGTGGCGTTGGTAGGCAGCGAGTCAATGAGCACAATTGCGATTAGGTAAATCGAGGTATGCAACAAAACACCAAGTCATAGCAACAACAACAACAACAACAACAACAACAACAACAACAACAACAACCAAGTAACAACGTGATTTTGATATTAAGCAGTTTAGAGCGAGAGACACAGACTAAATCGTTTGCCGTCTGTAGTCTGAATGCAGCCAATGTTGTTGGTGTTGCATGGCACCGC
>CAXKVI010000002.1:14870301-15068981 GCA_964058755.1 Campiglossa producta | reverse complement strand
ATTTTGCATGCAGAAATTGAGAATAAATATCAAAAAGTCAAAATCAACAATTGAATTGACTGGAGAAGATCAAAAAGGTCGTGGCAGCTCAAAAATAAAAATATTACAACAGCAAAAAGATGGCATAATGTTAGAGTGTAAGCTCATTTTACAACAACACGTTCCGGTATTTTGATATTAGCGCACAGGCTCAATCTGATTGATCCACGATCTTTATTGCCCTACTAAATTTGTGGCGCGATTGCAATCAGGGTTGCCATTTTGTTGATTTTTCTTCCACCAAAGCAAAATAAAATTGAGATTTAATGTAGTTTCCAATCGTGTTTGACATATAGCCATCGAAGGGAGCAACAGAAAGTTCTTCTTCATAGCTCATATATACGAATTCGAAATATTGGGGTACGATGTGATTTCTTAGAAACCTGATGTGATGTTATATGGTTATTATGATATGACGTCATGTGATGATATGATTTCATGTGATGATATGATGTCATTTGATGATCTTATGTCATGTGGTGTTATGATGTCATGTGATGATATCATAATATGATATGATAATTGTTTTTTCAGGCCCAAGATGACAAATTTTCAAGCATGTTGGTGTGATGTTTTTCTAACTTGGAACGCAGCCTCCATGGATTCCTGTAAAGATCTTCCGAAGGGTCTACCGTTTCTGTTGATGATCTCATTGACGCAAACTATCACGCCATTTAATTGACATTATTCAAGGTGATTTGATGACAAGTGCTCAATTTCATGTGCTTTGGCGTTCTCTGATTTTATTAGATCTTCTATGGTGCGATATGATCTTATCTCATATATTTTTATAAGCGATTTTTGTTGGTATCAAACGAAAAAAATTTCAAGCGGGGGTAACGCCTAGGGCTGCCACCCAATCCTAATCATCTATTTTATATAAAAGATTTCCAACTATCTGAAATAAAAAAAATTATACGCAAAAGAAGGCTCTTCTGGCGAATTTCTGCAAAACTTTTTCCACCTAGAGTTGCCACCTAATCTTATTTTATTTGTCCTTTTGTAGAAAAGCTATTATCAAGAAAATTTCTTGACACAGTTTGGTGGTATTTTGTATGTAGGTTATCTACTAAAATCGAAGCTCTTTTACTAAAGTGTTGCCACTTAAGACGTTTTTAAGAGGTTGCCACCTAAAACAATGAAAATAAACACATGCGTCAATATGGTTATCGAGCGAAATGTATTCCATGTCGTATTTCTACAAAAATATTTCGGAGTAATTTTGCCACCTAAGGTTGCCACCTGTGTCTCATTTAATCGTATTATATTTCATTTTTCACATATCCGCTAATATATAAAAAAAGGCTTGTTGTAGTTGAGTGACCTTTTGAATAAACATAGAAAATATGTTATATTTGAAAGTTCTTATACTCAAGGGTTGCCACTTATCTTAAATTTTATCGAGATGTAAAGAGATTTCTCAAAATGGCTATCAAACAACCAAAGCTCTGTCTTCCAGGTACTTCACTCGTATACGAATAAATTTAATAAGCAGACATTTGACTAGAAAAATTGCCAATAATTTAATAGAGTTGCCATATTTACTAGATTTTTGTACATAAGTCTTATCCTTGAACCAAAAATTATACATACCTCGGTATCAAAGAAAAATAAACCTGTCAAATTGAGTAAAAATAAGCCATCTCGGCAACCGTGATTCCAATGCAATCTGTAGCAAACTTACTTGCAATGCAACGCTATCTTTACCTTTCAAGCAAACTTACAATAATATCATCCTACATCTACACACCTGCCCATACAATAGGTTTTGTATCCACGTAGCTTACAAGGTTGCCAAAAGGTCGCTTGACCATGCGCAATGAATTTTGATCGTTGGGCAGGCATTTACATTCATTCGATCCGATTGCTTGCCACACGAATCCAACCATCAACTAATCCATTGATCTTCAATATCGATACACTAAAGTAATGCGCTTTCCTCTTGCCCCATTGCTCTCTCCACAACAGTCACTATCAGCAACGTTTAACTCACTCTACTGATCCGAGTTACGAACTTGCTACGATTTTGTTCATTTCCGCATGATTAAAGCCACTTGCACTGCCAGCCATCCACACCCTTGTAGATACTTACATATATTAGCGCCTCACCAGCTTGCCACTTGTGCTTGCCGGCTTACAAAATTTTTGTTTTTGCAAGCTGCCGCCACTGATCGTAGGCAATAGGCATTCGTCGCTTGGCTCCAATAGCCTCGTGTTTTGGCCAACTTCGTTGAGCTTAGCTTATTGTTTGGTTTGTTAACTATTTTCGTCTGAGCTCTGTGCTCTCTCTAGCTATAACTCTCCACATGGTTTTCCCCTTTAAATGAGCATAACAGTGGTTGGGTTAAAAGGGGTATACTGTAGAGAGGGGAAAATAAGGAGAAAGTATTTAACATTGGAGAAGTCAGTTAGTATGTAGAGACTGTCAGTTAACAGAGGGGTAAAGTGAAGTGGAAACATAACAGCCTTGGATAACAGTGGGGTAAATAACAGAGAGGTTAACAGCGCAAGGAGTAAAACTGTGTGTAGAATGTTATTCAGAGGGGTGCGAATGTTGGTAGAGTTTAACGGCAGCTGTAATGCTTAATGTTAACTATACTTGAAAAGGGGTGCTTTGTAGAGTAAGGAGAATGCTGTTATGTGAGGAGTAATGATATACATTTTAATTGCAGTTGAATAGGGGTGATATTTTTTGTAGGTTTGAGCAATCCTTTTACAAGCGGATTAAAAAACTTTAAATTTAAATTGAGAACCAAGAATATAGTTATTTAGATTTTCGGAGTGTTGTTTTTTATTTCGGCTCCGAACAGCATTTACCAGGGCTAAGTTAAAAAATTTGTGAAGATCTCTAAATTGTTTTTTTTTTTTGCAGAATTTCGATCGAAAAATGTTCAGGCTTGGAAAATCTCGGTCGGCTTACGGAGAGCCAATTTTAATCTTGTGGAGGCAAGTCACGATATCAGGGTTAGATCGTAGGGCCCTAACACCCTAGTTCACCTCGAAATGTATAGAAGAAGCGTGAAAGTCACTGGATTTGTTTTTTAAAACGTGTGTGACCTACATTTCCTGAGATAGAGGAAGACCTTAGACAGAGTTAAAGAGGCTCCCTTTTAGAATAACAACGTTTATTCATGCAGTATCTTCTAAGCAAGGGTCTTACCACAAGATGAAGCCAGGAGCAACAAGTGTATGAGAAAATGTCGGCCAAGTCGCAGTTGATAATGTCATAGGAAGAGTGCTGGGAGGCTTACATATTTAGAAGTGTAGCCAAAACTAACTCTGGCAAAGTTAGAACTAAAAAATGCCACCATGAAGTATTGAGAACATTCGGAATATGCACTTTTCCACTTCGCCAAAGACGTTTAACGAAACTTTATTTCATCTCATTTTAATCGGAATATTAATATCTCTCTTTTCAGTATTCTGACATTTTTTCACCCAAAAAATGCTTTTTAATTGACAGCAAGTAGGTACTCAAAAGCTATCTGTCTTCATGTAATGTGCTAATGAACCACATCTCTTGATAAGCCAGTGGACCAATGGTCATAAAGCGTTATAAGCAAGCTGCAAAGTTGCAAGATTCGACAGTTAAAAAACACACAGAAAAAAATGTATTGAATATTAAAACTGGGAAGAAAATATGCACAAATGGAACGATTTTGAAAAAAGTCGGAAAAAATACACACATTCCTGAGAAATGGCGACAGCAACCACATACCCATACACACACATACCTACAAATGCACGACAATAACAAGGAATATCATTAAGAGGCTACCAAAAATTTGGCACTGACAAATGTGCCACCTGATGCTGTGATATGAGCCAACAAGGAGCTTGTAAGATTGTTGCAGTAAGCTAACAGCTTGAAACATGTTTTGCCAATTTGAAAATCACCTAATTACGAGCGATAGTCCCTGTTGCCGGCGACGTTGCACTGTGGGGAGTTTTGAAGATATTTGTCTATTATCTTTTTAAATAAAAATCGTCTGTGTCAACTTTGTATCTGAAAGTTTTCATGGAAGAATAGGGATAGGGATATAGTTAAGGACAGGGATAGGGATAGGGAAAGGTGCTGAAATTGAATATAAGGAGGCATAATAAGAAAAATAAAAATAAAATATGAAAGAGGAAAATGAAGCATAGGATAGAAAACTATGATTGAGCTACATATTTTTGGAGACTACCCCATAGTGCGCTGCTTCGCCGCAGTCAACATCCCATTAAGTGTGCTACCGTGTATTGTGGTGATTGTGATTGTTGCTGCTGTCACTCGGATGATGCGTTCACCATGCATTGCCATTGTATTACCATAAAAATGATTGAACAAAATTCGTATTGTTGTTGTTGTTATTGTTTTTGTTAATTTTTTTTTTTTTTCAACAATATTGTGACTTCTTTTCTTAATTGAAATCATCAATTTTCGCAACTTTTTCTCAAATATGATAGGAGGATACAATGCAGCTGCATGCACCAACAAGCACAACAGTGGTACCAAAAAATAAATACAATCAGCATCATTTCCACCACTTGTTAGTTAGCTGCTGTTGCTTGTACGCTGTCGCGCTCTTTTGGCTAAATGTCAACGCACATTTTCAAGTCCAACGCATAAGAAATGAATGAGTATCGTTGACTGATAATGACAGTGGGATGGATCGCACTTAAACCAACAACTCTCTAAATACGGCATATTTACAGCTAACAGATAAATATATGTTCATATGTAAGTAGATTTGTTGTTGACAGTAGCTGGGCGCAGTAAAGATGGGCAGCCGTGCCGGTTAGTGTAAAAAATGTCAGCGACAGGATGTTGTTATTGCCACTTGTTAGTTGCCACCGTTCGCTGCTTTTGTTGTTGTTGACTCCTTGCACGCTTAATTGCACGCAATTAATTGCGTAGCCGGACTGCCATGACGATAAGCGTCGTAGCTATGCTTGAATATTATATCAGCAACATTTCCGCAATTTGATGCATTATGTTGTTGCAATAAGTAGCAAAATGTATATGCTAAATATTATTTATATTTGTATACGTTCACATATCGCTACATCGGTATAAAGGGTGCGCTATAAGTCTTGTGTTGCTAGAGCTTTCCCTTTGTTATTTTATTTGCATAATAATTTTTTTTTTATTTTACAAATTTTTTATATCATTTATTTCTCATTTTATGTTATTTTATTTTTTTAATTTTATTTTATTTTTTTTTTTTTTTTTATTTTATTTTATTTTGTTTTATTTTAATTTATTTTATTTTAGTCGATTTTTTTTATTTTTTTTATTTTTTTTTTATTTTTTTTTTTTTTTATTTTTTTTTTTTTTTGTTTTGTTTTATTTTGTTTTAATAAATTTTGTTGTTTTTAATTTAATTTTATTTTATTTATTTCATTTAACTTTTTATTTTATTTTAATTTATTTTACTATTTTTTTTTTATTTCATTTTTTTTATTTTTTTTCATATTATTTTAGTTTAATTTATTTAACTTTTTTTATTTTTTCATTTATTTTATTTCTTTTTTTTTATTTTATTTTATTTTCTTTTTTTTCAATTCTACTTTTTTGGGGTTTTTTTTCGGTTTTATTTGGTTTTACCTGACTTTATTTGGTTTTACTTTATTTCGTTTTATTTTGCTTTATTTTTTTTTTTTTATTTTATTTTATTGCTTTGTTTTTAACTTTTTTATGACCAATATTTTTGTGTTTATTGTAATTTTTTTATTCTTTATTTTATTTTATTTTATTTTTTTGTTAATTTTTTTGTTTCTGTTTTTTAGTTTTTTTTGTTAAATTTTTTTTTGTTTCTATTTTTTTATTTCATTTTTTTGTTTTATTTTATTTTATTAATTTCTATTTTACATATTATTTTATTTTTATTTTTTTATTAGATTTTATTTTTTTGTTTAATTTTTTTTTCTTTTTATTTTGTTTTTTCTATGTTACATATTATTTTATTTTTATTTTTTTTATTTGGGCCTATTAAGGGTACTTTTAGAGCTCACTTTATTCATTCCTTCTTATTCTCAAAAGCCGAGGTGTTCATACGAAGTGCAAACGTGTACAAACTCTCTTGGTAATCACTTTAGCCACATGTACTAAGTACCGGTATGTTGTTGTTGTTACTACACATTCACCTGTCTTAATGCGTATCTTGGCCGATAAGCCAAATGCGACAGTTGCAATAACAAATAATATTTTTTGTATACCAAGTGGGCCGCAGGCGCGCCAATCTAACATGTCAAGTTTTTGAGCTGCTACGCACAGTGCAATTAACTCTTCACGCTACTCTTCTGCATACAAAAACAAAATCGCACAACAAGTTGATGCCTATTTGCATAATGTCGCTTGTACGCTCGGACGGACGACCACTTGTCCGCTTATTAAGGAAAAAATCATAATTCTTGAAATGCTGGATTCCAACGCAATCCGGCTTCTGGCTGTGGTTTAGCTATCGTGGTTGCACATGCGTCGCTGAACTGCAAAGTTGCATTGCACCGATTTTGACACCTCTCTTATCGTTTGCGTACGCTCACGCATGCGCTAATGTTAGTATTGTATGTATGTATGTATGTATGTATGTTTATTTGAATATTTTCCTGGCACAACAATTTAACAAAATTATTCTTACAGTGCCAGTCAGGACTAGTATAATTATAATCGATTTAAAATTAAATGTAAAATTAAAATTAAATTAAATTTGAAGTAAAAATTTAAGTTTAAATCAAAATTAAATTTAGTAATTAAAAATAGATAACAATATTGGAACTTAACCTAAGGAGTAAGGTATGGAAAAGAGAAACGAAGGGAGGATAATTAGACAGATGGGTAATAGTGTAGAATTGTGAACGATAGAGAAATGAAAGATAAAGCAGTAAAGGAGTAAAGGCAGAAACTACCTATCGTCATCGCCAACGCCATACCCACAACGCTAATCAGCCGCTCCAACCACCCTTTGGAATCAATATAAAAGCGTATAATCGATTACATTGATTTCCATAAGTTTGGATGGAACAGCTGTCCAGCGCTATGGGCGTGGCGCTAGCAATAACGATAACTAATTCCGCCTAAAATCTTAGTAAAAATTTGAAAAAGCCTACTAGTTATTATAAAAGCGTATTAAACATTCTTTAAAATGCTGTGCATTGACAATCAACCTTAGTCTAGCTGGGAGAGAGTTCCAAAGACGGATCGATATGATGTAGAATTGCCGCTCGGACACTAGCATACGGTACTTGATGTGTGTGAGAAGCACCGACCTAGACGACTGGAGAAAAATAAGTCTACTATAGAGATAAAGAGGTTCCTTCGTATAAATGATTTTGTGAAGAGCAGTTAGCGTTCTCACTTTTAGTAAATTATCAAAAGAAATGTTTAACAACTTTTTAGCGTAGAATGAGACGTGGTCAAACCTTTTTAGGCCAAATACATATCTAGCAATGTTGTTATAAACAACATTTAATTTCATCTTGCTTACATAGTCACAACTTGAAAAAATCTCACAACTATATAGGAGCGTAGGTATTAAGTACGCTTTCGCTAAAAGTAGTCTTACATGCAGTGGAGTGTAGTACTGTGTTAACCATAGTGTACGGAGCATACCATACACTTTTCCTACTGTGCGAAAAATGTGATCTTTCCATGTCAATGTTTTGTTAAATACTATACCTAGGTTTTTTGCTGTATCAACGTATTCAATCACTGAACTCTCAAAAGTAACTTTGTCTAAGCCATCTGTATCTAACAGCTTTCTACAAATAACAATACATTTAGATTTTTTCGGGTTGAGACATAAGCCATTCATAGAAGCCCACAAGCCAATTTGTTTCAAATCATAATTTAAATTAGTAATACACGAGCTAATGCGATCACAAGGACAACATATATATAATTGTACATCATCAGCATAGATATGAACGCTGCAATACTGAAGAACATCGGGCAAGTCGTTTATATATAAAGCAAATAACAGAGGCCCAAGGATTGAACCTTGAGGAACACCTCTTGAGACGCTCAAAAAATCAGATTTTTTACTACCGATACATACGGCCTGAGTTCTGCCGCCAAGGTATGATCTGATAAGATCAGTAGAATGGTTGGAAAAATTAAAAAGATTTTGAAGCTTCTGGCAGAGCAGGGCATGGTCGACAGAATCAAACGCCTTCGAGTGATCAAGAAGTGTTAAAAACGCAGTCCAATTATCATCAACTCGCTCACGGATGTCTTCTATCACAGATAATAGTGCTGTCGTGCAACTTCTCTTACATCTGAAACCCGACTGACTCTCAGTTAGAAGCTTGTTGTTCTGAACATATGTTGTAATTTGCCAATGTATGATTCGCTCGACAACCTTCGACAGAAACGGTAAAATGGCTATAGGTCTATACTCGTTATTCGACTTCCGGATTGGGATGACTTTAGCAGCTTTCCAGCATGTCGGGAAAACACAGGTCGTCAGGATTGAGTTGATCAAATATGTTACATAGGGAAGTATTTTAGGGAGGATAATTTTTAAAAACTTAACACATATACCATCAAAACCCATAGCATTAGACTTCACAGAGAGTATGGCTTGCACCACGTCACAATCATCAACACGAACAAAGTCAAGAGGACTAACATTTATGTTGTTACGAACACAATAATTAACAGTACTGATATTAAGGGTAGGTAAAGGCAGGTTAACAAAGTTAGAATTTAAATCATTCACATCGACATCAGGGAGGACAGATGACTCTTCTTTGGATTTACCTATCCCAATTTCCTTTATCTTTTTCCATGTTTCCTGTGAATTCACAGCAGAGCTAAACCTATCCTTGTAATAATTTTCCTTAGCCAACCGAGTGGCTTTGTTTACAGCGAGCCGGGCGGCTTTGAAGCAGTTATGCGTTTCCTCAGTTTTGTAACGTTTCCAGCGGGAGTAAGCATAGTTACGCTGGTGAATTAAGTGACTGAGGTTGGCGTTAAACCAAGGACAAGTTTTGTGCCTAGCTGATTTGAGTTTTACAGGAACGTGGTTATCAAAGAGCCAATTTATTTTGCTTTGGAGGAACAGAGTCTGATCATCAACCGATGCCAACGTGCGAATCACACCCCAATCAACTGACTCCACTTCTGCAGCAAGAGAACTGTAATCTATGTTTCTGAAATCACGATAAGTAAACGAAGTTGATTCGCATGATGTTTGAAAATCATAAATTAAGAATATTAGATCGTGTTTTGAGAAGCAACTTGCGGAAAATTGGCTATAGTGGAGAAGTTTCTGAAGATCGTTTACGAAGAATAAATCAAGCAAGGACGAATTGGAGTTTGTGAAGTGAGTTGGTAGTGTTGAGTTAGTTGGAAAGAGTCCCAACGATTCCATACTTAACTTTAAGCTGGAATCCATGAGTAGGTTGCAGTTAAAATCTCCGGCGATTGTTATGTTATTATAACTTATGAGTAGAAGTTGTAGGAAGTCAATGAAACCGCTGAAATTAACTTGGCGATTGGGACGGTACACACTGCCGATAAGAAACTTATTGTTATTTTGGGAAAATACCTCAACGAACACATACTCGACGGGGTCACCAGGTTTAGAACTACAGCAAAATTTACACGACAACCCACATTTAACATATATAGCAACACCACCACCACGACTAGTTCTATCAGCCCTAAAAAGTTGATATCCATTTAATTTAACTAGGTCATTGGTATGGTTTGAAGTGAACCAGGTTTCAGATATGCATATTAAATCAATATCGGAACCTTCGCACAAGTATTTTAACTCATCAAATTTCTTGTATAAACTTTGTGCATTAATATGAATAATTTTTAGTCCTTTAGCTCGTTTGCATGCTATGCGTAACAGTGTACGTAAGTTGTCTTCGGAACTTGACCACGTATTATTTAAGACCATCATTAAGGTTAAGAATAAGTGATTGCACCGCACTGCATTTAGCTAATGAAAACTTAGTAGACATTTTACTGAAAGTTTGAGTGAGGATAAAGATAAGGAGGAAATAGGTAGAATAATAACAATGACAACATAAAGTATGATTAAAAATATAAATATAAAAATTAAGAGTATAAAAATAAAAATCAACATCCTTGGTGACTGTCAATGACAGTACTCGCAAGTTGCGTGCCGTCGTCACGAAAGGAATTCCCGCTACCAGCATCGGCTTCGACTATAGCTTCCAGAGATTCTAAGCTAACTACTTTTACGGGACTGTCGTTGGCTTTGATTTTGATGTGAACGACGCCCCTTATAGTAAACGCCGATGATACCTTTTTTCTTTTCTTGAGGCGTATCGCTGCTTTAAATATTTGGTAGTTGGATTTCGTGAGCGATGCGTTCACAAAAATTGGTGCTTCGGAATTTATGCCCACGTGAATTAGTTTTAGAGCTTTATTCGTATTATTTCCTGAACGCCTGAAATTCGCAATTGATTTTAAGAGATGATTTCGATCAGATGGTGTGTGAAACTTAATTATCACAGCCGGATCTAGTGCTCTGTCGTTCAGCTTGCGTGGCCGAAAAATACCCTTAAGAGAAGGAGGCCGTATATTTATATTGGTGCATAAGGTGTTGTAGATGGTATGCAGATCCTCTCCTTCCTGATAAGGAATTCCGGTGACACTAACCTCGCAAGAAGCAATTTGGTTACCAATTTCGGTTTGTTGCTTTAGCATGTTTTGCTTCATTGTTGCTAATTCACCTTCAAGGCGCTCGATATGATCGAACGCGTTTTCCAAACGAGTTATTCTTTCGCTCAACACATTCAGGTCTTGTAACAACTCTTGCTTCCATCCCTTGAATTTGTCCTCCAATTTCGCACAGACAAAGGCAATTTGTCTTCTTTCAGAGTCCACAATTTGTTTGGACAACACCTCAGTGAACTTGGCGAAACGAACATCCAAGTTGGTAAATAGACTCGGGGATGAGACACTAAGACGCGGAGCCTTGGTTACGAATTCACCCCCAGTCTCGTTTGCATCGTCGTTACGGCGCTTTCCAGCATTTACAAATATGTCTTCCATTACAATTGAAAAATAAATAAAAATACCTCAGGTGAATGCGCAAAATAACGGAGTGGCAGCACAGGCAATAGGTGTTGTAGTAGTGCTATCAGATGGCAGATGGCGCTGCGTTTAGTATGGTATGCTTGTGTGTAGTGATTCAAGCAATACGAAGAGCGAGAAACAAAGCAAAAGCAAAAAACTGCAGGTGCACCAATTATGCAGACTTCTTCAAATATAATAATTGAGATCAGCGGAGCGCAAGATTTTATATGTCACGCATATAAACTACTTTGTTCAATGGAAACAAGTAGATATTAAAGCAGAAACGTTTCAAAAACTAATTAAAATCAAAATATTCAAGCGGACCGCGCAAAGTTGTTTTCACACACACCAAGGTTAGTTAGTGTTTTAAGTACATAATTCTTTACTTGCGAGAATACCTGTATTAGTATACGGATATTTTGTAATTTCCTGTTGTTGTATTTTTCGTTAAGCAATTTGATTTGTCATTTATCTTGAGGCTTGGCTCAAGAATTTTAATGCACTGTGAAGCACGTGTGGCATGACCACTTGGCTGATGTGCTGGCTGCAACTTTAAATACATACAACACTCGATTGGGCGGTATTACGATATTAATATGCGTAAGTTGCAGAAGCGTTACTTAGACAGTAGTTCATACATTAAGAGCCAATAAATCAAGTAGATAAACTAGGAAAATTTGCATTTACACTCTTCGTTAATAGGTAGATATCCAGCAAACCATCATCATCATCATCATCATTTATTGGCGCAGTTGTGGCTGCAGCGCATCAAAACACGGCAGCAATAGCTGACATTTCATTTTATTTTATTTAATTTTATTTTATTTTATTTCAATAATTTTGTTATTGTTATTATTGGTCATTATATTTACGATCTTTGAATTTTTATCAAATTATTCTTTTTGAGTTTTTTGGCGAAAACAAGTTGAACTACGTTGATTTCGATCTTGTTGAAGGATCTTGTCAAACCGCTTTGTATTGTTGCTTAGAAATTTTTCATCACCTGACCAGAAATCGAACCAACGAGAGGAGATTAGGAATTTCTAAAGCGCAGTGTGTAACCATTACACCAAACACTACTTAGTGCGCCTGCAGGCAAATTGTAACTATATCTTTTTTTATTTTATTCCATTTTATTTTATTTTATTTTTTTATTTTATCATATTTTATTATATTTTATTTCATTTTAATCATTTATTTTAACTTTTTTAAATTTTTTTTTCACTTTATTTTATTCTAGTTTTTTATATTTATTTTACTTTACTTTATTTTATTTTATTTTATTTTATTTTATTTTATTTTATTTCTTTTTTTATATTTTTTTTAATTTTATTTTCTTGTATTTTATTTCATTTTATTTTATTTTGTTTTATTTTTTATTTTATCTTATTTTATTATATTTTATTTTATTTCACTCTAGTTTATTTTAACTTTTTTTAATTTTTTTTTCAATTTATTTTATTCTAGTTTTTTTATATTTTTTTTATTTTATTTTATTTTATTTTTTTTATTTTTTTGTATTATTTTATTTTATTTTATTTTTTTTATTTAATTTTTTTTTTATTTTTTTTTAATTTTATTTATTTTTTTATTTTATTTTTATTTTATTTTATTTTATTTTATTTTTTATTTTAGTTTATTTTATTTTTTTTATTTTTTTGTATTATTTTATTTTTTTTTTTTAATTTTATTTTATTTTATTTTTATTTTATTTTTATTTTTTTTTTATTTTTTTTTTTATTTTATTTTTATTTTATTTTATTTTATTTTTATTTTATTTTATTTTATTTTTATTTTATTTCATTTTATTTTATTTTATTTTATTTTATTTTATTTTATTTTATTTTATTTTATTTTATTTTTTTTAATTTTATTTTATTTTATTTTATTTTATTTTATTTTATTTTATTTTATTTTATTTTATTTTATTTTATTTTATATTATTTTATTTTATTTTATTTTATTTTTAATTTTATTTTATTTTATTTTATTTTATTTTATTTTATTTTATTTTATTTTATTTTATTTTATTTTATTTTATTTTATTTTATTTTATTTTATTTTATTTTATTTTATTTTATTTTATTTTATTTTATTTTATTTTTATTTTATTTTATTTTATTTTATTATTTTTTTATTTCATTTTTTTATTTTTATTTTATTTTATTTTATTTTATTATTTTTTTATTTCATTTTTTTATTTTTATTTTATTTTTTTTAATTAATCAAATTTTTTTTATTTTATTTTAATTAATCAATTTTTTTATTTTATTTTATTTTTCCTTTTTACTTTCATTTATTTTTTTTTTTGTTTTTTTATTATTTTATTCCATTTTTTCATTTTTTTTATTTCATTTACTTTTAATTTTTTATTTTTTTTTTGTATATTATCTAATTTTTTTCTTTCATTTAATTAATTGAATTTTTTTATTTTTTTATTTTACTTTGTTTCATTTTATATTGTTTTGTTTTTATATTTAATATTTTATTTTTTTAATTTTTTTCATTTTATTTTTTTAAGTTTTTTTTGTCCTAAACTGCTGTACGCCGGGAGTAGAAAATAGGTTTCCGAGAAATAGGTCTCTATTCTAACTATCGAGAAATCAAAAACATTAATATAGTCCTGGGAACCATGAAATATGACTATCAAATTGAGCCACACTCTTTTCACACATCCACGATATCAAATTGATTAACTACAGAGCCGTCGCAACTATAAAGCAAATACAGCTGCAACAATTCCGATGAGAAATATTATTCTCTCATCAAAAAATCACTCCACCAATGCCTTTGTCAAAATAGTGCTTTGTGAAACGAACAAACAAAAAAGGCCTACAAAGTGAAAATAATCAGACAAAGCAAAACATTAATCCAAAGAGGGTAACATCAAACATCAAACAACCAACAACAAAATCGCACCCCCTTCACTTATCGTAAAATTAAAGTTTTAATGAAAACGAAATTCCCACGCGCACGTGTCGGACGCGCGTATAATAAGCGCAATAAGATCGGACAGTATCTGCACATAACACATTGAGCACATCACATGATGTGTTGGAGAGCAAGAGCACCACGTTAACAATTTTTTGGGTGGTTGCAAATAGAAAAGGCGATTAAAAATATTTATGTGTTTTGGTGTGACTGGGAAATGAACACTCCTGTTGTGTTTGATAAAATCGTGAGAGCATAATAAAAGTATTAGCGCATTGGAAGCTCAGGTGTCTTCGATCTCATTAAGTGGGGGTTGCATGGTATTAATAAGCATTGATAAGTTGTAGCTATAGCTCTGATAAACAAAGCAAGTTATACGATAAGTATCAATTTTATGCGTTTTGTTACTGTTTTAGGTTACGAGGGTGTCATCATTTATACCAGGGTTCGGAATTATGCATTTATTTTTTTATGCATTCGCATTCACGAACATAACCATTAACAAAAAAAAAAAACATTTGCATTCACTTTCGTGAATAAGAACGTTTACTGAATGAAGGGCAAGACGAACGTTCTTGCATAGATTCGAGAATGCATTTGAGAATTTTAATTTTAATTTTAATTTTAATTTTTAATTTTATTTTATTTTTAATTTTAATTTTAATTTTAATTTTAATCTTAATTTTAATTTTAACTTTAATTTTTATTTTAATTTTAATTTTTATTTTAATTTTAATTTTAATTTTAATTTTAATTTTAATTCTAATTTTAATTTTAATTTTAATTTTAATTTTAATTTTAATTTTAATTTTAATTTTAATTTTAATTTTAATTTTAATTTTAATTTTAATTTTAATTTTAATTTTAATTTTAATTTTAATTTTAATTTTAATTTTAATTTTAATTTTAATTTTAATTTTAATTTTAATTTTAATTTTAATTTTAATTTTAATTTTAATTTTAATTTTAATTTTAATTTTAATTTTATTTTATTTTATTTTTAATTTTAATTTTAATTTTAATTTTAATTTTAATTTTAATTTTAATTTTAATTTTAATTTTAATTTTAATTTTAATTTTAGTTTTAATTTTAATTTTAATTTTAATTTTAATTTTAATTTTAATTTTAATTTTAATTTTAATTTTAATTTTAATTTTAATTTTAATTTTAATTTTATTTTTAATTTTAATTTTAATTTTATTTTTAATTTTAATTTATTTTATTTTAGTTTATTTTATTTTGATTTGATTTTGGTTTTTACAAATTTGGTTTTATTTTATTTTTTTTTTTTTTTTTTTTTATGTTTTCTTTTCAATTTTTTATTTTTATTTTTTTTTTTTATTAAATTTTATTTTATTATATTTTTTTTTTTTTCATTTTATTATTTTTTTGTTTAATTCTTTTTTATTTTATTTTTTTCGCTCCTTTTCGCGCCCGCTCCATTAAAAATGTCTTCGCGAACGCACCGCGTGATTCGCGTATGACATCAAATACTCCTTCACCTCTATAACGCAGCTACAAAATATACCATCAACGTCATTATAAAAGGGCAAATAAGCTTCCCATTCGTTTTAACTGTGTCAAATCCAACCAATTTGTAAATAACCCACACATTTGTAAATAACCCACACATCGCTTGTGCGCTGGCCGTGGAAGTTCCCACCGGAATCAGTAGAATTGATAAAAAGTCACACGAGAACGAAGACATGTGCTATGAGAACTTTCTGAAGCTCTTTTTTTTTGTTGAATTTCATTAAGCGGTTTTTGCTAGCATGAGGGTGCCTTTTGTTGTTGTCGGTGTACGAAATTTGTTTATTGCCATTAGTGGTGAGGATGAAACGCTAGCCTAAAATTCTCATCATATACATACATATGTACATACAAAATGTGAGTCGAGCTTGAAATTCCAGCCGACATTCAAACCGGCACCCGCGTAAACAACAACATTTCGTATTATGTAATTTAGTCGCTCCATACAATGAGTTTATTTAGTTCAATTGTGGGTTGTTTGTGTAAAAATTCATCAAATGCCATCAGCTATGTTCTGATTCGCAACCGGACTTCCCGTCAGCTTAAGCACTATTAAGGGTCAACCGTCACAATCATCACCCAAAACAACTTTTCAATTCAGTCAAACTGTGGTAATTGCAATTGAAGGTGTACAACGACATACACAAATATGCGTTAGGGATGTTGCGAATATTCTAGTCCACATTCTTTCGAACTGAGATATTGAAGGTTTTGTGTTTTCAACTAAATCTAGTTCTGCAATTTATTCGCTTGCTATGCGAGCTAGGACTATCCCCGTTAGCGTGTCATGTAGAACACATTTTCCCCTACATAGTGTCTTGCCTAACACAAAAAATTGGACTTATGCCACTTGTGATTTAAACGGCTCATATCGAAAATTACCAATTTTTAAGTAGTTTAAACTACAAATAATTAAAATACTTAATATCCGGTTTCAAAAATTTCACATTCGTAACATCCCTAATACCTATGACATGACATTCGCACTAAATACACTTTTAACAGCCGATTTTAATAAAGTGGAGTGTGCGTGTCGGTGCGTCGGTGAGTTGAATGATTTGGAAATTGTTGAAATACCTTTCACACGATCGCCGACTGTGTGAAACTAAAAAGTGTGAGACTGAGAAATTTTCAATTTTGTGTAGGTTTTGCAAAGCTCCATAGGGACAAACTAAATTAGCGTTTATCAAATCGCACGAGTTCGAAGCTCCGATACTTGTGAATATCGTTTTTTGGATATAAATCCGGAGCACTACACCTAGCACCACCTATCCCTCTAGATCATCCCAGCCTTCCGCCCCTTATTCCGCAAGAGAGTACCATCGAACATTCTAGCCATCCCTCGCAAAAACGGGTGGTTCTAAAAATGGAGATCGATATTGATTTTTTCGTTTTAAAATTTTTTTGGGGGCTTTCTGATATGTGAACTCCAAGGGAGTGAGTAGATTCAGAACCCTACGTAAGGAAATTCCCCTGTATGCTGCAATATGTATATTAACTAACTATAGCGGATTCAAGGTACAAGTCCCATCTTAAGCTAAATATTTTGGGTATTCAGCCCAGAGATCATTCGAGCGGTTTAGCTTTGCTAATTAACTGAACTTCTCTACACTCAGAGAAAAAATGCATTGTAAAATTAAATACCATGTTACTTATGCTTAAAATGCCCAACTTTAAATAAAACAACTTCAGTTTAACTATAAAATGTTTTAAATTAAAATTGGCAATGTTGATTTAAAAATGCATTCTTAATTCAAAGTGACAGTGATCTCAATTTAAGGTTGCGCAGCATTGATTTACCGTTGACCAATTTTAGGTTATTTTTCGGATCATTTTGAAACCATTTAAGGGTCTTTTTCGGGCCAGTTAGGGATCATTTTGAGATCAATTTAGGGTAATTTTGAGAAAATTATCGGATCATTTGGGATAACTTTGGGGTCATTTTGGTATAATTTTTGGGGATCATTTTATGGTCACTTTGGGATAATTTTGGGGGTAATTTTTGGGGATCGTTTTATGGTCACTTTGGGATCATTTTGGGGTAATTTTTGAGCCATGTTGACGTCATTTTAGGGTCGTTTCGGGGTCATTTCGTTGTCATTTTGCGATCGTTTTTGGGTTATTTTGGGATCTTTTTATGGTCGTTTTGGGATCATTTTGGACTGCTTGAGCGGTTTCGATGAAATTTGGCATAGACATGTTGCCACTTAGGGCGGTTTTCAGGGTTAAGACCTGTCTATTTTTTTCTGAAATATTGAGCATGGTGTGCCAATATGGGCATCAAATCAAAGGAACCTTCAGCCGCATACCAACCATGATTTCTTAAAAATGTGTTGGATAGTAGATATACTTCATTCTAAAGCCCCAATTACATAAAACTTTGTGAAACTTTGACAGATGCGCACCTCGTTTTTGAGCATTTGCCAAAATCTCGCTTCGCTTTACGTTCCACAAGCTTTGTATAAAAGTGGAACCTGCAAAGTTTTATGTAATTGGTGCTTAAGATTTTCTACTTGGATTTGCCACTTTAGTCGGTTTATAAAGTTGCCAGCTATTTGATATTTTTTGCAAATTCATTTTGAAAAGTTTATGTTGGTAAGTAAGAATATTGGAAAAAAATTTTAAAATCGAAAACACCAAGCAAGCTCAGTCACCCAGGTACTAATAAATAATCTTAGATAGATACGAAAGAGCTCTATAGTAGATCGCACAATTCCTAACATAAAAAAAGTAGCAAGCCTCAAGCACTTTAAGTTGTTTCAACTAAACAAAAAACTGCTTTCACGTCTTAAGTGTATATAATTCAATAAAACTTCGACTTAATACAAGCGATGGATTTGAACGCCTTTTGAATATAATGAAATTATTGTAATTTAAACAAATGGAAAGCTTACTAACTGCAGCCATTCACTAAGCTAAGCAAGTAGAATATGCTTTACTCCAAAACTTTGCCGATCGTATCGTAACAGCGCCAATTGAGTTGGCCTACCAAACGAAATTCGTACAAAGAAATAGCAATTTAATATGACTATGGCTAGGTGAGTACACTCAGCTGAGACCCCACTTACTAAATACTTAAAGCTGCAATTTGAAAAGAAAACGCTTTTGCGAAACAAGTGATCATTGAAGGTGATCGTGCAACGATCTTTTGTGGCAAATTGGTGGCGCAAACGACGAATAAACGTTGCAACCAACTATGGCAATGTGGTGTAGACGAAAAACAATGAAAATTGGAATTATGTTGCAAGAAGCTTTGTTTTGGCCGCCGCTGCTGCTGCACCAGTGAGATATGGAATCGCTTATTTACTGCAGCGCCATGTAATCGCAGGTATGCAAGCGAGATAAGTGCATGTAGCTAGGGGCGTATTGAGGCAACAATAATCGATATGACGGGCGTAAAAGCCCTCTATGAACTTACGGGATAGTTATGTACTAAGTTTTGGCCAAATTTTTTTTATTATACATAGTTTTAATATTGGAATGGGATAATGCTAAATTTAGAAGCCTGTTCGTCTAAGGCAACTTTAGCACTAGTTTGGGCATAAATATTTGTGATACCACCAACTATTTTGAGAGTTTTAACAACTATTAATTTGGAGACTCCCCTCATTTTTACGACGTTAATGTATCTAGATCTTCAAAGATCCCATTTCGACCAGGCTTGTTGGGATATCCGGTCCCTGGGGATTAAAGTTCACGGATTGTTTGCCCCTTCAGCATAAGTTTGCATGTGGCAAACCGCAGCAAGTTCGTCTGCCCTACAGCTTCCCTCAGTGTCCCTGTGTCCTGGGACCCATGTGAGGCTCACGCGATTCTGTTGGGCCATCTCTTGAAGAGATCGACGACAGCTGAGCGTGAAAATAACGATATCCTGTCCGATAGTGCATTTACCTATCCAAGCAGAGGCGTCCATTATTGCTGAGACTTCAGCCTGGAAGACGGTGCCATAATCATGTAGTCCAAAGAGAGCTCAAGGTCAGGACCCCTGGCCTAAACCCCCCCTCCAGCTCTGCCATGTAACTTCGAGCCGTCGGTGTACATGCCTTTAGTAGCGGGGCACCGATCCGTCCTCTCCCAGTCCTCCCTGCTGGGAATTTTTGTTCTGAGACAGCTATTACCGCCTGTTGTGGTCGCACAACGATCTGTGCTCAGAGGGAGAAAAGTGGCAAAATAAAAGCTTCAAATCCTTCCAAATACAAATACCAGCCTCCATCAGCCAGTGGGCAAAAATGTTGTTAAAAGATTGAGAGATCGTTTGACTAGTTTGCAGTAGGTGTGTATGTGTCTGAGTCTCTATTGTTGTTGTAAAATGCAAATTAATTAATAATCAAACTTATTTGCAGCTGCCCAATCGCCACATCTGCGAGACTATATAAATAACTGACATTACATTACATACTAATAAAAAAAAAAACAGACTAACAAACACTGCCCACTAGTGATGTGTGAACCGGAGGACCCGATTTGTGACAGAGAGAGTGCAGAATTGCGGGAAGACGCGTATATAAAGAAAGAAAAAAATCTGATTTGCAGGGACACAGAACAAAACTCCCCGAAACCCAGTTCCAAAAAGAAGAGGAAGTACAATGCAAAAAATAAAGGCGTGAGTAGCAAGTACTCGTGAAGTTTGATATGTAAACATGTGTGTGTAAATTAAATTACATTTTTTCATTACATTTTTTGGTGTTTTGCCCTGTTATTTATTTTATTTATAGGAAGAGTCATAAATATCCCAGAGACGACTCATAAATGACTCGTAGAGGAGCCATAAATGACTCATAGACAAGTCATAAATTACTCATACGCGATAAATACTTAGACGACTCATGGATGATTCATAAGGTTGTCATGGGTGAGTCATAAGTAACGCATAGGCGAGTATTTTCTTCCCTTCCCTTAAATTTCCTTTTAATGGAAAAGGAGGGCTAAGGGCCAATTTAGATAAACTCAGATAAGGCTGGCCGTAGCCTGGTTACAAAAATGTGGCTTAAACAACGAAACCAAGTTTCAAAACCCCAAAAGAAAGGTCTAAAGCAACTAAAACATGTTCGAAAACACCACAAAAAATTCTCCAAAGAAAGGATAGAAATAACTTTCTTGAAAGAATTAGAAAGAAGCAACAAGGGAGCCCAAGTCTGTGTTTTAAAACACCAAAATCTCACTGTGTATACAGGTCTAGCGCTAAAAGGTCCCGACTCATAATCTACCACCTCACTACCATATCGAAGGTGCCAGGTTGAAGTACCGGGACTGGTATCATCAAAAGTGATAGAAAAAGCTCTTTTAACTAAAATGGGGACAGTGGCCGGCAATACTATTGTATTGTTTTTCTGCCATAAAAAAGCAAAAAGAATGTTTAAGGAAAATAAGAAGCAGCAAAAATTAATCTTCTTAAATCTTTTCGAAAAGTCATTTGAGTCATTTGCCGTTAAGAGCTACGATTTATTCAACCGGTCTAGTACCTATTAGGGTCTGAGTTCAGTAGATTCGCATGACCAAAGGCAGTCCAGGCAGCAGAAAATTGCATACATATTTATAATTGTGACGCTTGTAGGCGGACTCGAAAAAAAACCCGACTACTCAAGTACCCGAAGCTAAACATCACAACTGGCGTGCATCATCGAGTGAATGATGAATAAATATTTGTCGAATGGGTATAGTTATAAAAATCAAAGTTAAATCGCATATGAAGTGGTTATTCTTGTTGCAAAATAACCCACTTGAAATGTACAACAACAAAAGCACATGTGGCATGCAACAACAACAGCAGCAGCATCTTGTTGCACGCCGCCACATTTGCAACGACAAAACAATGTGGACAGGCGAGAACAGACAACATTTGCACCTGCCGCTTTGTGATTTTATTTAACAACATCTGTTGAGTTTTCCCCCCACAATAAAAATCACCAATGACAACAACAACAATTGCAATAACACAACAATTGCTCACAATTGTGCCACACTATCTACATTAACTTAAGTACGTGATGCGTCTATGCAACACAGCTTGTTGCATGTTTAGCAAACTTATATTATAAGTGTGTGTATGTGTGTGTGTGTGTACGTGTGTAAATATCTGCGCTAAATGATGCCACAATGTGACCATGAAATGAAGCTGCATAAGACAAGACGTCCTGCCGTCCGTCCGTTCATCTAGCGCGTTGGGGCGGCTGCAACTTGTTATCTCTGCATTGTTGTTGTTGTTTTCTTTGTATTTAACTGCCAGTCATGCAACAATGCCGTCTATAATGGAATAGAAACTTTTGCCTCATGGTCATCATTGACTTCCACGAATCATTCATTCATGCACCAAATGCTCAAAATGTGTGGGGTGGTTTCGCTGCGTGTCTGCGTCTATAAGTGTGTGTGCAACATTATGTTGCATGTGAAAATCTGAAATGTTGCCGCCGCATGAATATGATAGTGGCGCGCACAGCTGCTAAGTGAGTGCGAATAGTTTAGATGTTCTACTATCTGCACATATTTTGTGTAGATATACATACATTAGGGTGGATTAAAAATAAAAATGGTATGAAAAAACATTTGAGTTTAATTTTCAACTCAAATTGACCTCGAGCAATAGTTTAGTCAAATAAGGATGTTTCAATCGTAGATCGGGTGATCTGGGAAACAGGGAAGCGGGAAGTCATATGCTGGATCCCATTCGGAGATTTTGTATACGGATGGACCGAAGCTGAAATATGGTAGAACGGGAGCTAGTATGGACTCATCGAGGGCATAACGGCAACGAAAAGGTAGACCACCTTGTAAAAAAAGGTGCTCTAACAGCATTTTATGGTCCAGAACCGTTCTGTGGGCTCACCAAGGCTCATGTAAGGGAGACTATAAGCAAGTGGGAAACCTCGCACACATAAATGTTGTGACACAAAAAATTTGGGATCAAAAAGTTTCAATTTCAAACCGAAAAGTTTTAAAAATAAAAAAATGTGCCAGTTAGCAGGACTCGAGCCGAGGTGCTCTGAATGACAACAGCCGACCGCTGAGCTATGCCGCACACAAAAGTTTTGTTGGCAAAATTCAATGACTTGAAAAATCTTTCAAAAAACAAGTTTAAACACAGAGACAAATTTTGGTTGAAAGCTTAGGTTCGCCGTCAGAAAAAAAAAACTTCTAAAGTCTCCATCGATCCAATGTGTGCCAAAAAGTTATTTGGGATGAAAGGTCAAAATTTTATGTTTTTAGACTTTTCTCGAAACCGGTAACTTATTTTTCGAAAAATTACCAAAGACCAAGTTGTATACCTGGAAATTCTCTACAAGAATGGAATTTTCTTCTCTAAGATCGTCTAAACCGAACATTAAATACCCAGCGGTAGTTTTCATACATATGATTTTCGAAATTTTCCATTTCGGAAGTGGACATGGTAGGTAAGCCATTTCGTCCAATTACATCAGGTATACTCCCTATTATGCTAGTATACCTTGTACCAAGTTTCATCGTTCTACCGTAATCAGTTTAAATGTTATGACCTGTGAAATTTTCAAATATGCGTCCCTGACAAGTGGGCGGTGCCACGCCTACTTAAAAAAACTAAGCCGCTTTCGCCCATTTTCCATAGCAACCTACATTGGCCAGAAAGTAACCTGTATGCAAAATTTCATAGAAATATCTAAATTTTTACTCAAGCTATCGTGTTCACGGACAGACGGACATGCCTTAATGAACTTTTTTTCAATCTAAATACTTTCATATATGGAACTCTATATCTAACTCCATTATTTTTTGCCGTTACGTAGGTTTCAGGTTTTTTCCGAAAACTTTAGTATGCGTAGGAAAATTTTCTTTTACTGTTTATTTTTCACGAAGTTCCCCAGCGACAATGAAAAAAGTTATTTTTGTAAAAAACTTATTTTTGCTAGAGCCACATTTTCTCTATGCATAAGATCAAAAAATATTAGTCCGGTAAATTTAGTTTATCTTGTTTAACAAAATTTCCCAAATGGCCAATTTTTTTGTCAGGAGCCCAGGGTCACTTCTCATGTTAAAAATTCAGCTCCGGCTAAATCCGTTTTTTTTTCGGCTAAATCATTTTGAAATTGGCGAGATCTAGCCGAAAATCGGCTAAATGGCAACACTGAGTATTATGCACAATGGATGTTTCAAACTCAGTAATATACCTTGTTGCTAGGAAATAAATACTGTAAACTTTAGTTTTGCTAATTTATGATTTTTTTTTTATATTTATTTCTACAAGATCTTTCAGTCTTTTTCCTTAAATATATAATTTATTTTTTCATTCTGTAACATGTATTTTTTACTTTTGGATTGAGATATTTTGATGTAAGATGAAAAAAAATTACTGTAATTTTTTCAGATTTTTAAATATAAGTCTAGATTTTACAGACTTTACCTCATATTTGGTATAAAAATGACAACCATTGTTGTAAAACACCATTTACTTGAACATAAGTTTGAAGGAAATCAAATTGCCTACAAAATTTGCATTGACCAAAATTTTCTCAGACTAGGCGTTTCAAAACCATCACAAATTAATATTGCACTTTTTTGAAAGGTTAGGGCCGAACTTCGGGCTCGTTGTTGAATTCTGATATCGAATTCGGATTCAGCAGCCAATTTCCCTTAAGAATATTTTTCTCATGTTTCGCATATTTTCAAACCAAAATCGGGAAATCCGAAAAAACGTGCCAATGTTTGAGGCTAGAATACTAGAAAACGGCTAGTGTGAGAAAATTTCAGTCTAGGCAGCTTTTGTAGGGAATTCAGTTTGCTACAAGAATATGTTCAGGTGAATGGTGTTTGACAACCATAATTTGTCGTTTTTATACCAAATTGGAGGTTAAGTCTGTAAAATCTAAACTATTGATAATAGCCCTCTAGACTTTAATTAAAAAATCTGAAAAAATTACAGTTATTTTTTTCACCTTTCTTAAAAAGAAAATCAATATAATTTTTGAAAAAAAAAAAACTTTTTTTTTTACCCAGTCTAATGTAAATACAAAAATTTGTATCCGTATCTGGTAGGGCTCTTAAAACTATTCGATTAATCGATTTGAAAATCATAGTGAAATTGATTAGTTGAATTTTTTAGATTATTCGAATAATCGCCACTCAACGATTATTCGATTCCTATTAAAATCGATTACTTGTTCAATGAAATAAAAGCAATTTTTTTTTTTAGTTTTAAAATTGCTCTTCTCTTAGAAGGAGTGCTAGAAGAATAAGTTAGGAGTGAGCAAGTTTTCTACATTCAATGTTCTGTTAAACTGTGTTTATTGATGTTCTTGTTTAATAATTCCTTAAAAAAATGCCTTGAAGGATGCTATCAGTTTCTGATGCCATTATGTGAAAAGATTTCCAAAAATAGGTTATTCGAATAGTAGACAGTGAGAGATTATTCGAGTAATCGACGATGGACGATTATTCGAATTTGACTAATCGACTTTTGAAAATTGAAATAATTCGAATATTCGATTAATCGATTTTTATAAAATCTAGTATCTGGAACCACTTTTAACTGGAACCCGTCAATTGAGCAAGATATGCCAAAGTCTGGTTTTCATTAGGTCAAATTTTGATAGCTTTTATTGATTTTATCGAAATAAGCAAGCAAATCTCGAAAAAGTTTGCCACCATTTGACTAACAGCCTCTATATTGGTATCAAAATAAGGCTTCCTGCATATGCAACTCCTTCACTAAATCGGCTTTAATACGACCTTGATGGAATGCTGGTAAAATTTGTGTGGCACGTAACATTGAATCAAAAAACGCTTTCAAACTTTTATCGTCCTCAGATAATTCTTCAAAGGCTGGTCCAGTTAAGAAATCAGTTTCAGTGCATTTACTTAAAACTTTCGGCTTTGGTGTTGATGTACTTTGTTTACTGTTGTTGTTTCCAGCTGTTGCTAGTTGTGCGACGGTGTTGCTAAGTGTTGTTAGTTGTTCAATTTCTTGGTTCACTGCTGTACATTTTTCACTATCCGATTGTATTAGAAAATCATTTTTGTGTGTTTCAATCCATTGTGAAATATTCATATTAATTTTGAATACTTTATCCCCAACTTTAACTTCAACGATTGAATCTTTTTCCTGTTGTTTGCCCGTCGCTGCATTTTGTGTTTTCTTTGATGTTGTTGGTATTTCCCAACTGTTATCGTAAAGAATTGGTGTTGTTAGGTCGAAACTTGTATCGTAATCGATTGGTGTTATTGATAGGTCGATACTGCTATCGTAATCGATTGATGTTGGAGGTAGGTCGATACTGTTATCGCAATCGATTGATGTTGGTGGTAGGTCGATACTTATTGCGTTATCGTTTGACTCGGTTTTTAACGATTTCACATCTTCATCGTCATCTTCTATTTCCACTTTTATAACAATTTCTTCATCAGTTTCAGATATTTTACGTTTAAGCGATAAATTCTTGTGTTTAGCGCCGGTAGCTGCATAAGTTTTACGAGGCAACATTTCTATGTAAGTCTGCGGCCAGGACATTTGTTTGGTGATGCTCTTTCTGATTGTATGAGGCAAAGTCGCCTGTTGTTTTCTTTGTGTAAAGCAGCAACTAATTGAGGAAGCTGAAATGATAAAATGTGAGCAAACTTCTTTCATTATTAAAATTGCACATGCGGCAACTTACCTTTTGCAAAGGCTATCGGGTGCACGCGTACGTACTCAGTCAATGGAGGCACTCGCTGTCGGCTGTCTTGTTTAGTGATCGCACAGTCTATGCATGTAGGTATTCCTTTTGTTTTGTAGTTTGTTAGATTTGGTTTACATTTGTTTCTTTTTTAATTACACACGCCGTTGATTTACTTAAACACGCAGATAAAATTACTAAATGCAAGTTCCAGCGTTGCTCAGCACAGTTTCAAGAATACATTTTTTCACAAATGAATTCACTTTATTTTGCATGCAAATGAATTTCTATTTGTTACGTTTGTTGCTGAATAGCACAACTAAAAGCTCCAGCTGTATTCATTCGCTTTGCATACATTTAGCTGCTTTCATGAACTGGTTTGTGTCTTGGGTTAGCGGGATGAAAAAATTTTGAACTTGAACCTATTCACAACAGTGCCTTTGAAATTGTGCTGAGCAAAAGTAGCGCATACCTTGGCGGCCTCTGTGGGTAGAGGGAGTGTGTTTGGCGTATTACACCAAGTCGTCGAATATCGATAACCGGCAAAAGCAACATCCAAAAATACTTAGAAAAACAAGTAGCTTGGCAAACTCTGCGGGTGCATTTCTGCCATGAGAAGGGGTGAGGTTAGATTCAAGTGGCTGCGCAGAGACAGACTTACGCCAGTGGAGCGTTGTGATACCCCCAACACTAGGAAAGTCAGTCCCGGGACCCGGCCATTTGGAAAATCCACGAGTTGTTAAGATTCTCCACATAGCAGAACCCGGGACTGACACCTAAACCGACACTGTTACTCCTCCTTGAACCAATTAGATGATTTGTTGTTGGTGTTCTTGTTGTTAACAGCAAGAGCACTCCCCGAAGGTTTTGGGGAGTGATGCCGAAATTGACAGTCCTTGGCCGGATATGCATCTGGTACGCTGCGGTACTGCCCGACTGTCGTGGTAGCGGCTTAGCATGACCAGTGGAACCTTCTAGGTCATGTCATCCACGAGGAAGGTGAAGATGGGTAATGAGAGGTGAGAGGCATCATATCCGTAGATCAACCATCGAGTTAGCACGTCATTACCTGTGTGCATATTAGTAGCTTCTTACGACCGATATGCCTACATCGGCCAGGACCATCAAGTCCTTTATGTAATTCGACCCCGACTACAGGAACAAAGTAATCGTTTCCCAAAACAGTGGGGCTAGTACCAACAGGTATTGTTGACCGGATGTAAAAGTGGCTCGCCTCCCCGTTGGTGCAACCTGGGTAACGCTAATGACATACACGGCTAGTTTCTTGTATTGCCGGTTCTACGAGAACGGTACCAGTACTTGTGCTGTACCCATCTTGCGAAACGACCCGGGCCGTTTTCTTATATCGACCCGGCCAAGAGCAATACACTCGGGGTGACCCTGTCTGACATTTAGGCAGGGCTACACCTCGCTACAACAACAACAACAACCGGAACGTTCCATATTCATACCCGGAAAAGGACCTTCAACATCAGAATAACCCTGGAGTATTCCTATGTATATAGGTTATTTGGACCACCTTATTTGTATAAAATTGGACCATTTTTTGATGAGCTTCTGTGCCCAAAAAACACAGTCTCTAACGTTAGAGAAATGTTCCGTCTTTACCGTAGATAACTAGGGTAGTTCTCTAACTATTCTCTATTCGAAGGCAACAGTGGAGAAGTACACTAGACCTCTATTCGAGATAGGTTCGAGAACTAGCCAAAAGGCGAGCATTTTGCACCATTTGCAAATTCACATTAGAATCCCATAAGAGAATGCCATTAAAGTTCGACTCGAAAACTATAGTTTTCTCGATTTGAGAATTATGTCCCATTTTGTTGGAGAACACTGTGATTCTCGAGTATTTCTCGATTAAAGATTAAAGAATGTGGCTAGTTCTCGAATGTACCTCCAATCGAAATCTAAATTCATGGTTTGTTGGGAGCACTCATAAAACTACAGCAACAAACACAAGCAAAAAGGAAATTATTAAGCTAGCGCCCGCTTTAATGAAGGGTAGTCTTGCCTCATCGTGAACTCTTCCTAACCTAAATAGTCATCAATATCATCTAACGAGGAACGAGCTGCTTCAAGAGGATTGGACCTGAGTTAAATTGGCTTTAGAAGAGTAGGTTCCGCAGATCAGGGAATAAATGATTGATATCGTCAGGAGCTGAGCCGCATGACGGCATACATTGGCGGCTCTTGGTCTCATTCTCAACTCTCATTAATTGAATACCTTTTTCGAAATTACCCGACGTGGTTTGAGTAAGTACTAAACAACGTGATTTTCATTTTTTATTTATTCACGGATGACGGACGACAGTGATTTCGGACTCGTGTCATTCATTCTTTCCGCTTCAGCCTTTGTTTCTGCATCAGTAACCGATTTTAATAAATCACGTTTAATTTTACTTTGCAATTGTGCTGGTAAGGTGTTTGTTGCACGAAACATTGCATCAAAAAAGCTACGCAAACACATCTCCTTTTCAGACAAATTTTCATCGTTTATAGGCGGTATATCCATGTGAACGTTCTCTGGTGGTGTCTGTGTTTCAGCCGATGCGCTTATATTTTTTATAGCTATTTTATTAATGGGCTCTGGTTTTAGTTGTTGACTTTTACGCAAAACGATCGGTTTCGCCAATTGTACAAGCCTTTCCAATTCAGGATTGTCTTTACTACGATACGGAGCTATGAAACTCATTTCACTATAATAACACCATGTGCCCTTTACGCCGGTATTCTTCAATTTCGGCAATTTTACAGCCTCTGCACTGTAGTAAGTACGTGCTAGTCTTATTAATTCGTTGAAATAATTTATCATAAAGAATTTGCAAAGTATATACCAGGAGTGTTTTGCTTCAGCAACTAAAAATATAAGAATGCTTAGGTGAGTATAATTTTTTTTTTTCATCACTGAAATTACCATTGTTATAACCACAGCTTGCCGCCACTTGACCCCAAATTTTATTTTTATATTCTTCATCATGGTATTTTTCCATTCGATAATCGTACAAGACTCTATTCTTTTGAACCATACTTATGAGTGACGAAAACTTTTGATTCTTGGTCCGTGGATACATCTTGTAATATATGTGTGTATAGAGGTTAATTACATTGACTTTTTGAAATTAATGTTACAAATTATTTTTGTAACTATTGTATTTTTTGCTAAACGAAAAATGTTCTTGAATTCGAGTATGGAGTATGTAATAACAAATGCCAACAGCTGACAACAAACAAACCATAATTCACCACACTCCACAGTGGTGAAAATTTGTAAACAATAAACACAGCTTAATCAGTGTTGGTGCGAGGGATGTGTTAACCCTCCCTGCCAACCAGCGATAACCATGGTGAAAACAACATTACATTACATTACAAAGGCAAAGAAACGTTGCTGACTACATATAAGGCCATTGGCCGACCAGTCTTTGACTATGCTGCACCCATATGGTCGCCTAATGTACATAACACCAACTGGACGAAGTTACAAGTCTGCCAAAATACTGCCATCAGAACTGCTACGGGATGTCCTCCGAGTCTCACCTCCATCAGGAGGCAAAACTGCTCAATGTAAAAGAGCATGCGGAAATGCTGAGCAGGCAGTTCCTTCTGAACTGCCACAAGCCAGCACATGTTGTTGTTGTAACGAGGTGTAGCCCTGTCTAATTGTCAGACAGGGTCACCCCGAGTGTATTGCTCTTGGCCGGGTCGATATAATAAAACGGCCCGGGTCGTTTCGGCACGATGGGTACAGCACAAGTACTGGTACCGTTCTCGTAGAACCGGCAATACAAGAAACTAGGCCGTGTAGGCCATGTAGGTCAATTAGCGTTACCCAGGGTGCACCAACGGGGAGGCGACCTACTCTTACACCCCTACATCCAAACCGTCATCTTTTGGACATAGATCCGCCCCCGAGAGACATAAGGAAACATCTCCGTAAGCATTATGATGAGATCCGGCATCATATTACCTTGTTGTTTGATCTGCAGAATCATAAGCGGGCTCTAACCGACATCCACACCGAGTCGGTAGACACTTTTGTCGGATCTCTACCTGTGAATCCCGTTTTGAACAGTCTCCACCGGATATTGCTGAAGAAGAACGCACCTTACCAAGGGAGACAAGAGTCACGTTGGCACAGCTTAGGTCTGGATATAGTGTAAGGTTAAACTCCTACTTATCCAGACTTAGGCCCAATTTCACAGTGGCAAGTTAACTTAAGATCCACAGTTAACTATGGATTCGCAACTTTATTTAAGTTATTTAACTGAATTTTTTCTATATAAATTGTTGGTAGACGGTCTTCTGATATCTAACCAGAGGTTAAACCACCCACGTTGGGCAGTTAACCTTTGGTTAACTCAATATGAAAAATGAAAATCTGTGGAACGTAAGTTAACCTGGCACTGTGAAATTGGGCCTAAATGATACAATCTCAAACACATGCCCTGCATGTGGTAGGACCCCCAATGATACTCTACATCTCTTCAATTGTTCATCTGAACCTACTCTTCTATCCCCTCTGGACAAACCCTGTTGAAACTGCACGTTTCCTTGGACTCCCCTTAGAAGAGCTTGATGAAGATCTTCGAAATGATCATACACTCTAGACAGGGCAATGCATTGTTAACAACAACAACAACATGGTGAAAACAAGATCACAAATTAGAGCTGCACAATACCAAAGAGAATATATCAACAAGAGCCGTCAGTCGTTATAAATGCAAAGAAAAAGATGGATGCCGTTTTCTTTCAGGGTTTCTGTAATTTTGTTTTCCTCAGTTTTGTAAATTCGACAGCTGGTAAATTTTTGTTTCGACTCTTGTGTTATTTCAGTTCTCGTCTATTTTCTTTTACACATTTTGTTTTGATTAGACAAGAACATATTTATATCGAAATTACCGAAACCCTGAAAACATAGATAGAAAAGAATCCTCGCTGAACAAAATTATCCAACTTTTTGGGAAACGCAACCTGCTAATTTCCCAGGAAATTATCCGAAAATGATTAGCAGGGAAACTACAAAGGCTGGTTTTCATTGGGTCAAATGGCGTCAAATTCCATCGACTTTATCGAGATTTGTAGCCCGTTTCTATCATTGTTTATCCTTACTATAGTTTGGCAACTTATTTTCTTCTTCTTACAAATTTGAGTGGAAGGCACTGGCTGAGTGACTCCAAATGAAATGGAATGAAGGAAAAGTGTGAAGCCCAATAAGCCATTTTGTTTGATATCAACCTAAGACGCATTTGAAATGAAACCTTCAACGTCAATTCTCACTTTTTGAAAACTTAATATCAATTAATAATTTTTCGATTCAAAGATAAACTACCATTAGCAGATCAACTTTTTTGCCAAATGATAACTATAAAATAAAAAATTATAATATAAATTTCCGACAGTTTCTGCCTTCACAGTTTTTATACATACGACCCCCTCTACCATTCCCTAATATAAATGTTGTCCAAATCGTTGTACATTATTCTAAAATATGACCTTCATTATTTGCCAAACGTTTGAGAATATATTTTTCTGTCCTTATGGGAAATATACTGTGCGTGTGTATTAGTGTGTTTTTTGTGAGTTGCGCTACTATATAAGGTATACTATGGTTTCTATAATCTTTCGTAATAATAACGATCGATTTGCTATCGCAAGGCTCGTATCGCTTTCGATATGAAAAATGTTTCTGTAACACTCAATTCACCTTGCGATAAAATAGTGGTGAATTTTTATCATAACGATGGAATAAACGGAATGGAACATAGCATCTATCATTGATAGCAAAAAAGTATAATAACAAACAAAGTGCAGTGAATTTCCAAATTGTTAATAATTAAGGTAATTGTCTACTTTAGCTGTCAACTGCTAACGTATAATATCACGACCTTCGGAGCTAGTGATACGAATAACGCAAGAAATATCGAAAATACATACTCACCACTCATACAGAAACACTACCTTGCGATAACCATGAATCAAGGATACAGAAACGGGCTATTGGTTGCTTATTTCGATAAAGTTGATAAAATTTGTCAAAATTTGACCTAATGAAAACCAGGCTTAAGGCTTAAGGCAAATTTCCTATGGCGTGCAAATATTTTCCATTTTGCTGTTCCAATTTTGACAGTAGTCAATTTTGACATACACAAAAAGCACATACGAAAGTATACATATGTTTGTGAATACATTTTCAATTCACGTGTTTTTTATGCGTTGATATTGCGCACATTAAGAGCGTTCCAAATAGCTGACTTGGGTCGTTTGGCTACGCTCACACTGCAACCGACTTTTGCTGTCCGGCAACAAATACACATCCGCACACATGTGTTTTAAATGAGCTACCCGATTTCATTCGATTTCACCCGAATGTAAACAAACTTTGATCGTCCGATAAAATAGAACGCGCTGGAGCTTCTCTGATGATGTCGGATGAAAAAGTCCGTTGCAGTGTGAGCGGTGCCTATCCCGGCCATAATCTAACCGGAACGATATGGATCTGCTGCAGCAGAGTTTCTACACAAACAACTCGTGTGTATACATATATATGTATGTGCTACCAAGCAAATAAGGGTTGACTGTCAAAAAATCGACTACAAAAAAACCAAACCACAGCACTTCTTGTGAGTCTGAAAGCAATCCAGAAAAATTGCAAGATCACAACGTTTTTGTTGCATTTACATGCAAAATTTTATACGGTTCTGGGTTGGTGCTTAAATGGAAGCCAGTTCTACATGCAAAAAGTTCATCCGTATCTGGATCACTGTTAATAGGAACTCGACTATTTTTTTGTCTTAAATGAATTCTATTTGCATGCAGATGAACTACTTTGTGGCTGCTGTTGAATTTGGCTGAATAGCACAACTTAAAGCTCCAGCTGTATTCATTCGAATTGCATACATTTGGGTGTTTTCATGAATTGGTTTGTGTCTTGGGTTAGCGGGATCAACTTACAAAAAGCTTAAATATGAAAAAGTCGCTACAGTGGCTTTCAAATTGTGTAAAATTTGTCAGCAACGAAGTAGCTTCTATGTAAATACACGGACTTTAAACATATAAAGTGGTCCTTGAAAATCGCCCAAGAAAGCATATTCTGTGTTGTATCAACCTCCCTGCCAACCATCTTCGGATAATTTCCTGGGAAATTACCAGGTCGCGTTTCCTAAAAAGCTGGGTAGAAAGGTGGATAATTTTGCTCCTCCAGGAGCCTTTTCTATCCATGTTGAAGTTGCTAGGTAGAGTTGGAAATTATGGAACTATCGAATTATGCGTTGGTATTTGCCCTGCCAACCAGTGCTAGCCAAGGTGAAAATAAAATCAGAAATTAGAGCTGTGCAATATCAAAAACCACTGTGGGGAAAAGCAGGCATCGAAATACCAACGCATAATACTATAAACTCGATAGTTCCATAATTTCCAATCCTAACAAGCAGCTTCGCTGAACAAAAGTATCTACGTTTTTGAGAAACGCGAACTTGTGATTTCCCAGGAAATTATCCAAAGATGGTTGGCAGGGTGGATGACTACTTTTCCCCACAGCTATTTTTGGTATTGCACAGCACTAATTTATGAATTTTTTCACCTTGGCTACCCTCGCACCAGGAAAAGACAGAAACCTTCTTGACTCTTCTTTTGTTATTAAGGCTAATTTACATGGGTGGATTTTCTTTCGGTGGCTTTTTGTCCTGGTAGAAGATTATTGCAGGGAAGGTGAAGCCAAATGCAAATTTGCTAATGTAAACGATATGATACATTTACACTGCGCCAAATGTGTCGCATTTGGCGAAGTTATTTCGAGAATGTTTGTCCGTAGAATGAATTTGTTTGCCAAATTAGATGAATTTAATTTAGCTAGTTCCATAGCTCATTTTTATTCGCCAAATTTGGTGTAGTGTAATAGTACATTTATACTGCACCAAATTTGGCGAATTTGAATGTGTCATTTCGAACCTGTTTACATTAGCAAATTTGTATTTGGCTTCACCTTCCCTGCAAGAATCTTCTACCAGAAAACAAAGCCACCGAAAGAAAATGCACCACCGTGATGTTTTAAACACCTGCAGAGTAATAATAAATGAAGAGTCAAGAAGGCTTCTGCCCTTTCTTAATAGAATTGGTCCAATTTATTTAAAAAAAACTAGTTGAAATTGTTACTTATACACTATAGAGCAAAAGTGATCACAACTTTAGCAGTCAGCACAAATAAGTTTAATATTATTTATATCGTTGCTCTTTTTTTTTAAACTAGTACTAAACTTTTGAGAGTTGATGTTCCAACAAAATATACAGAACGAAAACAGTAATTATTATCTAAGATAAAAAAGTCTCTTCGCCTAATACTTCGAAGCAACATGTATTCACTTTTGTTCTCATTATATTTCTCCTAATTTTGGAAGAGTTACCGTTATTTTTCATCAACAGCTTTTCTTCTTTCGGTGGGTACACTCAGTTTCTCATTTATTGTCCAGTTTAGTCGACATTTTCTGTAAACAAAACCATTTTTGTGACTGAAAGTAATATTTAAAGAAAAATGCGAAAAATAACGAATGAGACTGCGGTTAAAGTAGAAAATTTAGTTTTGGAAGGCGAATCTACTTGAAAAATTGCTTCTGAGTTGCGGATATCGCAATCTATGGTGATGAAAATTAAAAAAAAGAGAAATTTGAAAGGGTCAAGTGCAAAAAATGGCCACCCAGTCATACTTTCAAATAGGCAGCAGTGCAAGTGTTTGGACCGTCCGTCGGGCGCTTAATAAAGTTAGGTGTTTTGCAGCGAAAAAGCCCAAAAAGCCAAAGCTTTCTGTAAAAAATAAAAAAGCTTGAATGGCATTTGCTCTAGCTCACCGGCATTGGACTATAGATGATTGGAAGCGGGTGATATGGTCTGATGAATGCAAAATCAACCGTATTAATTCCGATGGCATTCATTTTTTTTGGTCAGACACTGGCAAAGCAACCCAAACACATCAAGTGATAGAAACAGTTAAACTCGGCGGCGGATCACTGATGGTTTGGGGATGTTTCTCCTATTTTGGAGTGGGGCCTTTGGAAAATGTGAAAGGAATTATGACAAAGGAAACTTACCAACAGATTCTTTACGAAAATTTGCCGGTAGCTACGGGTCAGATGGAGTTTTCGGAGAATGAAATAATTTTTCAACAAGATAATGACCCTAAACACTCATCAAAGCTCGTAAAAAATTGGCTAAAAACCCAAAATTTTGAAACATTACAATGGCCATCTCAAAGCTCTGATCTCAATCCTATAGAAAAATTGTGGTCTATAGTGAAGCGACGATTAGGTAACTTTGAAGAACACCCTAATAGCATAAATGAGCTATGGGAGAGAGTACAGATAATCTGGGAGGAAATACCAATCGAAATCAGTCAGAACCTGATAGAGAGCATGCCGAAACGTATAAGCGCAGTAATAAAAGCTAGAGGAGGAATAACTAGCTACTAAAACTGGAGTTATGCACATTAAATACTGTATTTCGAACTGAGTGCAAAAGTGAATACATTGGTATACTCTTGTTTTGTTTTGTAAATATAACAGGATTAAATTTTAAGGCTATATTTTTATACGGTGAAGTTTCTTAGTCTTAAGCGATGGTTTCCTCGAATAGCGGTGCCGCTATCTAGCTACCGCTACATGCTCACCGCTTCAATCAACGTCACCAGCATGACCGCTTTTATGTAAACTCTAAGAACTGAAGCGGTGGACTCTGTTGATATTAAACCCTTGATTTAGTTTTTTGATTGATGTTTTTTTATTTTATTTTATGATTTTATGAATTTTTAAAACATAAACAAGAAATAAACTGGAGTTTCGTAAATCAAATTGAAATATTTGATAGATTTCTCACCGTTATGACAATTACGGTGGGAAAAAACGTTGACGAAAAATAGCCACCGTCATGCCGGCCGCTATGCTTGAAAGCTTGCCGCTATATTACATTACGGTGAACTTCACCGTCTTCTTAGTTTACACCCAATTACTTTTACATGACAGTATTTTTGACAACGTATTTCACCGCTATATAACGAGCGCTATATAGCGTCACCGCTTTCGAGGAAACCAAGTCTTTAGCATTGACATATAAAAAAATAAACCAAGTTGAAAAATTATTCTGGCTGTAAAATTTTCTACTGAAGAACTGCTAATGGTTTTTCTGAGTTTACTTTTGCTCTATAGTGTAGCTGTGCATAATGCAAAAGTTTTCACACGTTAATTACCCATTAGGGTTCTTGCTGGGAAATTTTAAATGTGGATTGTTTTGTCAAAGAATGAGGCCAAATGTGATGGAATTCCAAATTTGGAAAATGAGATTTGTATGGAAAAAAGCGCCAAATTTGCAATTATTCGCCAAATTTACCAAATTTGGTGCGGTGTAAATGTACTATAATCCACTGCAAAAAACAGTTACTACAAATAAACATAGCCAAGATGAAGTCTGGGGCCTATCTGTAAAAAAGGGTACAAATGTAGTGAAGTGCCAACACTGTTTTATTTGCATGCATACAACAGCTGTTCATAAACAAAAAACAAAGGAAAAATAATACAACTTTTGTTGATTGATGAATATTGATGCTATTACCACACAAAGCTACGTGCTCAATTAATAACACTTGAACAAAAATGGTATTAGTTTCCTTTAGGGGACAACTCCTAATAAATTAGCTAAAAATATGGGAGATACCTCAAAAGACGCGTTTTGGCCTCAGGATCACGGACCCGGAAGCGCTTTTTTAATATTTTGCTTCTCTGCAGAGATATTTGCAATCAAAGTTTCAAGTTTTCATGTGGCTGTTGTAATATTATTAGACTGTCCCTAAAAACGTGCAAAAAATGTCGCGCCGTGGCGGTAGCCACGGTTATGTCACACGTCCGGACTTGGGATGGCGTAGCCCAGGGTTATTTTTTATAAGCGCGGCCGAAGGCCGCCAACTCAAAAAGGTGTTTCGCACATAAATACCATGGATTCCGCCCCAATTTTGGTACCGGACCCGGGTCATTTTTCGGTTTTTTGACCATAACTTTTCACTAAAACAAAAAATTAAAAAAGCGCTTCCGGATTCGTGATCCTGAGGCCAAAACGCGTCTTTTGAGGTATCTCCCATATTTTTAGCTAATTTATTAGGAGTTGTCCCCTAAAGGAAACTAATACCACAAAAATTAACAAATATTCAATTTCGCTTTAGTTAATGTACTATTTTAGGTGCATGACAGTGGCGGCTGCAGAAGCACCACCACAACCTCTACCAGCGCCAGCATAAATGTAAGTATGATTATCATCCTCCATATGTATTATATTATTTTCCTCGTTGGCATGCTCTGTAACCGCATCCTCATCCTTCAGTTCGTATTGTGATGAAACAACTGCATCTGTAGCAGCTGATGCTTTACGTTGAATATTTCGCTTGCGTCCTAAGTTTCCCATACAGCCTTCAAATAGTATTTCAGCTATTGCTTTGCGCGCATATATTCTTTGCTCCACAGACATTTCTTCATATTGTATAGCCCATGATTTGGCCAATATTTCTGAAGCTTCACTAATAGCTGGTGAATTTGTTTGAGGTTGGCGTTCCGTTGCTCTTACTTGTAATTGGACCATGGGTATTTTTGCAAGCGTTTTTCGTGTAGTTATCTGAGGCTGTTCTTTGAGGTTTTCAATAGTTGGTGTATGTTCTCTGGATACGCGAACTTCATCCTTATTATGTACAGTCTCCACATGTTCGATTTCTTCAATCATCTCTTCTTGTGACTGCATGGAATCTTCAATGTTGATGATTTCGTGATAATCTCCGGTATCGGTTTCTAATACTTCTATTGGTGTTTTGATGTTATTCGGTTGTGACATAAATGAAACTGTTTGAAATTGATTGTGAAATTGCTGCTGAAATGAACGTTCGTCTGCATATTCTGGAACTTCTTCCAAATGTTCCTCGACCTCATTTTCATTATCGGTCAAATATTCGTATTTGGTTTGCTCCGTTCTATTGTCTTCCATACCATTGTCCTCTGGGGTATGCGACGTGTCATGTGTTGAAGAGACATGCGATTTCATGGAGACGGTTCTGGATTGTGCGGGTTGGACTTTGTTGGCTACGCGACGCTGTTAGAAGAAAAATGTTGAAAAAAAATGTAAATTGTTTTCTTTTTTGACCTTACCAAAATTTTCTTTTCATCGTCATGCCCACGTTTGCGGTCTTTACGAAATTCTTGATTTTGCAAAAAATTCAACATATGAAAATACCATAGCGAAGTTGTATAACGCTTTCCCATTCGATTGCTAGCTTTTATGCGTGCACATTCACGTCGATAATTTGTACGAAAAATATTTATTTTACGTAATACATCTTCTCGACACGCATATGGATCAATTTCACGCATTTTCATGACCAACATTTCATAGCCTTGTGATTTGCTTTGTCTATCCTTGTACAGTGGATCATTTAAATCCCATAGCGCTGGTAAGCTTTCATATAAAGCAAAGAATTCGGTCCAAAAAGTTCGTTTGCCCAATGCTTGTGATGGTTGGCGCGCACTTGCATTTGCCATCTGTGCTTGTTGCCGCTATAGTTGTGTGGGGGCCGCAAAACAACAACAACAAAAATAACCGTGAATTAACGAACGCGAAACACAACCTCAATCACACAAATTTGCTTGTCCGCTCCGATTGATTGCTCGACATCAACTGAATCAAGCAAGAGAAATCAAGCATAATTTTTTTATACGCTCTCTTGCTTTGAGTGGTTTTTGTCGTTGAACTACCCCTATGCATGTATGTGTGTGAGTATGTACGAAAGAATACTCAATAAATGGGTGCGCCGGACGTAAGTTGCTCGCTAATGTATATTAGACCGCCCAAAAAAAAAATAAAAAATTTTGGAAGTTAACTCCTTAGTTAGCGATGTAATATTTTTACAGAGAGTAAAATTTGAATATCAAATAAAAAGAGGACGGAAATACACAACAGAAATGAAAAAAATACGAAGCGGAAATGAATACTTTTATGATTTCGATCAAATTTAGTATATATGTAGATAGTATGCTTCATTCTAAGACTTTCTACTAAGGTACTGCCACTTCGGCCGGTGAACAGTGTTGCCACCATGTATTTAATTTTGTTTTAATATTGAGCAAAATGGGTATGAAATGAAAGGTATTTTCTACCAAGCAACCCCATTTTATTTATCTCTTGAGGCTGAAGCGATTTGAATTAAATGTGGCATATAGAGATAGAATGCTTCATTTTAATACTTTCTACTTGGGTTTTGCAACTTCGGGTGGGTTACAGGGTTGCCACCTATAATTTTTTTTATATTGTGCAAGATACGCCAATATTGATATCAAACTAAAATTATTTTTGTGCGTATTCCAAAAAAGACAGGGTTGCCACCTACCGGCATTTATTAATTCATTCGTGTATATACCGTTTACTAAAAATGTTATTCAATGACCATTGAATAATCTATTTTTATATGAAAATCTTTAATAAAATGCATAACCGGAGGCCACTCAAATTTGCAACACATAAACCCGACAGTGTAAAAAATAAATTGATTTTTAAAACTTTAAAACTTGATTTCCCGACATTTTTTTTTTGGCACATTCATGCCTCTGGCGAGCGAGCGAAAACTTTAGTTTGCAGAAAATTTTTCTTCTATTGTCTACTTGTCACAAAATTCCCCATCGACTCTGACAACAGTTATTTTTGTAATGCCTATAGCTCTCGAGCTAGATACACCTTTGCTTCATGCATAATATAAAAAACTTCTACATAGTCCGGAAAAGTTAGAAATTTGATATAAAAGAAATTCCGACAAAGCCAAATATTGGGTTCACCTACAAAAAGAAAACTGCTAAAAAATGAAAAAAAAAAAATGTTTTTTGCCCAGTCTAAAGTACGTACATATGTGAAGCCATGCATGGATGAAGGGGGTATGTCGCATTCTCACTCAATTTCTGCTTATGGCATTGGTAAATAGTTTTTATGCAGATCTATATTTCTGTCTTATCAGAACTTGGCTATCGTGAAAATTGTAGAAGATAATTAATGGATGAAGGGGGTATGTACACAACTTTTCAATATGAATTGTGGAAGAAGGGGGTATGTTCCGTTTTTTTTCATATAAAACACTAAATATAAATTTATGCTTTTTATTGCATTTTATGCAACGTCTTTTATGGCTTTGCATAATTTTTTTTGTCAGTTTTCCATAAAGATTCGAAAAAACCTCAAATGTTTAAGCAAAACTTTAAAGCCGATTTACTCGTTTCACTCAAAATGCGACATACCCCCTTCATCCATGCATGTCTTCATTTTTCTCGAAAACTTTAGTGTGCAGAAAATTTTTCTTCTATTGTCTACTTGTCACAAAATTCCCCATCGACTCTGAAAACAGTTATTTTTGTAATGCCTATAGCTCTCGAGCTAGATACACCTTTGCTTCATGCATAATATAAAAAACTTCTACCTAGTCCGGAAAAGTTAGAAATTTGATATAAAAGAAATTCCGACAAAGCCAAATATTTGTAGAGAGCTTGGGTGCACCTACAAAAAGAAAACTGCTAAAAAATGAAAAAAAAAAAAAAAAATGTTTTTTGCCCAGTCTAAAGTACGTACATATGTATGCCGTATTTTAGCTTGATTTTTTCTTGTGTTAAACACCGCTTTGGTAGAATGCCTTTTCGCTTTTTACAACAAGTGTGTAGTAATGATTGTGCTGCTGTGACGGTGACAGCGCAGTTCTACGCTTGCCAAGCATGAGTTTTTATTCTACTCATTCCTCACTCATTCAAGCAGCGATGGAAAAAAAGTTTTGAGTAAGAACTCAAACCCAACCCTGGGATGTCTCCTGTATAATTTAAAGAAGGATGCGACTAATGACAGTTCTGATACTTTGACACATATTCACGTTTATTTGTTTATATCCTGCACCCTGTCGATTGTAGCCATCTTTCGTTGCCTTGACGGTGTGTGTGCTTGTTGTTGTTGTTGTTGTAACGAGGTGTAGCCCTGCCTAAATGTCAGACAGGGTCACCCCGAGTGTATTGCTCTTGGCCGGGTCGATATAATAAAACGGGCCGGGTCGTTTCGGCACGATGGGTACAGCACAAGTACTGGTACCGTTCTCGTAGTACCGGCAATACAAGAAACTAGGCCGTGTAGGCCATGTAGGTCATTTAGCGTTACCCAGGGTGCACCAACGGGGAGGCGACCTACTCTTACACCCCTGTGTGCTTCTTCAGCATTAGTATGCTTGTGGCAAAGGGCAAACTTAAGCGTTCTTTATCCAAAAGAACATGCTTGGTCGTGCTCTAACTAGCAAGTTCATCTGCCCTACAGTTTCTGCATAGTCGTAAGATCCACTAATAAAAAGTTACGTGACAGACCAGACAGGGTTGTACGGATGTTGACAGTCCTTTGTCGGAAATGAATCCGGTACGTTCCGGTGAATAGCACCTTGTGGTACTAGCCCAACTGTCTTGGGAACGATTTCGTTGACCACGTAGTCGGGGTCAAGTCGGCATACCCACCTCGGGGTTATTCTAAACCCCTAACCCGCTGAGGTTCTGTTGGGCCATCTCTTGGAGAGATATACAATAGCTGAGCGCCAGTTCCAAGCTGAACGAGTAACACCACAACCTAAATTGGAGCTTTGAGCGTTTTTTAATCTTTTTGTCTCCTTCTAACAACACGATGAAAAACTCAACGCTCCCATTAAGTATGGGTGTAAGAGCCAACGGATGTGATGGCCGCATGGTAACCGCTTAAAATAAAGATATCCTGTACGATTGTACGTTTACCTATCCAAACCGCGGCGCTGAGGCTTCTGCCTGGAAGAAGCTCCAATGATCAGGTTGTTGTTGTTGTTGTTGTTAACGACAAGAACACTTCCCGAAGGTTTTGGGGAGTGATGTTGAAATTGACAGTCCTTGGCCGGATATGAGCCCTGTACGCTCCGGTACTCCCTTGCGGTACCGTCTGACTGTCGTGGAAACGATTTGATATTAACAGTGCAACCTTCTAGGTCATGAATATCCGTAAGGAAGGATATTATATCCGTAAGGAAGGAGAAGATGGGTAATGACAGGTGAGAGGCATCATATCCGTAGATCAACCATCGAGTTAGCGCTTCATTACCTCTTACGACCGGTATGCCTACCTCGGGCATATTCTAAACCCCTAACCCGCAGGGGTGCCAATGAAGGAGAGTTCAAGGTCCAAGCCCTTTAAAAAACCCTCCTCCAACTCCGCCGTCTAATTTCTAACCGTAGGTGTATATGAAAGTACCGCAATTAGTGTCGGGACACCGATCCGTCCACCCCCAGTCCTCCCTACTGGGAATATTTATTCCAAAGTAGCTATCTCCGACTGTTGTGATCGCACTACGATCTGTGCACAGAGGGAGAAAACTACAATAATACTGGAGTGTCCAGTAGAGCTTCCGCTGAAGCAAAATTTACATATAATTTTATGCAACGGATGTTAAGTGACCCTAGATCAAATACATATACAGAAGACCGACGAAATTTTTTAAAATCGATGTGGTTCGGCTTGTTCTACAAGGCCAAACTCGTCTTTTATTAAAAAAAAAAAAATACTACATAAAACTACCCTGCTAGACAGTGCTATGACATTCAGTCAGCTTTGTAATGTTGCCTTTGAAAACGTGATAGAAAATCTTGATGTAAATATAAAACAGCTGATATTTACATCACGATTTTCTATCACGTTTTCAAGGCAACATTACAAAGCTGACTGAATGTCAAAGCTCTGTCTAGCAGGGTAGGTATTAATTCTCGAAGTGTATCAAAAATATTTTGAGTTAAAAAAATTCCTTGAATTGAGCTATTTGGTAGTCTGCCAAATACTAAAACAAAATTACGAAAATTTGATTAAAAAATTACCGCATGGATTCTTAAGACAAATAACAACTGATAAAGGGCAACCATTTAGGAACATCTCCCGGAAAAGCAGCAGCATCGCAGACATCTTTCAAATCAACTTACTAAAACAGTAAATAAAAAATGGCGGAACGTCTAACAGAAGAGCAAGTCACTGAATATAAAGAAGCCTTTAGTCTCTTCGATAAAAATGCCGATGGTATGATCACGGTAAAAGAGTTGGGTACAGTGATGCGATCACTTGGGCAAAATCCCACAGAAGGCGAACTGCAAGATATGATCAATGAAGTCGATGCAGATGGCAGTGGTACCATAGACTTTCCTGAGTTCTTGACATTGATGGCACGTAAAGTGAAGGATACGGACTCGGAAGAAGAAATTCGTGATGCCTTTAAAGTATTCGATAGGGATGGAAATGGATTTATATCGGCAGCTGAATTACGTTACGTCATGACAAATTTAGGGGAAAAGCTAACCGACGAGGAGGTCGATGAAATGATACGAGAAGTTGATATGGATGGTGATGGTCAAATAAATTATGAAGAATTTGTGGTTATGATGACTTCAAAGTGAGACTACCAAAACCTTTTTATTTATTTTTAACATGTGGACCAAGAGCCTTCAATAAATGTCTTAAAAGATTACGCGATGCTGTTGCTATGTATACCGTTAAAAAAAATGGAAAACTAAAATCTATAAAACCGTTAACTTTATTAATAAACGAATTTAATTATTATTATACAAAAAATGATAAATAGTAGTTGATAAAATATTTTCATCCGTATAGAGGCTGGGGCAGTTTTTTGGCAGGCAACTGTTGGATTAAGATTTGAAAGTATCACTCTGAAACCATCGCCAGAATAATCCCCTTTTTTGTTGAACTATATTAGCTGGCGAATGGACCACCCTTCATTTTTCATATTTACCTTTCCTAAGATTAATTGAAATTGAAACTGTTGTTACCTGATTGAAAAGAGGATTTACACCAGTAGACGAACATTAGACTGGGCAAGAGCATTTTTTTGCATTGCTTTTAACTCAGCCGTAAAATATCATATTAGGGGTGACCGTAAAATTTTCAGAACTTATTTTTTTTTTTAGTTGCGAATTTGGTCGATTTTTATCATTCCGCCGTGTATATAGCAATTCGATCGATCGACGTCCTGTATTTGTGCGCTCAACCACCAAGTGAATAACTTTTCTAACACATATGGGATCGATGAGAACCTTTACAGTTTTTTTTCTGGGGGTGAATCTAAGCTCTCCACAAAAATTTGGCTCTGTTCTTGGCTCTAGCTCGATAACTATATGCTTCACGAAAACAACTATTTTCAGTTTCGATGGGGAACTTCGTGACAAACAAACGGTAAAAGAAAATTTTTCAAAAAATTTAACGTGCATAAATTTAGTTTCACAATCGCGTTATCTCAGAACTGATGAATCCTCTTAGAGAAAAACTGTTCGAACATTTTTGTAGAGAATTTTCAGGTCTACAACTTGATCTCAGGTAGTTTTTAGAGAAAACTTGCCGTTTTCGAGAAAAATTCCAAAAACCTCAAATTTGACTGTATATGGTATTTTTATTACCCAGCGTACTGTCCGCCTTTCCGTCCGTGTACACGATATCTTCAGTAAAAACTGAGATATCGAAAATTTCGAAAATCACATAAATTGACATAAGTTGAGTAAAAAATGAGATATTTGACCAAGGTAGGTTGCTAGTGAAAATTAGCGAAATCGGATGACAACCATGCCCCCTTTTTCGATATCGAAAATTTCGGAAATCACATGAATTGACATAAGTTGAGTAAAAATTGAGATATTTGCATGAAATTTTGTATATAGGTTACTTTATGGCCAAGTTAGGTTGCTATTGAAAATGGGCGAAATCGGATGATAACCACGCCCCCTTTTTCGATATCGAAAATTTCGAAAACCACATAAATTGACATATCTTGAGTAAAACCCGAGATATTTGACCAAAGTATGTTGCTATTGAAATTTAGGGAATTCGGATGACAACCACGCCCCTTTTTCCATTTCGAAAATCACATAAATTGACATATCTCGGCAACTTTAGTTGAATCCCCCTGGTCATTCTATTATGATTTTTTTTATAATTTTTGTGAAGTGGGCGTGATACCGCCCACTTTTATGGGAGGCATTTTTGAAAATTCGATTGGTCATAACTTTAGAATGGATTATAGTAGAATGATGAAACCCAGCAGGTTTCATGGCGGTATAGGAAATATTCCGTTTGAAACTGGTAAAAATCGCTGGGTTTTAATGTTCGGTTTACCCGAACTTAGACTTCTGCACTTGTTAATTTTTAAAATATGGCTCATGGAAAAAGCTGAGACCCATGTCTCATTTTAGAAATATTTAATAAATTGAAAGAAAAAAGGACGGGCATGCACTAAAAACGTGGGTAAAAATCACCTTGGCATGCGTAGGTAACAATAAACTGAAATGGCTTGCAGGTTTTGTGAATAAGTATAAAATGTTTTCATTTCTACCAACTTAAACCACGCATAATGCCCACACACATTTGTGCATACATATGTATGTATGTATGTATCTTATTTTGGCATATTTTTGTTGGACAAAGCCTATAGTGGAACCGTGTACCTAACGTTGCCCTGCTAAATAAAAACGACCCAAACTCTGTCGTCATCCAACAGGGCTTGTTTCGCTCAGTGTTTCTCTTGGCATCGTTTAACAAGCTGAGCAACTGTACATGGGTTCGGTTTAGCCTCGTTCACTTGGTTACCTTGCCTTGCTTTTGCCTGGCCGAGCTCTACTACGCCCGAAACTTGGGACACACCACACTCAGCTGGCTCTTTTTTTTTCATTAAACTCGTACATTTTACTGAAGGTCTTTATCTCCGTATTTGTGTTGTTTGCTCTGCTCTTTGCACGGTCGTCATTTAATTGTGAATGTTTTCTACTTGGCGTGGAGCTTGTTCGGATGGTTTTCTTGTGTGCTGTGCTCAGTTGCTTGCCGGGTTCCTAGTCAATTTCATGTGTTTTGTGGTCTCGTTTTGCAAATAGTATTGCCGGGTTATTGTGTTGCCTCGTTTAGTGGTTGGTACGAATTATTTTTGTCTTGTTGTTGTTTTGGGTTGGTGTCTTTTTTTTTTTTTGGGTGCATAGTACATTTTTCTTTTGTGATTATTGTGTGAAAAGCAAAAGCAAAGTTGCCAGCTGACACGAAAGTTTTTACATCTATACTGCACTTATGTATATATGTAGATGTTTGTGTGGCTGTGTATACCTATGTATGTATGGAAATGTTTATAGAAGATCCATTTGCATTTCGGATGAGTGTTTCTACTTTGATATGCCGTGCTATTGTGTTTGTTGGTGTATTGACATGAGAACCTGATCACAGAATTTCTTGGGCTTATCACATAGAGGGCATTACCTTTGTTTGTTCGCCTAACCTTACATTGGAACACCTTAAAAAAAGCAATATACCTACGGAGATTGTCGAATATGTGAGGCCGAAAGACGTGAGTGTGAGCAGCTTGGGCGCTGGCTGAGAAGAGTAATGACCGAAAGTTCGCCGAAAGATCCGGCGAATGATGGAAGCTTTAAAGAGCAGCGGCCTGATAACCGGCATACAGATGGAGCTTCTAATTGCTAAACTGCGAAGAAGATGGCGAACCCGATAGAACCCTGAAGCTGAAAAAGCGTCCCACACCCGACTAAAATGAAAATGTCTGAATTTGCATCGTATCTCACAATCGCTCCGTACGTTCTGGCTCGGGTAAAAAAGAAGAAGAACCCCTGTCTTGCGCTGAATGAGGACAAGTCGAATAAACGCCCCATCGGGTAAGGGATTTAGAATATGCCCGAGGTATGTATGCCGGTCGTAAGACGTCCGAGGTATGTATGCCGGTCGTAAGACGTCCGAGGTATGTATGCCGGTCGACCTCGACTACGGGTTCAACGAAATCGTTCCCAAGGCAGTCGGGCTAGTACCACAAGTTACTATTCACCGTAACTTACCGGATTCATATCTGGCAAAGGACTCTCAACAACCGTACAACCCTGTCTGGTCCGTCACGTTCCTTTTTATATGTGGATCTTTCGACTCCGCAGGGCGAAGTACGACTGCAACAACAACAGGTAGAATAAAAAATCCGGCCACCTGGGCCTTGGTGACACCGTCACTGCTTTTGAACCTGAGAGGTAGGTAGAGTCTCTCGATGAACAAAGATATAAGCCTCATCATACCTGCTCTGATGTACGGTTTGGACAATTTCGAAGGATTCCTTAGAGTTTTCCAGAGAAAAGCCTTACCAAAACTTTATGGTCATTTCCTTTATGCTATAGTGCAGCTCATTAAAGAAAAGTTTTTCTAAACAGGTAAATAGGTAAAGCAAGCTCTTCCGTCTTTCTACGTACACTGTCCTAGACCCTTAGACCAGATACGCTGAAATAGCCCTGAGAGAGCTCCCCTTCCTTTTAGCCCTGACCAAGATTCACACACACTATTGTTTACCATGTTTTTCTCGAGGCTGCTCAGCTTTCCAGGGTGCACCATGTGGAGGTAAGTGTAGATAGGAATTGGAAGCAACTAGTTGCAAAAAGTTGCTCCCCATTTGCACCAAAGAAAAAAAGGAGTAACGAAAAAAGTAATAAAACGAGGTTTTGAAAAAGCTATGCAAAAATCCGACTCCGAGGACAATGAAATCGTCTCTCGAGAAATGGGCCATTTATTCACCGGAGCGAACCGGAATCGTATCCGGAGAAGGACGGCCAATATTAGTTTTAGATCTAGAAGTAAATCAATGAATTAGCTACTTGTTCTAGGGAAATACGAAATGTCATGTTCGGTTTTAACCAAACTTATACCTCCTGATTTGTTTATCTTTGATCAATTTTACTTATTTTTGTTCATATTTTTTACACAGGCTTATCTCGAAACAGAAGTTGGTTGGATGATATACAAATTATTTTAAAGCATCCGTACCGACTTTGGGGCTTACAGGAAATCGGTTAAAACGGAAATGAAAAATGTAAGTACAGCTCACAATTTTACTAGTTAAAAAATACAGCTGTACAGTAGTACTAACACCTAGCTACATAGTTCGCCTTGTGGTGGTTTTTATAAGATAGAGGAGTGGTGGGCAAAGCAAATTGTAAAACGCTGCAGACGATTATGAACGAACTACTGACCTATGTATTTTAATATACATACCTTTTTTAAACAAATAAAAAAAAAAAAATTTTCACATCCGTCCCAGTTCAAATAAGTTCAATTTTCATTTCAAACAGCGGTGAATTCAAAATTTTTTTTTTTAAATTTCGTCAAATGGACTGTGCTACAAGAAAAAGGAAATATAGAGAAAAACGGTGACAGGTAACAAGGTCAATGGAAATAGTGTCAATTGACGCTGTTTCGATAACTTTGCTGCCATATGTTGAAAAATAACTAACGAGTACAAAAATTGCTAGTTTTGAATTAGTTTAGTCGGCTTTACTGAACGAACTAGCGCTCTAGTTAAATTAAAAAAAAACAAAAACGTTGATCAAAAACTACCCAAGTATACGAAGCAGTTTAAAAAGTAGAAAAGTAGAATTTCTGTATTAACCAAATGTTTTCAAATTATTTAGCAAGTAAAAATTACTTTTTCTTAATTCTAGTGGACAATAATTTGTTAAAACTTGTATTCAATATTTTTATTTTTTATACATGTACATTAGGGTGATTAAAAAAAAATGTCGACCTGGTCTTACCCCTAAAAAGTTAGGTATCGATGAGAAAATAAGCCTTGCAAAAAATTAGCGCTCTAACTTAACCCTTAGGCGTGGCTATTTTTTTTGCCCTTTCCCATACATTTTGTATGGGGAAAAATGGCATTTTTTTTCAAAGTGAATTTTCTTTTAATTTTTGTAATTATTTTAACAGTTAAGATATTCGCACATGGCTTACCATTTTGGAAACTTCAAAGCTTCAACTTTAAGAGTATGTAAAAATATTTTCAAAAAAAGAAATTGAAAGAATTGAAAGAAAATTCACTTTGAAAAAAAAAATACCATTTTTCCCCATACCTATGGGTTAAGTTAGAGCGCTAATTTTTTGCAAGGCTTATTTTCTCGTCAATACCTAAAGTTTCAGGGGGTAAGACCGAAAAAAAATCAAATTTTTTTTATTTGTATCACCCTAATGTACATATGTTTTTTGTATTCCACCTCTTAAATTAAATTCTTACCTTTTTCTTTCTTGTTAATTTGGTTTTTAATTATTGTCTTTGTTTATTTTAGATGGAAACATTATCACCATTAAAATCATACTTAGGGTTAAAGAAAAAAGTACCGGATCATCAAAAAATTCAAATATCGAAAAAATCAAAACCCGCATTTAAAAATCGCGACACAGTAAGAATTTACGAGTAATAATAGTAGTTAAATCGTAGGATGTAATGGGGTCTACACAGTGCGTCTGACTCGCCGTCATTCTACAAAATATCAAACTCATTTTGATTTTCTTGAGTCATGCTAGAGTCATGTCGGTGTAACTACTACATACACATTTTCACTAATACATCCAAACTGACTCTTGATTCAGACGCATCGTGTATAGGCCCTATAAAACTAAATTTTTCATAAAATTTGACGTTAACATAATTTTCTGGTCGCTACTGGCATCGCGTCTGAAATAGTACAATGGTTTGTTTTGGATTATTTGTATCTGGATTACGTTACAAAATATTTTTGGGTACCATTATTTGTACAACAAAATTGAAGTTTTCGAAAATCCTACCGGGTTTCTGAAGCTTTTGGGTGTGCTGAACCCGAATCTGATGTCAGATTTATAGGGTCACCTCAGGTTTTCTTTTCAGAGGGTGGTTTGTAAAGGGATCCGTCGTTTTTTTTTAATAAGTAATTTAACAATTTTCATTTGGTCAAGGAACCATAATTTAATTTTGTTTTTTATATTTGGCGGCACACAGATGTTCGATAGTGCAAAAAATAGGGGAACAGTAAGTTATTAAGAAACAAAAAATTTTTAAATTAAAAAAAAATAATTTTTTCCCACCACCAAAATCTAAAAAACTGGCCTCTGGCTGTCTTTAGTTTTACAGTTATTTTTTCGAATAATTTAACTAGAAAACTCTTACATAATTATTCAAGTTAAGATATTATCTCAGGATTATTTCGGAATAAAATTATCGTACTACGAATCAGAGTTAGTATGTAAAAACCAGCAGATGCCTGCCACTGCTATTATGACACCACATGACAGCTCTATAGGCGGTGCTTTTTCAGACTGAAGTTTCGTCCACTGTTTTAATTAGTTAGCTTTGCAAAGCTTAGATATGGACTATTGCATATTTAGCTGGTGAAAGAACATACCTACTGTACAAGTTTCAGAACGTAATAATAACACTATACGACAAAATCAACTTTTTTTCTGGGTATAGGACCAAACCAACTTTTTTGAAGAAATTAATGTAGTGTTCATGCTGAGCTTTAAAAGCAGCATTTTCCATTTTCATGCTGCCGCATTTTGAAAATGTGCATTTAGCCAATTTTCAAATGCTTAAGGTGCGTTCCTACATCAGAAGTGGAAGTATGCTTGCCTTTTCATATAAACTCCATTTCTTTTATAAAAGTGGGTTCGTGGGTAACTTGGAAACTCTTCACCTCGAAAATTGCAACTTTTAACCGGAAAAATTATTGCATAAGTACGTTGACTTGCTTAGTAAGGAGATATCCTAATATAAACAGCGGTTCGCCCAAAAGTATGCAACATTTTTTAACTTTTTTTTTCATACAAGGGAATTTTTTTTCGTACTGATGCTAAAAGTACATTTACACCGCACCAAATTTGGTAAATTTGGCGAAAAATAGCAAATTTGGCGCTTTTTTCTATACAAATCTCATTTTCCAAATTTGGAATTCCATCACATTTGGCCTCATTCGCCGAACAATACAATCCACAGATCATCCAAATAGCAACCCTGCGGGTGTTCCACATTTAGAATTGCCCAGCAAGAACCTTAATGGGTAATTAACGTGTGACAACTTTTGCATTATGAACAGCAGTAAATGACAATTTCAACTAGTTTTTTTTAAGAAAATGGACCAATTCTACCAAGAAGACTTCATTTATTATTACTCTACAGGTGTTTAAAACATCACGGTTGTGTATTTTCTTTCAGGAGCTTTGTGTTCTGGTAGAAGATTCTTGCAGGGAAGTGAAGGTTCGATGAGTCATTCAAATTCGCCAAATTTGGTGCAGTATAAATGTACTATAAAGCTAATGCAAAAATAGAGTAGCATTTAGTTGCGTTTAGCTTTTAAAATTGAATGCAAAAAATGCATTTTTGGTTAAATGCTAAAATGCAAAATGCAGGCTCAGCATGAACAGCACATAAGACATATGTATGTAAGTAAAAAATTGCATTCCCCGTTTTTCGAAGTTAGCCTCCAAAATTTAGCTACGGGCTTTCGAAGTTCGAAGTTGCACTCTTCGAAGATTAGGTTTTGTTTCTCTTCCAAATCCTAATTATGGGCTGTTTTACTTTAAAATATTTCAAAAGGTTAAATATGGGCGTGGCTTTTTTTTTAATTTGAAAGTGTAGGAAATCTGAGTTTGGCCCTGTATAAGATTCCTCACATACGTTTGCAAATAAAAAAATAACACCAATTAAGTAAAAGAGGCAAGTAGACCTTTTTCAAACAACTAAAAAAATAAGAAGGGTCCAATTTCGAACTTCGAAAGCCCATAACTGATTTTTAGAGGCTAACTTCGAAAAACGGAAAGTTACTTTTTTACTTATTCATATATTAATTTCTTCAAAAAAGTTAGTTTGGTCCAATACCCCGCCGAGGAGCTGTACAGTTAAATCGCTACGTTTGGGCCACCCCCACATTTAGAGGCCGATTTTAAATATTTCTCCACTTCATATTTTTTTCATTTCACGGGTTTTCCCTCTCTCATACAATTTGTGAGCAATAACACTATACAGCAAAATCATACATAAAAAACTACGTACCCAGTTTTTCGAAGTTAGCCTCCAAAATTTAGTTATGAGCGTTCGAAGTTCGGAATTAGACCCTTTTAATCTTGCTTTTTCAATTGCTGTAACTAAAAAATTAAAAAAGGAAAAATGTAGGCGTGGTGTGCTTGACTTCCTTGTTCGACCGGTATACCATTTCTTCCGTCGGCATGAAGATCTAATTTTTGACGCAGACCACGCTCACATTTTTACCTTTTTTTAATTTTTAAACATAACTATTAGAGAGCTACTTTCGAACTTCGAAAGCCCGTAACTAAATTTTGGGGGCTAACTTCGAAAAAAAACGGGGTACGTAGTTTTTTTAAGTATGCCTCAATCTTTTCAAAAAACGTTAAACTAGGATTATTCATGTTGTGAATTCTTTTGTTTCCTTCTTTTAAATATATCTTCTCTCTATTTTCTTCCAGCCTACCCGATATGAACGCGAACGCGCTGCCATGAAAAACAAAGCACGTAAGGTGCTCAATTTGGAGGAACGTTTCCTAGCCATACGTCTATATCACGAGAATCCTGTATATCAGCGTGTCGCCTCTGCTCTAAAATGTAGTTGGGAACAAATACGCAATGTAATCGCCAATCGTGATGACATATTACGCTATTATGGCGAGTGCCAAACTGTTACACCCAAAGACTCACCACAATATGCGCGCAATAAGAAAATCAATTTTCTCGGCAATGTCACTTACGAATTTGTTAAACGTGCCTACTATCATCGGAGTGCGGTACTCAATGATGATGTTGTACTACAGCGTGCGACAAAAATTCGCGATGCACTCAAAATTCCACAATTTTTTACGAATCAAGCATGGATCGCGGATTTTAAAAGAGTCTACAATATTGATTGGAATCATTTGGATAGGTTAGTTATAATTGGAAAGCCACCTCAGTCACTCGATATCATAGATTTAATTGGATATTGTAAACGAATGGTGGCGAAATCGTTTACGCTAATCGGTGAAGTTCCAAAGCAAGTAGGGAGGAAAGAAATGAAAAATGATGAAGGTGATGATGGTGATGGTGATGATGATGGTGGTGATGTATATGGTGAGGCAGCTAGTGGCGGTGGTTTTGGTGGCGTTTACGGCGAATCGGATTCTATGCTAGTCGATAACTATGACGATGTACCGGTTGTAAATGAAATCGATGATTTTGCTGGAATGTATCCAAGCATTAGTGGCGAAGTTGAAATGCACGAAGATGAAGCAGAGACCATTACACCGCACAATTATGATGATGCAACAAAGTCGAACGCATCCAGGACAGCTTCGCAGCAAGATACTACCTCAACACCAAAATCATCTACACATTTGATAGCCGACGTACAAATTAAAGAAGAACAACGTAGCCGTAGTAATAGTCCAACCTTAAATTTAGAGAGTAGTACGAGTGCGAATGCTCGAAAGGTGCAGGTTAGGAGCACTGATGATTTGGTAGCAAGTCCAGAGGCATTGGAGCAAACGACGCGCGACTCAATCAATACCTATGCCGATGCAATGCGCGCTTTGTCACCTTTAGAAGATTTTGCATTACAGCATGAAGATTTTGGTGTCATGAATTTACTTACCCAGTTGGCGGTTATATTTGAGAAGGGTGCTAAGCGAAAGCCTGAACGCAGAAATTTTTAATGAACAATTCTTTAGAAGTAGTATTAGTATAATATTTATCTACCGGTTTCCGAGTTAACCTCGTATCTCTAAAAGAAAAAATATTACAGAAAAAGAAGAAAACCAACATACTGCATACTGAAAATGTAGTCAGATATGAGCCTCGTATTACGTATTGCGAGGTAACTGAGCGAACAAAAAATTATGATACGTATGGACGTATTTTGTAAGAATTCACACTTAGTGAATTTTCGAACACGTATAAAAGGTCAATGAAAGGCGATATATAGCTTTGTTGTAATGGTAGTTGTTGACAAAAGTAAGGACGAACCTTACTATTTAAAATAAGCTTGATAAATTGGCTCACTCACTGACTAATTTACTTTACCAAACTGATATTCACTTCGAAATTCGAGATGCCTTCAAAGCATTTCCACATAAAAAACGAGTTTTCTCAAAATGTGTAGTTGCGAGGTTAATGCCGAAATTGGACATAATTTTATTATTATATAAATAGTTTGTTTTAGTTGATTTAATCACATAAGATTCAACTCAACTTTGACAATTGAGACGTTTTCATCAATATTATTAAATAATAGGTTTGTTTATTGGGCTGCTCTAGCTTACGCCAGATTGAGATATTTCACAAAATTGTGTCAATCTGGCGTAAGCTAGAGCAGCCCAATAAACAAACCTAATGATGAGTTTAAAAAATGTTTGTACTTATTTCAGATTTGGGTTTGAACCAAGGAGTGAAACCGAAACCGAAACCGAAACCGTAACCGTAACCGATTAAAAACGTTTCATTTTTCAAAACTGAAACCGTAACCGGTATTTTGATCTGAAAAAGAACGAAACCGAAACCGTTTCAAAAGCCGGAACCGGTTCCAAACGGTTTTGAATTTTTTGTATGCCTTTTTTCTTTTTATGGGAACATATTTTCTTTTCAAAGCGTACTCTGGAAAGCTTTCATGGAAGATTGAATAGCAATTTTACAAAAGACACGTTTTGACCTCAGTATCAAATTGATGGCATCGAAAAGAATTTACGAGATCCGAGAAAAATGTGTTTAGTGGCCCGTATCATATATTTTGACGATTTATTTCATTTAGTTTCCATTCTAATATTTTTCTATTAGAAGAAGTAGTAATTTTTTTTTAATTATATTGCAGAGATTTCATCCATACATAGCGTTAATAATATTTATTACAATGCACAGCAGCCGGCTGGGTATTGGACCAAACCAACTTTTTTAAGTTTTTCGAAGTTTGCCTCCAAAACTAAGTTACGGGCTTTCGAAGTTTCAATTTTTTTCACAAAACAATTAGAAAACGAAATCTTGGAATGATCCAATTTCGAACTTCGAAAGCCTGTAACTAATTTTTGGAGGCTAACTTCGAAATTCAGGGAACGACATTAAGTAAAAATACTTATCTCGTAATCTCTTAAAAAAATTTGATTTAGTCCAATATCTAGAAAAAAGTGGATTTTGTCGTACAGTGGTAAATATTATGTATATTGGAAAAATGTTATAAAAATTCAGACCTATTTTGCAGCTACATACTTAAGTTTTGTAAAATTTTTTTGGCGTTCGTGTTTTTATTTGGAAACCGAAACCGGAACGAAACCGTAACCGAAACCGAAATAAATTTTGAAGAACGAAACCGGAACCGAAACCGAATTGTGTTACAAAACCGAAACCGGAACGTTATTTTAATCGGTTTCATCCCTTGGTTTGAACGGGTTAAGCCATGAACAAACTATTGTTTAAGAAGTACCAACATATTGACGCTTGAGTGAAAGGTTTCTCTAATTAAAAATATTTTCAAAAGCGACCTATCACAGGGCGATTTTGAAAAATATTTTGAGATAGAGCGATCTTCGACTCAGCCGTCGATTTAATTCTTGAGTGGAAATTCGCCCTATTTCAACATTTTTTTTTTTTTAAATACGCCTTAGTTATCCCAGAAGTATCTTAACCCGCTTTTCGAAGTTAGGGTGATTCAAAAAAAAGTCGACTTGGTCTTACCCTCTAAAAAGTTAGGTATTGATGAGAAAATAAGCCTTGCAAAAAATTAGCGCCCTAACTTAACCCTTAGGGGTGGCTATTTTTTCGCCCTTTCCCTTGGTTTTGACGCAATTTTAAATCAAATATCAAAATTCCAACCATGTTAATAACTCAAAACTCCCAAAAAAGGACTGGTGTTGTTATTCCTTGGGACCGCAGAAATTTGAATTAGCATTGATGGTCTTCTAAAAGCTTACATCAAGATCTGCAACTCTATACCTAGAATAAATTTTTACTCTTTTGACCCTGTAAATAATTGTTTTCTTTTTTTTTCACTCATACTATTCTATACACAATCACTTGGCGTACACAGCTATCTGTTCTAAATATAATCGCTAGCTGTTTTTTTGTTGTAACTGTCCCACTGCCTCCTCACTGAGTAGCCAGTCAATTAGTATTTATGCACATCTGAGCGTAGTGAGAATTGATAACAAAATGTGCGCATACGTAAATATATCGCTACGTACATTTTTGTATGTATATCTCTACAACTGTATACATAATAAATATGTAGATGCCTATATACATACATACATATTGATATATTCTAATCAAGCGAACGCTTTAGCTCAGTGTGCGGACATGCGCATTAGGCGATTTGGACCAGACAAGGGAGATTTATTTCTGATACATATATTCATACACACGTACACATGTACATATGTTCATAAAAGTATACTATGCATAGCTAGACACAGCTAGGTAGTTCTATAGAGCCCCATAGACCTTTACTCTACGAAATTTTAACACGCGAGAATTCAGACGAAACTATAACAGTTAAGTATGTATGTCCCAAAATTTCAAAGTTATTTTATTTAAAAGCATACCCCCTAATTTGACCGTTATACATCAAAAAGTATCCTGACAAAGTTTTATGCAATTCGGACCACGGCAACCCCGTGCCGTCTTGCAGTAACCGTGTAAAATATAGTAAATTTTAAATGGCTGTAATTATTTTAATAGTTAAGATAATCGCACATGGCTTACCATTTTGGAAGCTTCAAAGCTTCAACTTTAAGAGTATGCAAAAATATTTTGAAAAAAGTTTCAAAAATTGGAAAAAAAAAATTCACTTTGAAAAAAATGCCATTTTTCCCCATACAAAATGTATGGGAAAGGGCGAAAAAAAATAGTCACCCCTAAGGGTTAAGTTATAGCGCTAATTTTTTGCAAGGCTTATTTTCTCATCAATACCTATAGTTTCAGGGGGTAAGACCAAAAAAAGAACCAAATTTTTTTTATTTGAATCACCCTAATGTACATGTAGTATGTAGATCTTTATTTATGTTCCTACATTACACCGGGCTGTCGCTCAGAATCCAAATCCACCATTAGAATTTGCTTCCTGGGTGTAGGCTCGGCACTAACTTCAAACACTCTTAGAGAAATTCGGCCCAGTCTAATGTGCACACATTGATACGAGTCTTTTTTGTATGTATAATGACTTTGACCTTTGTTATGACAAACAGCTTTTTTCGTTTCGATGCTACAAGCTCTAGAATTATAAAACGCTATATGACCACCTGTGAGCGGATCTTATAGATCGATTGAAATACAGTTACCAATCTAATTCCATGGATACACACACGAAGATTATCGCGTATAAATCTTTAATCAGATCCAAATTTAACCTGATACAACACTGAAGATTAACAATCCACCATCTCGGCGCCATCTAGCGTCCATTCCGTCATTTTGGTTGTATTTCTTGCTAGATGTCGCCGATAATAGTTTATTTTTGCGTTGCTGTAAATGTGTATCTATCAGATTTTGATAAAAGAAGACGCGCCAAGCAGCTTGGTCATTTCGAGGTCTCCATATCGACGGCTGAGTGGAAGATCACCTTACCCTGTAAAAATCATTGGATACATATTTAAAAAAGTCTTATCTCAGAATTTGGATCAAGAACTTCCTATCTCAGAATAAGTTTCAAAAAAACTGCTCGTTAGCAATAACAATTCAATACATTTTCAGCTGAGATAGGTCATTTTTAGATCAAGTTTTGAAATAGGACCTTATTGGGATAGTCACAGATAGGGAGTTTTTTGAAAAGTATCCTGAGATAGGTAATTTTTGAAAAGTATTTCAAAATAGCGTAATCTTCCAATCAGCAGTCGATATCTACTCGCAACGTATTTTCGATTCAGCCAACACTCAGAGAAAAAATCAATGTTATATCAATAGTCCTCTACTGTTAATACCAAAAACTGTTGAATTGACGTATTTCCAGTGAATCCAACAGATTTAACAATTATTTAACAGCGAAGACACTCTCACAACAGACTTCTGCAGTTAATCCAACAGATTTAACAGTAATAAAGCTGCAATTTGACGCCATCAAACATAAGTACGCGATGGCCTGATGTTTAGCATCTCCGCAGTCAAATCAGTGTGGTTCGATTCTCGGTGGGAGGCAACAAAGCAACGTGGGAAAGTGCCATTTAGAACAAAGCTGTAATTAGACGCTGGGTAGCATAAGTAAGCGATGGCATAATGGTTATACAGTAGACACCTGGGTTGAGTGTTCAAGAGCTCTGAGTTCCGATTCTCGGTGAATTCACAATATAAAAACTGTGGAAAAAAATGTTTGTTTTTGTTTTGAAAAAAAAAAAAAAAAATAGATTGACTTCACCGAGAATCATTGTGTATCAATACCAAGTGTAAACTCTTCTGCATAGACGTCAAAATTCCAAAATGAGTTTAACACCTGTTTGAGATTGTGGTTAATAACAAGTGTGATATCATAGACATAGTCGTGAAAACTTCAAAGTGAGTTTAGTCACCTGTTTTTAATTTCCTTTTTTGTCTCACTTCTTTCCATCTTCCCATCTCTTTCTACCATTAGGTAAAAGATAGGAGACCGCCATGTTGATGTGTGCAGGATGTTAAACAAGGCCATTGCTTTTCTGTTATGGTATTGATGCACAATGCCGAGAATCGAACTCGGAATACCTAAAACAACAAAATTTTCTGTTAAAACAACAGCTAAAACTGTTCACGAACGAACAACATCTGTTGTTTCAACAGATATATCGTTTGGTGGATGGTTTTTGAATGTGAAATCTGTTGTTTTAACCTGTTATCCAGTTCGTTCTACTGTATTTTTTCTCTGGGTGAAGAAACGTCCATGGCCATTGACGATATGAGGATGGCAATATACCGATGAATAGATAGTAAAATACCACCACAAAAATATAAAAAATACATAACGGGAAATATCCGAATATTCAAACATGAAGGCTTAATTTTTTTCTTTGGAGCCAAACAAGAAAAATTTTCCTTGAAATAAGGAAACTCTTTTTTCAGTGCATGTTTGAATCAAATTCTGAATTAGAGTTTTTTAAAAGAATATTCTTTGTATAAATAATTTTAAAACATCGTTAAGTACCACTGAGCCTTCAAAATGATGATGATGAGCGTTTTAGCTCTTCTGTTTGAATTACCCATGCCGTTACAGTCTACCATTATGAGAACAGAGTTTGTGCCGTTTTCTTGAGTCTATTTTAAATTTTATCTGCCCGATAGACAAAAGTTTGGTATACAAAAAATTGCGTAGCACAGCTCAGTTTAAAAATATTTAATACACATTTTTTTTTTTTAATTCAGTTTTTTATTCAGTATTCATTGATTAATATATTTTTTAGTTTATTATTGTCTTATATACATAGTACTTCCATTGCATATAAGTCAGGACATATTTATTTAGTTAATTTTATTTAAAAAAAGTAAAAGTATTCAGTTCAAAAAAAAAAATCATATGCACTAAAGGTAGGGATATGTGACTAATCGATTAAAAACAAATTGTAATCAGAACTTAGACCAACTTAACTAATTGATTTATTACACATCCCTAATAAAATTGGTTAACAAAAAAAAAGAATCCACTTTATATTTTTTTTTAAGATACTATGTACGTAAATACATATTTTTTTATTATTGCAAACTTTTACTTACATTTGCACTAGACCGAATCGAGTAACAAAAAATTAACTTTAAATCTATTATTGGGGTCTATCAGCAATTCTGACGGAGCTTACCGTTAATATTAAATTGTGATTCTCAAAATGGATATAAAAAAAATCAGTTACGATTATAATCAAATTTAAAAATTGCAAATAAAAAATAAAAATGAAAAATCTAAAGACGTCAACTGACTTCGAAAATTAACTGACTTCGAAAATTATTTCCTATGGGGGTACTTTTTTCGATGCCCTCTAATGTTCACATATGAAATCCACATTTTACTCATATTTGATTTACAAACTATGGCAACAATTACCGGCTTTGGTATTTTTACTTATAAAAAAAATATTTTATATACATATCTATATCTTATATACATATCTGTAAATTCACATTAGGGTGTGTATCTTGTGTTCAAAAAAATATTTCTTAAAAGTTTTAAAGGAGGATCTTGAGAGAAAACTGTACATTTTTTAATCGATTTTTCCATATTAAACATCGATTTTTAATAAATCGATCATAATAGTTCCACATTTTAAATCGATTTTTTTGAATTATAATTTATATCGCTTAAATTCTTTTATTATTTTTACTGTAATAAAATATTGAAGAGGATTAAAAGTTTTAATGTGTATAATTCGTGTTTTAATCAATAAAGTCTGAAAATCATACTTATTATATTCAATTTTTTTCTTTTTAATTAATTCATCGTAAAACATTTTTTTTAATACAAACATAAATCAAAAAGAAATTTCTCGAAAAAAATTAAAGATGAGAGTAGGTAATTTTCTCAAAAAAAACTTTTTTTTCAAATCTAAGAAAAAATAATCGATTTTTCGGCTCTATATCACATCTCCAAAAAAAAATTTGAAAAAACTGATAAAAAAAAACAAATATAGCGGAAAGAAATTATTTCGATTCAAATAATTTGTTTTTCACCCAGAGGCAAAATAATATTTCAGAAACATTTTCTACTTAGTACCTATAATTAAATCAAAAGATAGAATTAATAAAAAAAAAAATCTCTTGGAAGTGGCACACCCTACTGTAAAATGTATACAAAAAAAAAAAACAAAAAAAAAACTCCACCCACTACTCCATAATCTTAATCTATATCCACATCATCGTCACCATCGAGCTCGCGCAACACTTCATCGGCACGTGTGATCAAACCTATCAACCTAAAGTTTTCTTTAACCAGCGCAAAATCTTCCAATAACTTGAGATATTTGCGTGCCTCGCCGCATGTTTTGATCGCAGGCCCTATTGACGTATTACTACTCCCAGGATGTTTGCGCTTATTAGCCAAACCGTTTAGAACAGCATCGGGGGCTTTTGTCAATGGCGGCAGGGGTGGCGTGAAACTCAATGATTTCGACGTCATAGCTGATAAATTAGCGGCAGGTATACAAGTTATGGCAGTCGTTGATGTAGGCAAACTCTGTCGATCGCTACTCGCGAAGGGTACTAGTGTGGCGTGTGTTAGAGTCGGACGCGGAGCCAAAGGTGGCACTGCAGTTGTGTGCGAAGATCTTGCAGCCCTTGAGGGGGCGTTTTCGACAATTTTACCTTGAGTCTGTATGAGACGACGCAAGTTGGCTAATGCTATATTCTCATCATCTGCAGAATCCGATGCACGATGGGCGTCTGTGTCGGTGCTACCGAAAGATGACGAAGGTGTAGTTGGGAGATTGGTAGTTCTATTAATTTCAGAATTTTCCCTTTCTTGCTTTTGTGCTCCCTCCAGCTCCGTATCCTCTTCATCCGAAACGCATTCCTGCTTGACTTCAACGGGTTCTTGTTTGATTTCCTTTTTAATTTCCAGCATTGGTATGGGCACCGCTGACTTTTCGGCGTCGGTGACGGGTGTAGCCGCTGTTGCGGTAGTTGTGGCTAGTGCTGCAGTTTGCGCCTTGGCCGTGGCTGCACTAGCGGATGCAGCTTGTTGCATGCTCTGCGATTGCGCTATTGACGCCAAAGGTATAATGGTCATTGTCATTGGTTTTGCTCCTGGCACCTGACCAGCAGGTGAAATGGGCGTGGCAACTAATACCTTTTGCGGCATACCTGGTACATTACCTTGCAATGGGAGCGCGACTAATTGGCGTAGGGGAGGCAATTGTGGAGCTTGAGATCCAGCAGATTTTCCATTTCCATGATTGGACGCTGAGACGGCTTTGGATATATTCACGTTAGCGCTCGTACTGGTAATAGCAGTACGATTTTCGACAGTATTTCCATTTGCAGTTGGCGAACTTTTCGTGTTAGTCCCTAACGCGTTATATTTTAAGCGTCTTTGTTTTGTCGACGTTGTATTTGCATCCGCTTCCTTCAAGCTATTCGCCTCTTGTTTACTTGTTTTTTTATCATCCGCCTCCTCCACCTTGACCTCTTGCACATCGTCGTCGTCGCCTTCATCGTCCATATCATCATCCATATCCTCATCATCCCCGTCGCCGCCATCCACATGCGCATCTCCATCATCATCCGACATGTGTCTACGCTCGCCGCCATCCGGCGTACACTCGTTAAGCACATCTTTCATAACATCTTTGATTTGCACCGAATAACCTTGCGTATAACCGATCTTTAACCTCTTACTGTCGGCTGTATGAATTTTGTAGGTAAATCGAAATTTATCACACCAATCTTGATGTGGAAAGAAATTTTGCAGACCCATGGCACTTTTGAATTGCAGCGCCGTCTTCTGTATGAGTCCATCGGTTATTTGTATATCCTGATAGTAGATCATGCGTCGCAACCAATCATACACCGCCTTGCCCAGCATAGAGACACGCACCACTTTCATTTCGAGGGTCTTCGCATCTTGGCATCGTCGTGTCCGTTGCTCCCAAGCTTCGAGTATAGTATCCTTTTGTTGTACTATGCGTTTAATTTGATCGGGACTACAGTGAAAGATGCGTCCGACCCGTTTGTAGACTGGCGACTTTTCGTATTCGCGTATTGCTGCTACTTTCTCGTTGAGTGCGAGCACATTCTTACGTCGGATGCGATTGTCGTAAAGGATTTTTTCGCGCATTGGAAGCGTCGGTGGCGCAAGTGAGGGTTTCTGTAAAAAAAAGTGAGGTTAGTTATCGATGGACGTAAGTAACGTATAATAAAAAGAGGACAAGTTTTGGGATCCTTTCTTTGAAAAATCCCGAAATCAACCATTTTTTATTCAAATAGATGGCGAACCCAAACCAATCCCTGATTATGTGTGGTAAAAAAACGTCCCTATAATGAAGTGAGCGTTGCAATATCCGGTTCCAATAAAAATAAAGCCTCGCCCGACGTCCCAACAAGTTGCTCAAACACTGCGGTGATTCTACCCATATACCTCCTCGCTGAAACATTACCCCACAGAATGAACAAGGTTGAAACCCCGAACTGCCTCTAATGCAGAGACATAGACGACGTGCATCACACCATTTTAAATACGAACAATTCGTTCAACAACGAAATCGAGTAGAAGACTCACTTCGTCCCGGGACCCTGTGCCATCCATAAAATGATTTGAGGATGTTATAAATGGGATATGGTCAGCAAATACGCGAGGAATTTTCTCCACTAGAACGGGAGGACTGTTGAGCCCATTAGTTTGAGATTATCCACAGAGCTCATGTAGCCAGCTTCCATTCGTAAAGTAATGCTAAACGCGCTTCCATGTATAAAAAATGCGTGAGCCGTGGAAGCTTAGGTTTTAGTGTGTAGCTCTTCAAACGAAAAAGGGAGTCCCATACTCGGAGACCATTTAGTAACTAGGGCTCGAGCCCGGTTACTGCATACCATATCTTCACGATGCGAAAAATCCCCGAGAAGACTCGTGATGAGACAATCGACCCGCGCCATTCCTCTGTATACTGCAAAACCAGATTTACCAACGGGAAAGTTAGTCGCATGTATTTCATGTCCGAATTCGACTTCCATGACGTCGAGCAATACTAACAGCCCTGTCATTATTGGAAAGGACTCCTCCGAACTAAGGAAACCCGAAAGATGTTTCGGGAAAGGGGAAAATGAGATCTTTCGATGAACCAAGATCTGACTTTAAAGCCGTTGCGATACAACTGTCTTGATTTTCGGCACAGAGCCATGGATGAGAAACTCTGCCAATTTTTATCGCTTTATATGGGTTGAACAGATCCCTTTTTTTTAGCATGTCCCATGAAGAGAGTAGTAGACCCGAAAGGAAAGTGTCGGACATATCCATTTTCTTCCCCCACAGTCTACTACTGAAAGTATGCTCCACAAATTAAAGTTAACTTATCCCAACTATACTCACAACGGACTAGTTGGAACCACTTATGTATAGCCCACTATGACCTTAGAGGTCAGACCCACGATTTTTTACCTGAAAGATATCTATTTATATATAAATACGCCACATGAAAAACTTTAGGAACCTCCAGTGAGCGAACCGTTTGGCCGATTTGAATGAAATATATATATATGTATATATATATTTACAGGTGCGTCCCCGAAATTTAAGGATGGGGATACGGGGCTAGCGACCTTACGACCCCGTAAAGATTTTATTGGTCGAATTTTCGATCACAAGCGATACTATGTAGTATAAATAAAAGTATGTATTGTTTTACTTACATTTTCAGACTTATGCGCCTCGGATTTTACTGCGTCTGTTTCACCGTTATTACCGTTTACCTCAACACCTTTGTCATGCACTTCCTTTTTTTCATTGCTGGCATATTGATTATCTCTCAACTTTTCGCGCTCCTTCAACCTCATTTCGTCTGTGCTTTGTGTAATTGCACTGGTATTACTATCGTTGTTGTTGTTTTTACTACCAATAATATCACTCTGATTATTATGACCGTTGCTACTGGCACTGCGCACTTTGAGGTGTCTTCTTTTGCCGCGCGACAATATATTTCGCAAACTTCGCAGTTTTTTCGGACCCAGCGTGGTTGTGGCTGGTGTCGTACCAACCGTTCTTATATTAGCAGTGGTCGCCAAAGCCTGTGCTAGATGAACGGGTAGGCGCACGCGTCGACCGACACGACTCGTCGCTGTCGTAATTGTGCTCGTGTGGTTGTCGATTTTGGCGGAACGCAACGGATGGGGCGGTGGCGGCGCTATGTTGCCTGTTCGTCGTCGTCGACGTGGATTTTGTTGGTGTTGGTGTGACGGCGCATCCGATGCCAACGCCGTGGATGTGACCGTTGTAGACGTCGTTGTGGCTGTTTTTTATAGTTTTTATTTTCAAATTTCTTAAATCACTATCGTTCTTTTGCGTTGACTCTACTTTTTTGTTGTTGTTGTTGGTAGTGGTGTGTCGTCGCAGCCCTCGTCTATGTCATATATGTACCTAATTGCATTCACAATTGGCTTGCACTAAAATTTTAAAAATTCAGAAGTTTAGTATCGACATAAACCCTTAATACTAGGCTCGTGGCACAGATATATACCCAGTTGCAAGTTTTATCGTCTAGACATTGTGGTGGTTGAAGGGGGCAGTACTACACTGCTTATAAGCTTAAAAATAAAGAACCCGAACCAACAATAGTGACAGTACTAACATGTTGGGGGTGGGAGAGAGTCGGTAGCTTGGTGTAATCGTCGAAGACGTCTTGTTCTATGTTCACTTGCGCTGTCCAAGTCGTGAATAGGGTAGCCGAGAATTTAGTCGGTGACAGTGTCAGGTTCAGCGAGTTGAAAAGCTATTTATAGATAGAGATAGCTATTTATTTTGCAAAAGCAGCTCATCAAGCGAAGGGCCCGTGACCATTATCTTGAAATCACTTGCGTAAGAAACTATCGTGGTCGAGCAGGTAAACAGAAATGGGGCTAGGACCACTTCCGTGTGGTATCCCTTTCTCATTATCAACTTTTGTTTTCTCAATATAAACTTACATTTTCTCATTATAAACTTGAAAAGGTGTAGTACAGCCCTGTTGTTAGGTATTTTCTGGTTGAGACCGCTATCTAAATATTTTTGATAAAAAAGTACGTGGTGGCGACGGTAGGACTGTTTCTTGATTTATGCGCTCGCCTGGTGGCTCGTCATTTTTCTAAAATATATTTCCACAACAACCGATTTATCTACTGCAAGGACTCTATCAAAAGTTCAGCCCCCACCAAGAAAAAACTAATGCCGGCGATATACCAACAGGCTCTCATAACCTTTAAATAAATTTTTGCTTCTCTTCCAACTTGCTGTTATTCAGTTTTTTTTCTACAAATTGGCGGGACCTGCAGTTTTTTGCTAACTGCGAACGGCAACTGCTGAGAAGCTTTTCTTGGCAGAAATACACTCGGAAAGTTTAGCAAACCACTGTCGACGAGCGACCCCGTTTGCCCCCTGCGGGTTAGGGGTTTATAATATGCCCGAGGTAGGCATACCGGTCGTAAGAGGCTACTAATATGCACATAGGTAATGACGTGCTAACTCGATGGTTGATCTACGAATATGATGCCTCTCAATACCCATCTTCTCCTTCCTCATGGATGGAGGGATGACATGACCTAGAAATTTCCACTGGTCATACCAAATCGCTACCACGACAGTCGGGCAGTACCGCAAGGGAGTACCGCTGCGTGCCGGGTTCATATCCGGCCAAGGACTGTCAATTTCGGCATCATTCCCCAAAACCTTCGGGGAGTGTTTTTGCTGTTAACAACAACAACAACAACGGCGACCCCGTTTAGAAAAACTTGTTTTTTTTTAGAAGAGACGGACCTATGCCAGTGCAACGATCCCGGGAAATCCCACCCGGAATCCCGGGCCTCACCCATTATTTTCTCGTCCCGAAATGGCTGGATTATATTTACTCAGATCCCGAGCTCCGGCATATCGGATTTGAATCAATATAACCCTACGAAACTGCTGAAACATCCAAAAATGATGGAAAAGGTATATAAAGACGCATTTTGACTTCGATTCCCATAATTAGAAAGCGAAAATTGAAATTTTCGTTTCAGTGAAAAGCTATTGGCAAAAAAAAAAACAATCCCATAATTTGGGCGTGAACCATTGTGTTTCTGTGCAGAACACCTTTCTGAGTTGAAATATCTCTTGACAGAAGTAAAATACCTAGTATTCGTTTTCGAATTAAGCATGCCGAGATCGAAATTCGTATTTTAAAACTTCTTCGGGACCCCGAGATTGTCCTTTTAAAATCCCGAAATACCGGGATTGTCAAAAACCTACGGGATTCGTTTCCTTAATTATAGTTCATTGTGGAAAAAAGGTATTAACCGTGAGCCGTTCTCTTAAGAGATCAGCTGCATGATTTCTTGCAGCTGGGTATAAACACACACACACAAATATACATACTGCCATTTACATACATACTTACATAGTCACGCACAATGCCGTTTTATTTTGAAGCTCCTACTTTATCACCAAATCATCACATTACAACAATAATATTCCAATCAGAACAAAAACACTTTCAATGCGCGTAAACTATTTAGTTTAAAAAGAATTTAAGTTATTGTTTTTGTTGCGTTTCTACCCTTCTCACCGCACTATCAAAACGTAATATAGAATTCGCTTTTTCCAACAAACCATAGCTGAACAGCGCACTGTAACCAGACCGATAAGGGGTGGAGCGGGCGTTGTGGGCGGTTGTTGCGATTGCTACTCTTCTGAACGCACAAACCGTTGTTCACACATTGAATACTACAAAGAACTTTTCAACCAGATTGCCAGAGCGGCACGTCCCAACTAGAACGTTGCGTTTGTCTAGAAGCGGAAACAACCAGCCAGCCAGCCAGCGAGTCAGCGCCGCCGCTGTGCCGTCGTTATTATCTCTGTACTCAGTACTCATCAGAAATTGCCTCGTCAGCTGTCGCTGTAGTTGACTCTAGCATTGTTGACGTCGTCACCACCACCCCACCACCTCTGCTCTAGAAGTGGTTTGCTGCGTCACCAAGCAATGCGGAGAGCCCGAGAGCATTTCCTACCACTGCTCGAACTCAATAACCGCGTTGGTCGTCTCTTTGCGCTTGCTCTTTGCATACCACCATAACCTCCATAGTACGATTAGCGCTGTTTTGGCGTGTTTCCCATTTATTACGTATGTATTTCATTTGGTTCTCTATAGCTGGGTAGATATGGGATGGGTTGTTGTTGTTGTTACTTACCTTATTCATATATGTAGTAAATTCAATTTCATTTTCATTTGAGTTTTGGAAATTTCGCTTTCGTGCGCAGATGCAGCACATTTCTCACCGTCGCACTCTCTGTCAGACCCAGAAACCACAGCAACCCAGAGCACAGCTGTGTTGGTCATGGTCTTTGTTATTATGAAATTTGGAATTTTTTCTTTCTTTACATTTTTTCTTATCCAAATTGTGTAGATGAACGCTGACGTTTATCTTATACTAATTTAACACTGGCTACCTATTGACTTTTCGCTTCGAGTACCTGTATTTAGATTTATTAATAGTACAAGGCGTAAATACATACATATGTACATATATCTGGGACGCCGCTGATAAGGCAACTAAATACCAGCGACCTCTAAAAAGACCCAGATAGCAACAGAAGCAAAGCACGCTTACCACAGGACCACTTCGACATCGAGCGGGACGATATGTGTTTGGATAAACTACCGTGATTTGAAGAAAGAGTGGGACGACTGAGTTCGAAGACCTATACCACAGCAGTTCAGCTAGTATCATAAGGTGTAATTTACCGGAGCATAGCGGATGTTTCATCCGATCCGTTACGTGAATGGATTCGCCGACCAAGCAAGTCGAAGTACTGTAACAACAACAGCCTCGAAACTTTTCCCTAATCAATTCATCGATAACACTAAATGGTCCCAGGTCAAGTTCCCTAAATCAAAAAAGCTATCTTGGAGATAAAATGCAGATGAATCATGATTAAATTATTCAAAAGATTTAAGTTAAACAAGTAAGAAAGTCTAAGTTCGGATGAACCGAACATTCAATACCCAGCATTAGTTTTCAGAAAGGGATAACAATTATATAGGCCCTAGGAGGATTTCCCAAAACATTTATACTAGTTTAGCTATTTACCTTACCGAATTATGTCAATGTATGTGATTTTCGAAATTTTCCATATCGAAAGTGGGCGTGGTCGAGAAGCTATTTCGTCCAATTTCATCAGGTATAGTCCTTATAATGCTAGTATACCTTGTGCCTAATTTCATGATTATACCGTAATCAGTTTAAAAGTTATGACCACTCGAATTTTGTGAAAATTTTCCTTAAACTTGGGCGTGTCACCTCCACTTTGGGAAGTTATTATCAATAGCGACCTACCTTGGCCAGAGAGTAAAAAAAAAAAAAACTAATGGCGGCGATATACCAACAGGTTATCATAACCTCTAACGAGATTTTTAGCCGAGCTTCTCTTTCCAACTTGTGGTGTGTTGCTTTTTGAGTTTTTCCTACAAGTTGGCGGGACCTACAGTTTTTTGCCGACTCCGAACGGCACTTGCAAAGCAAATGAATTTTTTGCTGAGAAGCTTCTCATGGCAGAAATACACCCGGAGAGTTTGCCAAACTACTGCCGAGGGGCGACCCCATTTAGAAAAATTCTTTTTCTAAATAATTTTTGATGTTACTTTTGCCGGGCATCGAACCGCCACGACTTGGTGTAGAAGGCCGAACACTTAACCGCTACACCACGGCGGCCGCCAGAAAGTACCCTGTATACAAATTTTCATTCAAATATCTAAATTTTTACTCATGTTATCGTGTATACGGACGAACAGACGGACGGACATGCTTTAATTAACTTCTCTTTTCAGCCTAAGAACTTTCATATATGGAACTCTATATGGGTCATTCCATGCCAAATGGGCAAACCTTTTAACTGACCCCCGATGAAAAAAAAACAAAATTTTCAACTTTAGCTCATTTTATATAACTTTTTAATGAATTTTTTTTTCAATAAAAAAAAAACAAAAAAAGCGATTGTCGGCACATCTTGTTATTAGCGGGGCTTATTGAAGAATTAGTTCGAGTTTTTAAAAAAAATAAAAATTAAAAAAGGGTCGGACTTTTTTTCGAAAAAAATATATACATATATCTGGGCTTTTAAAATTTTTAATTTTTTTTTTTTCGAAAACTACATTAAAAACAAAAATTAAAAAAAAAAAAAATGATCCCAAACGGTCGATTTTTGAAAAAGTTACAGCATTTAAAACAAAAACGTTTTTTTACCCTCCTGCGTACGCCCTTGTTTATAGGGACACAGTCATAGTTGAGATAAAGTAGACACTAAAGTAAGCATCAGCTTTTTCACAGCTTTCCATAATAAATTAACTAAAATTATGGGACCAAAAGACGGGTTTTGGCCACAGGATCACGAATCCGGAAGCGCTTTTTAATTTTTTGGCTTCTGTGAAGGGATATTTGCAATCAAAGTTGCAAGTCTTCATGCGGTTGTTGTAATCACCGTCCCTAAAAACGTGCAATTTAGAGTTGAACCGGCTGAGGGTTATTTTTTATAAGCGCCAACTTAGAAAGGTGTTCTGCGCACAAATACCATGGATCCCTGCCCATTATCCGGTTTTTTTTACCCTACCCAGCAAACATTTAGGCTTCAGTTACGGTAGATCTCAAGTTGAGAACTAATGAGCTTCTCAAACCTCAAGCGTTGTTTCTCAACAGGAAAACCACTTGAGAACGAGCCAAAAGGGCATTTTTTATATGAAAAAAAAAGCTGATTCTCAAGTTGAGAATGGGATAGTTCCCAACTTTTGCTCCAATGGGATTCTCTAATTGGACTCAAGGGTATGAAAAATAAATCATGATCTTTTAAATTAAAACGCCATGAATTAGTTAACAAAGAAATTTAATTTTTTTCCATAAAATAGCAACCCTGCCTGTTCCACATATAGAATTGCCAAGCCTGTTCCATATATAGAATTGCCAAGCTAATGTAATCCCAAGTCCTTTTGCCTAGTGAACCCTTAAGCGGGCTACTCACTTGCCAAGAAATATCAAACTACATCTAAAAAAACGCTCAAGAAATGGTCAAGAAATGTTTTCACACGTCAAATTTTCTTGAGCCAATACTCAGCTCATAAGAAAAAAATACTACAATTTCCGATGGTTAGCAACGCCGGTTTACCTCAAGAAATAAATATGCTCGTATATATTTCTTGAGGTAAACGTGCAGATTCACGGCATAGAAGAGTACACATGCTTTATACATTTTTATAATATTCATTTGCAATAAAATGGAAAATGCCGTATCAAAATTTCTTGACCAGCGAAGTTATTTCGGGAATGTTTATCCGCAGAATGAATTTGTTTGCCAAATTAGACGAATTTAAGCTACATTTACACTGCACCAAATCCGTCACTTTTGGCCAAATTTTTTCGAGACCGTCCATTCTCAGTTTGAATTAGATCACCAAATTAAGTAAAATTAAATGAAATTCGTCTAATTTGGCAAACAAACTCATTCTGCGGACAAGCATTCTCGAAATAATAATATGCGAAGCATTTGGTGCAGTGTAAATGTATCATTAGGCTGGTTTTCACTAGATCAAATTTTGACAACTTTTATCGACTTTATCGAAACAAGCAACCAAATATCGATAAAATCGATGAAATTTGATACCATTTGACATAATGAAAACTAGCCTTTTTATTTAATTTGACCTAATTTGGTGATCAAATTCAATATGCGGACGAACGAACGGTCTCGAAAAAACTTGTGACGAATTTTGGTGCAGTGTAAATGTAGCTGAAGCGGGAAACAGAATCACTCCGCCAATACGTCAGTTGAGTGACGTACGTCAATTTTAGAGCAAATTCTACTTTGACGTATCCGTCGTATCTGGCGTTACGCATACAAACACCCGCAGTCTACTTTGCTGTCAGTTGTTACAACGTACTGACGTACTGATTCTGCTGAAAGCTTTAAAGACATACGCTGTCAATTGCATCTCCAATTAACAATCGACTATAATCGATTATTACACAACACAACTCCAGAAAAAAACAACTGTTTGTGGCGTTTGTTGAATTACAAATTTTTCTGTAAAAAGTGTTTAGAATTTGTAAATTGTATTTAAGCTGAGGGTAAATGCCGCATTTACTGCATTAAAATAGCGCAAAGGTAAGTGATAAATTAAGTGCGTTATTGAAGGTGGATTAAAGAATGTCGCTCATACTTTTTTTCTAGGTTCAGTAAAAGGACATCAAAAAAAAAAAAAAAACTCATTGAAGATTGTGAGGGCGATTGTTGAAAGGGTGGAATTTTTGCATAGCTCTATTAATAATTCTGAACACAAGGAGGCCACTCGATAATCGAGACTCATCATCGGAACGAGGTAAATTTTTTATTAACGCCATGTACTGCTAATAGTAGGGAACGCTTTGGCACCATAGCTTCATATCAGCTACGGCACTGTTTGATATATCCACATTTTAAACTGCAATTGACTGCGTTTTACACCGAAAATATTGTAAGCGGAGAAATTCAACAGATCAGAACAGAACCATTGATACCAACAAGTGTTTCTTGGCCTGAGTAGGCAATTGAGACCTCTCGACAAAGACGGCACTCTATAAGTGTATCTTCATGCCTGTCCCTATACATGGCCCGGAATCAAAGGCGGTCGAAAGATGTGGTTATCGCCTTGTACCTAGTATTCGAGAGCAAAGCTCTATGGTTGATTTACTGTCCGCCTACGCTGCGGCCAGGGCGTACGCAGGGGAGGTGAGGCAGCGGCCTTGTTCTATCCTTAACGAATAAAACTGAATGAAGAAACCGAAGAAAATGTATACATAGTTACTTAGCAAATATAAAAAAATTTAACTTTGTCATGTTAGACGAATGGGCGAAAGAGCCCACCCCAGAAGGGTTTTCTATAGACACCCTAATTCGGTAGTAGAATAATGGGGAAGCTTCGACTGAGAGAAAAAATATGGAGAGTGACTTGAGTGTTGAGTGCGTTGTCAATGCGAGAAGCAGAAATTAGATTCTCAGTCCATTGAAGACGGATTAGAGAAGTATACATTCCAAGAGGCTGATTGCAGTCCTTGAAATTGTATTGTAAAAGGAAAAGGGCACATTCGCAGTTTCTTAACCACAACAATAACACTGTACAGCACCCGGCTGGATATTGAGCCAAACTAATTTTTTTGGAGATTTAGACCTAGTTTTTCAGTGCAAGTTTTAAACCACAGACCAAGTTGACTAGAGTTTATCCCATACAAAATGGCCGGTTAAACTAAGTTTAAACTCGCATTGCAGTTTAAACTTGCACTGAAAAACCGGGCCAAAGATATAATATAAAAAAGCCCATTTCCTATTTTTCGAAGTTAACCTTAGCTATAGTCTTTCGAAGTTCGAAGTTGAAAACGGCAAATTGTGGATGTGGACTGTTCGAATCTCTGGCTTGATTGGTGTCCTTTTTCTATACAATTTTGTATTTCTTCTAAATTAATAACTGAACTCAAAGTAAATTTTTAATTAAACTTGTTGGTTTTGTTAGTTTTTTGTAGTACAACTGTTATTCATATTAACAAAAACTATTTGGGCAATATAGAGTTATTATAGGCTTGGTCTACTGCTGGCATGTATTTAAACATACTTGCTATCCCTAATGTTTTATTCTGAGGAATTGTTTTTGATACAGATATTTTAGTTGGAGGTCGCATAAAATTATCTCCACCTCGTTACCCTAATATAGAAAGGCCCTAACTCATATTTCCTTAACAAGAAAAATTACTCGAAAAAACTGAATGTAAAGTAAACCATAGCAGCGATGGCTTGTTCGAAAACACAAATATCAATGCTTGGAATATTTAACTGCGATATAGTATAGTACTAAGACTAGTGAAGCTTCGTTTAGAAGTTATTAATAAAAATCCATCAGCAACTTGATTGAAAATAAAAATGAGTTATGGCCTTTCGATATTACTGTAACGACCTGAAGAGATCGAGAGAACTTAAGAGTAGTGACTTGACTGAAAGGCACAAATTTGTAATTGTACAAAGCAGTACATGTTTTGTAGTCTTTAAAGCCATTTTCTTTGAGTTGCATAATTTTATAAGGCTTTTTGGAATTTACTTCAAAAGTAAACGTAAAAGGGAAACCGGCGAGTAATATTCCGAATTTTTCAAAACCCGTTCTATGCAGCTGTGTGCGGCATCTATTTCCTGATTGCATGAGTCCAGGGTTGAAAATTTCATCGTAATTAGTTCAATGTGTGAATGGACCTGCATAAAAGTAGAAATAGCAAGTTACATAGTGAATTTTTATTTTGGGGCACGCAGCTATCGCTCCACAAAATTATGATTTCAACTGCGGATTATCTGAAAACACTGCTTCCAAAATCTTGATAAGAGCGCTAGCGATATCATTGCCACCTCTCCCCATTATGGCTTCATTCCACAATCAGCAATATACTTGCTTTGTGCTCGAAAGAATTGCAGTCAAGTTGTAGACGTTGAGTTTACTTTTATAGTAAAGTTACTCACTTCAGCACGAGGACATGGTAATACGTTCTGCATATCAAAGACTAAAAATATATTTCCATTGTCTCTATCCTTCTGTTTTTCTGCTCGAGCTGCATTTTCTCTTCAATGTGCTTCTCGTAGTCCGTCCTTCTCTGGTTTGTCAGTGTTCCTTCATTGATATTCATTTTAACTTCCTCGCAAAAATCACATCTACCTTTCCTTGGTATATGAAAAGATAAGTTGTAGTGTTGACAAAACACACATATGTGCATATCTACATATATATAAATACGCCACATGAAAAACTTTAGGAACCTCCTGTGAGCGAACCGTTTGACCGATTTGAATGAAATATGCACCGATGGAAAGGAAATTCGAAAAACTAGGGTATAGGCGGTACATTTTCAGGGGCGTCCCCGAAATTTAAGGATGGGGAGGGGTACGGAGCTAGCGACCCCACGACCGCCTAAAGATTTTACTGCTCGAATTTTCGATCACAAGCGATACTAGTATAAAAGAACTCCTTCACCGGTTGTTTGTTTGAAGAGGTACATTCATCTCTATATAGTTCATACATTTTCTTTATATTCAAAAATGGATCTAAGAATTGTTGAGTTTCAGCTCTGCAGTAGTGCGATTAGACTCGGGAAAAAGAGTCAATATGCGTTTTAACGCCATTAAGATCTTCCTCAGATATTTTGTGTTTTGTATGCTTACTTTGAGCAGAACAAAAAGGATTCTGTTTGGCCTATAATAAAAACACACGCCAAACCGCTCGGGGCACAAAATTGTATGTCAACTAAGAATATTCGTTTCCTTCTATCACAAAGTTGTATACAACTTGTACATACAACTAAGTAACTGAAATGTGATGATTTAATCGTCATACAACTAGGCTTTTGTTGCCTACGTCATAATATTGAATTTAGGACTTTGAAACGCTGTGAGAACTTAGGCGTATCGACATACATCTATGTAGTAGTGAAAAGTCATATTTTGAAAAAATGTGACTTACAACAGTGTAACTCTTGGGCTGCGATATACTAGCAATATAGGTGATGAAATTGGACGAGATCGCTTCCCGATATGCACGCCCACTTTCGATATGCAAAATTTTCGAAAATAACATAAATTGACATAATTCGGTAAGGTAAAAAGTAAAACCTTTAGGTAAATCCTCCTAGGGCCTATATCATTGTTATCCCGTTCTGAAAATTACCGCTGGGTATTTAATGTTCGGTTCACCCGAACTTGGACTTTCTTACTTGTTTTAATTATACCTTTCAAAAAAAGTTAGTTTATTTCAATACCTAGAAAAAAAGTTGATTTTGCCATACTATACATCATTTCTAGTTTTCTTGTTTTACAGTAAAACTACATTCAAATACAATGGATAATGACTACGATATGACCATAGTGAATATAAAAAAGGAAAATTCTGATTCTGAAGACGATGATATAACGCTTGCTACGCTAAAAAATGTTTTGGAAAATAGCAAAAAACAAAACAAAACAGAAGAGGAGTTTGAAGACTCGAGTTCATGTCTTATGAACGACTTTCCTTCAAGTAGTGCTTCTCAAAATTCAGATTATACGAATTTACAACAACAAGCTATTGAAACTGATGTTGTACTGAGTCAGCAAAATCAAGAGGTCACAAAGGCAATTAAATGCCAGTTAGTTGATGATTTTATAATATACGAAATAGTTGAAGCGAATAACACTACAAATTCATCAACAACAACAACAACAACAACAACAAATTCATCACACACAAACATAAAAAATGCTGCCCAACCAACGCAGAAAAGACCAGCATCAACACCAATTCAACAAGAACCAAAAAAGAAACCCAAAAATTGTTTCCAAGAAAGTATTCTATCTACAACAGTTAATGATACTCAAAAGAAATCACCAACTTTGTTAAATGGGCTAAATATTGAATCTAGATTGAAGAAAAAATTGGAAATAAGTCGAGTTTCCACTGAGCCAAATATAAAACCCACAGAAGCATATAAATTACCCACAGGGCTCACTGTTACAAAAATAGCTAAAGAAACATGTAAATCTCGCGAGAAACCAACGCTAAATGATATTGCTTCTCAAACATTACCATCAACAAAACCATCATCATTAGCAAAACCATCATCATCAGAAGCAAAGCCATCATCAGTATCAGCATCACTATCAGCTACGTCTTCAATAAGTGCTGCTCCGAGTTCGAAAATGAAACAAATCAGAAATGTAGCCAGTAATAACGCCAGTAATAACATAACTACCTCATCCTTAAATAACGAGTCATTAAACTATAGACCAATAAGAAATTATCATTTTCAACAAAAGAGTTTTGAAGTAAAAAAACTTCAAATTGATACTAATATACCTGCAAGCGTAACAACAACAACTAATTCAAATCAAGAACATCAACAACAACGGCCACGAGTGCAAGAAAAACGTGTCTCGCTACCCACCAATAAATTATGTCAAATAGCCGATGTACTTCAAAATATCCATGAGACTACAACAAGTGACAAATTTAAATGCAAATGCAGCCGTACGTCTACAGATAATACCCCGCCGGACTTGTATTCCAAACTCGAACTAAAGGATTTCTTTGAAAGAATGTTTGAAGAGACGCGCAAATTATGTTCCACTAAGCGTAAAATTATTAAAACTGCATTATTGAATTCTGTTTGCAAGGCTGAAGAAGATGTTGAGGCCGGCATGCTGTGTGAGAACTGTTACGCCACGGCGTCGGTGGCAACCACGCCCATAGCACCGATAGAAAGGTACGCCTTATACTTATATTCCACTTTTTTAGCATACATTTTAACTAAAAGGCTGGTAGTAAGCTCTTGTCTTACTCGATTTTCGATTTGTTTGCTACTAAATATCGAATGTTACTCGAATATTGAATGGAGTTCGATTATTCGATTGAGTACGATTATTTAAATTAACTTTTTCATTTATATTTTTAAATGTCGTCGGCTAAGGCCCGGATTTTCAGTGCAAGTTTAAACCACAGACAACGTTGACTAGAGTTTAGTTTAGTTTCTTGTATTGCCGGTTCTACGAGAACGGTACGAGTACTTGTGCTGTACTCATCGTGCCGAAACGACCCGGGCCGTTTTCTTATATCGACCCGGCCAAGAGCAATACACTCGGGGTGACCCTGTCTGACATTTAAGCAGGGCTACACCCCGCTACAACAACAACAACAACAACTAGAGTTTATCTCATACAAATTGAACGTTTAAGCTAAGTTTAAATTCGCAGTAAGATTTAAACTTGCACTGAAAAACAGGGCGTAAGAGTGTAAACCTGCTTAATTCCATTTTTAGCTGAACTGACATTTGATGCGGTGTAGGAGTATACAGTTTTGCATTTGCCAACCAAAAGAAAACCGTCAATATAAATATGTAAATATCAAATTTTGTTTGATGAGAAAAGCTCGATTACTGTTATATCCTAGAGTATTACTTTCTTGGTTTAAGTCAAGGTAATAGCCAGTGACTAAGTTTAAATTTTAGATATTTCAAGGAAATGATGGCCGTCAAACCATAACCATAAAATAGAAAAATATTTTTTTTTGGTCGCTAGCAGGTTTACACTCTTAGCCGACGATGTATGCTTTTATGTTTTTCTCTATTATGCACATTACAAACATTGAGGAGCTCCAAACCAAAATACATACCATCAGTTTACACTAATTCACTTTGTATTTATTGCTTTTTGGTTTGGTGCTCCTCAATCTCGAATATTCGACGACGCACGAATATTCGAATATTATTATTCGAATTTTACTATTTAAATAATACCTTTTTCGAATATTTCGATTATTCGGATATCCAGAGCTCTACTTGGTAGACGTTATCCTACCTGAAACTACCTTGCATGCATCTAAAAAAATTTACTTTCCACCTTTTCATCTATTGTTACCTATTCTTATGCTCCATCTATAATATCTACTGTACATTGGACCAAACTAACTTTTTTGAAGAGATTAAGACATAAGAAAAAAATGGCGTTCCTTGTTTTTCGAAGTTTGGCTGCAAAATTTAGTTACGGACTTTCGAATCATTTTGTTTGATAAATTTAAAAAGCCAAAATGTTCATTTGTTTGGCATTGTTGTTGTTGTAACGAGGTGTAGCCCTGCCAAACGTCAGACAGGGTCACCCCGAGTCTATTGCTCTTGGCCGGGTCGATATAAGAAAGCGGCCCGGATCGTTTCGGCACGATTGGTATAGCACAAGTACTGGTACCGTTCTCGTAGAACCGGCAATACAAGAAACTAGCCGTGTAGAGCATGTAGGTTATTTAGCGTTACCCGGGGTGCACCAACGGGGAGGCGACCTACTCTTACTCCCTTTGATTGGCGTCTTTTTATTCTATTTTAAAAAGGTATGTTAGAAGCGCTATGTATTTTAGTAAATACAATTTCAATGAAAAAAAAGCACACCAATCAAGAAAGAGGAACAAGAAGGCCCCGCCTACATTCAACTTTTTTAAATTTTTATACAAAACAATTAGAAAACCCAATCTTCGATGTAAAAACTTCGGAGGCCCGTAACTAATTCTTCGAAAAACAACCACAACAACTAAAAACTTCGGAAAACGAGGAATGCCATTTTGTCCCATACCCGGAAAAACAATTGATTTTGTCGCATAGTGTAATGATATAATTGAGGTAATGCACTGCGACCTGGAGAACCATTGTGCCTATGATTTTATACAAAGAGTCTCAGGTGCAGCGTTGCCATTTTTTGAAATTTTATGCTTCTGATTTTCAAACTTGGTTATTAGGGGTTGGGCTAAGATAACGGTTAGGGTTAGAGCTAGGATTCGGGTTAAGGTTAAGGTTAAATTTAGGGGTCGGGTTAACTTTAGGGATTTGGTTAGGGTCAGAGATAGAGATAGGGATAGGGATATAGATAAAGATGGTAGCCCAAATTAAAAAAAGCTTACAACTTGATAACAATCGCATTGATCAACCTTTAAATTATCTTTGATTGACCTAAAACTATTATCATATTTCATAAAGCGTTCAAATACTTTATTCGATCTATTAAGTCCGGTGCTGTCTTGTACGCTACGGAACCTTCGATTCAACTTCCCTTGCCTATCTCTTATCCAAGCTTGGAGTTAGCAGCGTCCTGTAACGCTAAGGCACGGTGTGGACGATCAAGGGAGTGGAACGACGTAACATACGTATTTTGTTTGTTTATTATGAGTACTTTGCAGCTGCAAGTTCGCACATTCAAGCAGGTTTAGACTGATATTGGCAGTTCTTTGCCGGATACGAATCCGATACGCTCCCGAAAAGATTGCGATATGCTCCGACACTGGGTTCGATGCGAGTTTTAATCACCTCTTTAGACAGGCATACCTACCTATGCTATATTCTAAGCCACGCGTTCGTACTAATTGAACTTTTCTTCTGCTGATTTGTTGATTATATTTGTTCTCCTTTGGGTAGGGCGTCGACGGATGATGCTAGTGAGGATAGGATAGAAAGGCCAGTTATGCGTGATAAATTCAATGTGCTGAGTCTCAGCGATAAAAGGTAAAAGTGATTGGGTTTGCAACTTTTTCAATAACTAAAGTTATATATTTTCGCGCCTAGGTTTGTACAAAACTTCCGCCTGAGTAAGGAAGCGTTTTTATATGTTTTGGATAGTATCGATTCCGAACTTGAACAACAAAGAAACTACGTAATCCCCAACATTGTAAAGCTAGCGACCGCTCTAGCTATTCTTGGCCAGGGAAGCAACCAACGGTTGATTAGTTCAGTTCTCCCTACGGTTATGCCCCGAGTAACGATGTTCCGTTGCATGTTGCAGGTGTGTTGTGCCATTGAAAAAGTGCTATTTACAAAACATATTGAGTTTCCGTTGTCTAAAGCGGAACAAATTGAGGCGAGCAGCAGTTTCTATTCGGCTTGCGGAATCCCGGGAGTTATTGGTGTGGTTGGCGGAACTCGCATCGAATTCACATCAATATACAATACTTATAAACAGGGTTTCAAGTATAGCATTAATGCAATGGTGGTAAGAGTGATAAAGTATTAATGGATACCATTTTAAATGCAACTACATCTATACATATTTTAGATTTGTGACCACAAAATGCGAATAAGGGCAGTAGATAGTAGGTGGTATGATTCGCATGATTCTCAAATCTGGAATTTGTCTACAGCGCGAAAATACTTAAGGGCGAATTTTGAAAATGGAGAAAGCGGAGTAAGAATACTCGGTAAGATTTGAATAGACTTCAAGTATTGTGCTTGAGGATTTGTGCTAACCACAAAAGCATAATTATTGTTTTTTTTTTAGGAGACTCTGGATATCCTCTCGAGCCATGGCTATTAACACCATACAGAAACGCAGCAGAGAACACTGAGGAACATTTTTTTAATGAACAATTTTCCAAAGGAATATCGCTAATCGAAGGAACTTTGGCGGTGTTGAGAGGCCGGTTTAGATGCCTCTTAAAAAAAGAAAAGCGGACTTATGCACCTAAAAAAGCTGTTCAAATAATAAATGCATGCTGTGTTTTACATAATATTTGCATTTCATATAAGGTGGAGAAACCGGCACACATAGTTCTTGAGCGAAATAATACTTCAATTGCCCATGCCGATTTAGAAGACAGCCGAGATATTTCAGATATAGCAAAAAACATTAGAGAACGACTCAAAAATAATATGCTTAATTCTAGAAACTCAAATTAAATTAATAAAATATATATACGAATTGTAAAAATTTGTTGTATTTTTTATTAAATAGATGCTTAACGTACTATTCGTATAAAGCAGTGTTCGAATTGTGAAAATTGTGCGTCGCACACTGGGACCAAGCGTGCTCAAAATTCAGTTTAAAAAAAAATAAAATAAAACACGATATTGCAAATTTTCCACAAAAAAAGTTTATTTTTCAAAGTGAGAAAATTTAATGTGTATTTGAAATAGTTGTTGTCAAAGAAAGATATCAAAATTGTCAGTAATGAGTTAATACGTAGTATTTTATTAGCTAAAATGCAACACAATTACTATGTTATTGCAGCTACCTAATCGATTTGGAGGCAAATAAACTAATTTCAGACTTAAAAAAAAGCTATCTGTGGGTTAAAATATGGCTGTTAATGGGTTCAAGTGCTACACATATACAATTTATGTATGGGCATAACGATTCTAATCCAAATAATTTGATTCAAAATTTAAACACGAAAAAAATATGCAACCAATGGGTTAATACATAGCCGCTAATGGATTAAGATACCACACCAAGGGTGTAACTATTTTTCTTGACTTTTTTCATTCAGTTTCATTCGGTAAGGTTAGGCCGAGGGTAGTTTTGGAGGCTAACTTCGAAAAACAGGAAACGCCATTTTTTAACTTATCTCTTCAAAAAGTTGATTTGGTCCAATAGGTACCCAGAAAAGAGGGGATTTTATATTTTGAGGCTTATCTTTCAACGACGATTTGTTCAGACCACGGTTTGGCGTGGCAGAGATCCTACTAACTGTGGCAGTGTCAACATTGGTGCGCTAAGGACTAGCTGCTATCACTGTGACGTTGAGGTCTTCCCCGTACAGCAGGCTGTCTCCCATCTCCGAGCTGTCCACTGCTCCTTCGCCATTTGACGTGGCAGATACCATACTTTCCGAGTCGGACATCTCCGACTCCCCTTCCGGCACTGCGATGTCCGAGTCCTCCGGTGCAGCCGAAATAGCAGCGCGCTTTGCATCGCCGCGGTATACGTGAATCACGATCTCACCCATACCGTAGTGGTTGAAGATTAACAATCGGCGCCATCTAGTGTTTTGGTTGTATTTCTTGCGGTTTAAAACTAGATGTCGCTGAGGATTGTTTATTTTTTAGTGCCACCTAGTATCCAGTAGCGGTAAAATCGTAATTTTGGTAGTATTTCTTGCTGTTGTTGTTGTTGTTGTAACGAAGTGTAGCCCTGCCCAGCGTGTACTTTTCCTTAACCTAAATTGTCATCAATTTCTTCTAACGGGAGTCCTAGGAAACTTGCAGTTTCGACAGGGTTGGACCAGAGGGAGATGGGTGTTAGAAGAGTGGGCTCCGAAGAGCAGGTAAATAAATGGTTGGTATTATGGGGTGAAGAGCCGCATGCCGGACATTCATTCGGCACGTCAGGGTCTAGTCTGGATAAGTAGGAGTTTAACCTGCCACAGTATCCAGAGCGTAATTGAGCCAGAGTGACCCTTGTCTCTCGAGGAAGATGACGCTCCTCAGCCGCAACGCGAGGTGGTTTGGCGTGCAAAACGGCGTTCAGTGGACAGAGCGAGACATAGGACGCAACGGACGTGTCATGGATGTGCTTCAGGGCCTGCGTATGTACCTTTGGATCAAACGGCGAAAGTGTGAGCTGCCGGATCTCATCAAAATGCTCACGTAGATGTGCCCTTACGGTCCTAGGAGGTGGCTCATACTCAAGCAGTAGTCTGTTGGGATGTTGTGGTTTGCAACAGTTCAACAGGTACTGCTTGTTTAGCATTTCATTGCTATTTTTGTTTATTTATCGGTGACAGTAGCGGTCAAATCGTAATTTCGTTTTCTGAAATCTGTTTAAATCTTCTTCATATTTGGGAGTTTATAATGAACATTATGCTCAAATTAACTCCCAAAAGCGGAGTTAATTCGGAATTTGCGCTTATGTATCAGCCCCATTAAAGTTTTCTTTTTACTGTGTTGAACTTACCTTCTGCTGTTTTTTTTGATTGATTTCTTCTCCTTTCGATAGGGCGTCGTCGGTTGATACTAGTGAGGAAAGCATAGAGCGGCCGACTATTTGTGATAGTTCCAATGTAATGAGTCTCAGTGATGAAAGGTAAAAGTGATTGAGTTTGCAAGTTTTTGAATAATTGAAACTATATTTTTCGTGACTAGATTTGTAGAAAGTTTCTGCCTCAATAAGCAAGCATTTTTATATGTTTTGGATAGTATCGATTCCGAACTTGAAAAACAAAGAAACTACGCAATCCCCAACATTCTAAAGCTAGCGATCACTCTAGAGATTCTCGGCAACAGAAGTAACCAACACTGGAGTCGTATACATTACCCCACGCCTTTGTTCAGCAAAAACATGGTCCGTTGCATGCTCCAGGTGTGTTGTGCCATTGAAAAAGTATTATGTGCAAAACATATCGAGTGGCCATTATCTGAAGCCGAAAAAATTGATGCGAATATCAGCTTTTATTCGGCTTGCGGGATCCCAGGAGTGATTGGTGTGGTCGATGGAACGCACATTCAAATCAAAAAACCATTGCTAGGTCAGCATATTTCTTATAATTATCGGACTCAAAAGTATAACATGAATGCAATGGTGGTAAGAGTGATAAGTATTTGTGGATACAATTTGAAATGCAACTACATATTGAAATATTTTAGATATGTGACCACAAAATGCGAATAAGGGCGGTAAATGGTTGGTTTGGAGGTGCTTCGCGTGACTCTCTAATCTGGAGTCTATCTAAGGAGCGCGAATGCTTAAAGACGAAATTTGAAAATGGAGACAACAGAGTAAGACTACTCGGTGAGATTAAGATTCGTGTTTTGAATACATTGGCCCGTAGTCATAGTCAAAATTAAGTATGATTTTAAGTTAGTCAAGGCATTTTTGACACATGGTACATGTAAAGTTGTGTCAAAAGGCTTAAAATAACATAAAATCATACATACTTAATTTTGACTATGGCTACGTGTCTTTCAGTATTTTCTAACCACACATTTTTATTATTATAGGAGACTCTGAATATCCCCTGGAGCCATGGCTATTAACACCATACACAAACGCAGCAGACAACTCTCGCGAGCATTTTTTTAATGAACAATTATCCAAAGGCAGATCGCTAATCACAGAAACTATTGGGGTGTTAAAAGGCAGGTTTAGATGCCTGTTAGCGGAAGCTCTGCCTTATTCACCTAAAGAAGTCACTCAAATATTAAATGTATGCTGTGCTTTGCACAATATTTGCATTTCATACAAGGTGGAGAAACCTACACACATAATTTTTGAGCAAAATGATACTTCTAGTGCCAATGTTGATTTACCGGATAGCCGAGATATTTCAGATTTAGCAAAAGAAATAAGAGATAACATCAAAAATAATACCAGGGGTTTCTCAAACCTCAAGCTTTGTGTCTCAACAGGAAAAACACTTGAGAACGATGGCGTTCTCAAGCAAAAGGGTATTTTTTTCTCAAGTTGAGAAAGGGATAGTTCTCAAGTTGTACTCCAATGCGACTCTGAAAATAAATACCGAAAAAATAAACCATGATCTTTTATGTTAAAACGCCATGAATTAGTTAACAAAAATTTTCATTTACATAACTTTTAGTCCAAGCTCTTCAAATTTAATTTGAATATTAAAAGCCGGAGATTGGAGAATATGTTAGATATCAACTTGAGAACTACAAAGTTATCTCGTGGGACATTTTCCTATTACAATATTTAAGTTTTTTCATTTTATCGATGTAGGTAGTTCCCTCAAAATTTAGCTATGCAACTGGTTACCCCTAGCTCCTGATAAAAAAAAAAAAAAATTTTTTTGTAAAGTTCTGTCAGAGCAGTGGAAATTTATGGCGTTTCAAAAATTTTGTAGTTCTCTTTTGGCTGGAGGGTCCCATATTCAAATGGTTCGAATAAATATTTATTTATTAATACATAGTTATGTTCCATTTCACAAGAAGCTTCGAATGTTCAAGCTATGAATTATTTCAAAACCGCTATCTGGCAAAGGACTCGTTATCGACAACATTCCGCAAAACCTCCGACAATGTTTTTGGTCATTAAAAACAGGAACAATAGGGTGATACAACAACATTATTTTACTTCTAGACCGAGGCTTAATATGATAATTTACTGAGGTGATTGATCCGAGTAATAAAACGCGTCAAAGGTGACCCTCAAGTACTTTATTATAGCTATGTATTTCCGTACCTTTGATTCAGTTTCCCCTGTTTATCTTTTATCCAAATGATGGTTTGAGTTAACAGCGCAATCTAACGCTAGCGGAGATAATCTAGGGAGGACCAAGCCGTCACATACGTATTTGTTTTGTTGGTTTATTAGCAGTACTTTGCCTGGCAATTCAGCTCAGAAATACCTACCTAGGGCATACTCTTAGCTACGCATCCGTATTGTTGTTCTTGTTGTTGTGAATGTTAACAATGCTCCGGTATGCCTAGAGTGTATGATAATTCCGCAGATCTTCATCAAGCTTTTCTAACTGGAGTCCAAGGAAACGTGCAGTTTCGAAAGGGCGGGACCAGAGAGACAGAGGGGTTAGAAGAGTAGGTTCAATTGAATAGTTAAAGAGATGTAGAGTGTCATGGGGGACATACCACATGCAAGCATGTGTTTGAAATGGTGTCATTTAGTCTGGATAAGTAATAGTTTAACCTGTTACAGTATCCAGATCGAAGCTGGGCCATTTTGACTCTAGTCTCCATTGGTAAGGTGAGTTCTTCTTTAGCAATATCGGGTAGAAGATTGTTTAAAACGGGGTTCACAGGCCGAGATCTGACAAAGGTATCAACCGACTCCGTGTGGATGTCGGTTATTGGCCGCTTATGATTCCACATATCAGACGGCATGGTAATCATAATGCTTACGGAGATGTCCTTATGTTTCTTGGGGGCGGGTCTGTCAGCCAAAAGATGATTGGTGGAGGTCGCATCCGTATTAGTTTTTTAGTACCTTCTGCTGAGCTGTTGGTTGTATTCGTACTCCTTTGAATAGCCGATTAGATTAGGATCTGATTCGTACCATCAAAATTTAAAATTCCAATTGGCACTGAAGGCGTGCTTTTTGGACCTCTTACTTATTCTGTGGAAGCTGGTGGGATTAGAAATGAAGTAGGGGTACTTAATTTGAAAGGGTTTCACGACAACCATTCGTTTTCCCTGGACCTCCCAAGAAAACTTTTTGGACTAACGAGTAAAAATATGACCTCTTTATGCAAGGTTCATTTTAACTAATTTTCCCATTAAAGTAAAAAACGATAACCGCTACGCTATTCTTTAGACATTTTGTCATGTTTTATTTTGTAATGCTTAAAATAAAATAATTCAGTATTTCCAATTAAAATAAATAATTCAAGAATTACTCCAACGTCTGACAGCTCTATAAGCTTATCTGAGTATAGACTAAAAAAAAAGAAACTTAAATGAAAACTACATGAAAATACACTACATTTTTTAAGTTACATTCTAATTATTATATAAGTAGTTTAAGTACAAGTTAAGTTTAATTTAAATAAAAGCAACATACAGAGTCTAATAATACTTGGCGTTTTCTAAACTTATTTACACAAACTAAATCACATCAAGTTTTGTGTTGTCAGGAACTAGTCCTCACTCTAAATCTCTTTCATGTTTTAATCATGCATTTTCAGAGCTGAACGTTTTTGCTCGCCCTTTCGCAAAACAACTTCCAATTGTGATAGCAATCCTATAGCACGGAAATTCTCTGCGGAGAGTGCAAATTCTTCCAAAGGCTTTAGATATTCTAGCGCTTGTGTATAGGAAATTAGCTCTGTTTCTGCTGTCACAGTTTTACTAATACCATTTGTTGTTGGTGGTGGTGGTGATGATGCTGCTTTTGTTGTTGTACTACCATTTGTTGTGGCTGGTTTCGGTGAAGGTACTGGTGTTGACGCAGGAGTCGTGTGACCATTTTGTGCAGCAACGCCATTTGGAGTGGGGGTACGTGCTATACCATTTAATTTGATCGGTTTAAATACATTATCATTTGGCTCGCCATCACTTGTTAAATCTGTAACATTATTAGTATGGCCATTTGGCACTACGGTGACTTCATCATCATTTGCTGAACGTGGCCGTTTTGCAGGTGGATTGTATTGTATTGGACTATTACGATGTGTGGGTGATGCTAGTTTTTGCAATTGTTGTAGAGGTTGTAGTGCTTGCTGCTGCTGGGGCGGAGAGTGGGAATTGGGTCTTTGTGGGTGCATGGGATTATAGCCGCTATGTTGTTGTTGTTGTTGTGCATGACGCGGATCATAGTAGCCACCATAGCCCTCATACCCTGTGACACCCATACCAACGCCAACACCGCTCATGCCATTGTTATAGTTCGTCGGTGGTTGTTCGGGTTGCCCATAAGCATCATAACCCAAATGGCTTTGTTCTGGTTGGCCCTTCAATGACGATGGACCTTGTGATGAGTCTTGATCATCGTCTTCCTCATATTCGCCATACTGTTGCATATAATCCATATATTGTTCGGGTAAACTTTCTAATTTGGCTACACGCTCAGCACTCGTAGGCGGAAAGAGATGTTGCAAGTCTTGTACTATATCTGGTATCCATAATGATAAACCAAGCGGTTTCAATTGATTACTGGCCAATTTTTGTGCAAAACCATTCAAGTGTGTTTCACGGAATCTATTTAGCCAACGATTATCGGCAAGAAATGAAGTCGAGCCAACAAGTTGTCCCGCAGATGCAGCCTTCTCTTTGATCATACCGTGCGTGATGGAGCCACGTAGTTGTGGATTCAAATTGGCCCTTACCAACCACTCATAGACGACCGCATTGATGTATGCACATTTGCGACTGCGCTCAATCTCTTCTACCATTGCTTGTTGTTCGACAGCTTTCAAATCGTTTGGCACATCTAAACGTAGCGAGGGCACAGCTGAGTTTGTGAGACGTCTACCACCTATGAGATTCGGGTGAAAATGTAGCGCACACACCACCGGTTTCTTGAAGGGCAGAATTCGGCTGAGCGAGGCGTGACATGCTTGCTTCCAGAGATTGAAGAACGGATTTTCCGGTCTTGGAAATTGGAAGAATTGTAAATGTGGACTTTGTCTGGAGTTGGATAAACATCCCACGATGCAGCAACGTCGTATAGTCGGCATTTTTTTATTTTATTTGGTACTGTGCACTTGGTTATATTTTGGCACAAACTCAGTGCAATCGATTTAAATACCGTTATTAGCAGCTGATCTGTAAAGAAAAAGAAAATAAAAATGGTTAACAGGGTGACCCAGAAAATATAAAATAGAAATAGCAGCTGTAATCCAGTTACAAGTAATAATAAAGGCTGGTTTTCACTAGGTCAAATTTTGACAACTTTTATCGACTTTATCGAAATAACCAACCAAATCTCGATAAAATCGATGGAATTTGACACCATTTGACATAATGAAAACGGTTTTCTCTCAAAATGCTGAAAATCAAAAAAACTATAATGAGAGTTTCGATTTTTAGAACTGATCACAGTTTTGCTTTAAAACAGGAAAAGTAAAAAATAATTTGGCTCCATAAACATTTTTTTTAAGTATTCATAAAAGCGTTTATAACCTTACATAAATCCCCGATCATTTTTCTGTTTGTTTTTTTTTTTTCAGACTTAAGCCCGAGATATTAATCGATTACTCAGAGCGTGATGCTGTTAAAGATCAAGCACAGGAACCAAGCAAATCAAGATTTTCGAAAGCATGGCTCCGCGATGATTTGTTTAAGGATTGGCTACGGCGTGTTCCCGGAAAAAAGTTTCTAGCTTACTGTGCTTATTGTGACAAATTTTTAGTTGCACGCAAATTAGAACTTAAAAAACATGGCATGTCTTCAATCCACCGAAGAATTATTCAACTGAAAATGTTTGGGACTATTTTGGGGGTAGATGACAATTGAGAAACAATTTGTTTAAAGCACTATAAGTATGTAGCGGGAAGGTATGCTCGTAATATATATGTTTATATAGAGTTATAAACTTAATAAAAAGAAGACGAATGTCTTGCTAAGATATCTGATTAACACCGGTATACAAATCTTATTAAGTTTTACTAGTTTTACTGGCACAATAAGAATATTTCGGAAGTGGAATGTATCAAACTTATATAAGAGGAATTTCATATCAAACCCGATTTGCATTGAACCCAACTCTCTAAGGTTTTGATTACATTTAATATTTATATACATTCAGAAAAAAAATTCCTTATTTTGGCTCCAAAAACATTGCTTCCTTAAACTAAGTAAAATATTCCTTAATTTAAAGACTCTTTATCGTCAATTTAAGGAAAAAAGTCTTTAAGTTAAGGAAGTCATATCTTTCGAGCCAAATAAGGCACATTTTTCCCTGAAATATGGAAACTATTTTTTTTGAGTGTATGCATATCTTTCGCGTGTGTCCCAGACTTTCACCGAAAAATTCTTTTATTTTTTCCAACATCAAACTGTATCAGTTTGATGATCTCGATTTTGTTCAGCATCCTAATTCAACCCTTACGAGTAGAGGAAAAAGGTGCACAAAAAAGTTAGTACGCTATAACAGTATATGTATACATAAGTACTGGTATATATTATATAAAAAGTCGAAAATACCCATGAGGCGTTTTATTTTGGAAAATTTCCAAAGTATCAGTTGGCAATAAGGTGGACGCATACACATACCTAAACAACCCTCTAGGAACTTTGGTAATCATCATTAAGGGTGGGGCCGTGTGTAGAATTCCATGCAAGTAGGCAAAGTTTCTGATCGGAATTCGGTGCGGACCAAACAGCTCACCACGTCCGTATCCTCTGCATAGCCACTAAACATCCGTTCGGTGATGAACTAATGTGATAAGGCGGCAACCTGACAAGGCCACTCCGACATAGTAATCGGTTTAAGGGCTTGTCAGGGGGTTTCATTAGAAGCGGCTGTCATCACGAGGGCGTCTCTTTTGGACCAAGCAGCTCGCTATATAAATGTGTCATTTGAATCCAACTTTCCGTGAAACTGGTTGTGCGTAGGGTTTGGGACCCACCACATGAAAAACAACAACCCAATGCGATCGAGGAACTCAGGCTTGGATACGATTAATACATTTTTGGACGGCCAAAATCGCCTAGGCGGTTAAAGGCTATTTTAAGTAAGTTATCAACATAAAAATGGTCGACTTAGAGCCGTTTCTTCATCTAGTTTTAAATTTTGAATGTCACTTTTAATTACTCAGCCGCTTCATAACTGTCCCTTAAGAGAAATGCCACAAGGAGGAACCAGTAAATTGCTGAAACTTTCAAATCCCTTATCTTTTTCTATAACTGTAATGTTAATGAGCTTAAATTCCGATTTTGAAAACTCGAAACTTCCCTTTAAATAAGATACTTGCAAGGCGAATTCATTACAGGTGGCATCCACCCATCATATGGTTTCTTCTTCTTCCTTTAAAATCGAATCGTAGCTGTCAAATTGCTTATGTTGTTGGTTTGTTTGACCCACCTGTATGACTTCGCCTTGGATACTTGATTCCGATTTTTTAAAAAGTCATGTTGAACCAAAATCAATATCCAACCATCATGAGCATCGTCTTAAACATAAAGTTATTGTGATTCTGCTCCATCAACTGGATTGTGAGAGTTGTAGGTCAGGCATCGAATCCCGAAGCTTTTTTGCGATCCCGGGATTTTAAAATGACAGTCTCGGGGTCCTGGGATTATCCTAGATATCGTCCCAAAAGGTGGGGAGAGGTATTGAAAGACCCAAGTATACTCTCGGGATTTCGGAAAGAAGAATTGATACGGGATACCCGGGATTCGTGATCGGGACTCACCGGGCTCGATGCCTTAGTCGTAAGGACCGTTTTATGATCTCGTATATTTAATAATGAGCGGATGGATGAGAAATCGACCTCAAATCTAAAAGTTCGTGTCCATTAACTATCTTAAGTCTGATTTACAATGGTCGATTTGTGTCGCTTCACTGCTTTCGACCTTCATATACAAGGTGTAGATCAATCGAATTGCTATTTACATGGTGGAACGACAAAAAATCTACCAGGAAATCGACCCATGTAAATGAGCCTTTAGAATTCAGGTAAAAAACTTCTTTCAAAAACTCCCATTTAAATTAAAGATATATCGAATTTATATTGCGACGTTATTCCAGCTTAGTAATTGCTCATGTTTAGTCGGGATTTTCAAATTTCAACCATTGGCACAGGTCCTTACTGAGGAAATTGTATCAAAAGCAATTACATATAATTTATTTTGGGAGTTGTGGGTCTGTCTCGGACCTAAATGTTTGCTGGGTTCTAAGAATTTTTTTTTTTAGCTTTTCTGTCTTGCTGGAATGGGCAAATGTTCTCTTCGTGTACTCTGAGTTTTTGAACAGTTAAGTTATTAAAGTTTCAAATAAGTCGGAACTTCAAAACATAAATTGCATAATTTCCTAGAGGGTATTGCAAGCGTCCCTAAGATATACCATAAATATTAGATATTTGATACCCGTACAATCGCATGAAAGGTATGATACATATTTGTATACGTATGTCTGCACATTGATAGCTAAAAAGACCCTAAAAACGACATTTTCGCAGCGACGATAGATACTTCCCTTTTCGGGTAGGTAGTATTTCAACCATTAATACCTTTCATATCATCGTAAAAATCGATTACAAAAACCGACCTTAATCGTTGAAATTTATTTTCCTTTGGAATAGGTTTTGTGTGTTTCTTTGTATGTGTGCTATAGTAGGTATTCGAAGTTTCTCTGACCCGATTAATACCCCTTGTTATGTGCTCATGCGACAGCTCTAAAGTCTCAAACCAGTCACAGGTAATGATACTCGTTTCAGTTTCTGTTTTGTATATTTCATCATTACCACTGGCTCACTACATATACTCTATTCATCATACCTCAGGCATTCGCGTTGACTCAGACGCTTGCTTGGGACCGAGGTGATTCAAGCAATTTTTCTTCTTTTTTCTGTTCGGTTTTACGTGGATTAAATGTAGCAATCAAGATTACCTAAAATGATGAAAACCAGGTTGGTGGTATATAGGTAGGTAGAAATACACAGAGGTCTTTGTTGGCGTTGTTGTATACATAAGTATGTACAAATCAAGCTATGCAAGTTAATAGTCATGGCGTGCTGGGTATTCTGGGAATGGAATCATGCAGAGCTACAACTTGATATAATATACCTCTTAGCCGTGTTTGTATGTACGAGTACTCTGAGCTTCCGTATACCGTCGTTTTCTTCGCAAATTATTACTATTCGTGCTTTTCGACACGACGCGCCAAATTCGAGTTTTTCTAAAGTTGAGTTACAGCTCGAGGCTGTGGAATTTATATATGTAGGACCACATATATACATTGTATATGTGCTCACGTCCGCCTCGTCGTAGCTATTTCACCTTAGCTGTGAGCGAACTTAGCTCAAGCTGTGTCTGTTTTTTACTTTTCATGTCCGCCCCTGCGACCCACTGATTAATGTATATACACACAAAGATGAAGATTATACTTTGAACATTAAATCGACAACAATCTTTCTTTACTTCTAAATCATCTAATTCCCATGATTTGCTGGTTGATGTGGGTACGTATGGTTTGGCGGGCTCCATGCAGTATGCATGGTTATACTAATGGTTAGTTGCTTAGGTACAAAAAAATTTGTATGTGTACATTAATATGTATGTATGTCTATTCTGAATTGTATACTCTAGCCTTCTGAAATGGTCTCTTTAGATCGTCTTTAGTTACCGACTCACGTAATCTCGTCTGGTTTGCAGGTACAGCTGTTTTTTTATGTCTTACATACATTTATACTGACCTTAGTATTTTTGATATACATAGTTCTTACCATGTTTTACAGAGATTTTTTTTGTATGATTTTAAAAGACAGAGAGAGAACTTCATTCACCAACAATGTCAGTCCAGAAATCTATTATGCGGGCTGCGAGGGCAATTGAGAAGTAAAGTCCTCTCTGGACCAAAAGAATGTATCACTATATAAGTCACTTATCGCACCCGTCCTGCTATATCCAAACAAACACTGAAGTTAGATATCGATTAGAGGTAGATGAGAGAACAAGCCCCATTCTTTAATCTCCAACGTTAGAGAACGGCTCGAGAAACACTTGAAAAACATACTGTTCTCCAAAAAAATGGGACATACCTCTCAAATCAAGAAAATCATGGTTCTCTAGTCGACTTCTGATGTGATTCAAATAGTGAATAGAATAGATTATTTCTCGAATCGTTCTCGAGTCGATTTCTAGTGAAATTATCTAGTAACTTTCATGAATTACGCTAGTTATCTAATGCGGCAATCAAAATTTCTCTAACTGCTTGCTGGGATGGCTCATATTTTATTATATATTTTCGCTAGTTTTTTTCAGTCTGGATTCAATTTCGATATTTTTTTTTTTAATATTTACAAACTTGCAAATAAGGGTGCACCCTAATATGTCCTATACCGAACGGCCGGAACACCAACAAAAACAGAGTATGAGGGAAGATTAGGTAGAGTAAAAGAAAGGGGAAAGGGTGGTAAAACAAATGAGACAAAGCAGGCGAGATAGGAAGAGGAATGAGGGCAGGTTAGGGTGAGTAGCGGAGAGAAAAGGGTGGTGAAACAAATGCGGCGACTAAGGAAGAGGAATACGAAAGGAATTCAGTTAGGGGATAAAAGAAAAATTAAGGTTAGGAGGAAGATACATGTAAGAAAGTGAGCATCCCAAACATTGTATACCTACTAGGGTGGGTCGATAAAATTTCATAGGCTCGAAAATTATTTTTTTGGGTATGCCTGCTACTTTTTTTCCTCAGCCTAAAACCGATCGAATAATCGATGGCGCGATATCGGCCAACTGTCATCGATGCCAACACAATACCTATGTACGCATACGTAAGATGCAGCGCCAGATAGGGGGCAGAAAGGGAAGGTAAGAGGTGGGCTGCTCAGGAAGATGAATAAGAAATGAAAGTAGCTGAAGATGAGGTAGAGGGTCCCTTGTAAACTGCTTCTTATTTCAATAGCAGTTTCGATGCATTTTAAAAAATTTGATTTCGATAAACTTACTTTCGTAGCAACACTAGCGCTTATGTTAGGGTGGGTTGAAATTGTTTTCTTTCGCATAGCATGGTCGAATTTGTTCTATGAAGAAAATTTAAAGAAAAAATACTAAGGAAATTTACTCGAATTAAATAAAATTAAATAATTAAAAATAATTGTACAAAATCGTAAAAAAATTTCGAAAATTGTCAAATTAAATTTTCAATTACACTGCACACAGCCAAAAAATCCCATATGGTTTCTCACCGGTTTCTAAAGTTTTTAGGTTTGCACTATGGAACATTTGTATGCAGCGAAATATAAAAACCAAAATTAAATGTTTGTCTCTTGACCACGGAAAAATTGTTAAATTATTGTAATTTTTTTCTTACAACTTGCGGTCTCTGCACAAACCACCTTCTGGAGAGAAAACCTAGGGTGACCTTTAAAATCTGACTACAGATTAGAATTCAGCACAGCCAAAAACTTTAGATACCCTTGAGAAACCCGGTAGATTTTTCAAAAGCTTCAATTTTGTTGTACTGTGTTATTTTTCTTTATTTCCATATTACAAAAAATACGATTTTTTTTTTTCAATTCAATTGCCTTTTGAAGGGATACCCGAAAGACTTTAAAACACCTTTAGAAACTATTTCAGCAAATATTTATTTAACCACCGAGAAAAGCCGAACACTTTTTTATAATTTTTTTTTTTTCAAACCACCCTAATATATATGTAAATATGTATTTATTCGCTCATTATCACTAATATGTATGTTTACATGTGTCCACACAAAAATTCTCATATAAATGATAATTACCTTTTATGCACTTGAATCACAATTCTCAAGACCCCACCACAGCGCTTGTTTATAACAGTAGGTACTCGCCTACCGAATGTCGAACAAATTTTTAGTTGTCTCTCTCTCAGCGCCTCTCTCAAACGAACACAATTTCGACGATATGATAATGATTTTATTTATATATTTGCTGTGGTTGGAGGAAATCTATATCCGGTTGATAGACCCCCCGAGCAGTATATACATTTATTTATTGTTTGTATGTAGTTATTTATGACAACGGTACTTTGACCTTTTTGTTTTGTATATATTTTTTATCAATTATTTTTTAATATTTTTCTACACAATTTATAGAATCACTTTCGCCGATGCGTTTGTTATTGATAGCAAATATTTACTATTGTACTTGTTGTTGTTGTTCTAGCTGCATCTATGCAAATATTTATGTATAGCAGTAGACTCACAGGTGTTTTTGTTATTGTTTATGTCAATTTCACACACTCTTTTAAACAGTCAAGCGCGCCATATCACTCTTATCATTTCAAATACAAAAATTTTGCATCTATGCAAGTTTTTTCACGCCTTCAAAAAGTACAACACAAAACACAAACATAGAGTATCTCTGGGGGCTTTTGATACCGAGAGCAAATAAAATGTTCTTTAGAAGCCTTGTTGTACGTACAATGAAAACTAGTCAGTCTTCTGGTGCAATATAGAGAGTTACACGCACATACACTCACAAGTAGGCAAGCAAACAAAACAATACCGTGGTATGTTCAACGTGCTGTTGCCGTTGAATTCAAAATACGAAACGTTCAACGCGACTGCTCAGCACTAAATGAAACATTCATTCGTCCGACTTGGTGGTCGAGGTCTCGTGCGCCCCAAAATAATACTCGTTTTTTCCATCCGCGCATATAGGCGAAAATCCTCCAAGCACAATGGCCCGGCATCTGTAAATGAGTCGTTGGTCGTTAGTCGGCGTAGCTATATAGCATGTACAACAAAAACTATATACAATGTGCCTGCAAACACACACACAAACCTCACAACACACACTTCTGCATGGGCCGGCGCGCACATAACAACACAAACTTGGAATGGATGGATGGATCAATGGTTGGCTGGGATGGTTGCTTAGTTGATTGTTCGTGTAGTTTGTGTTGTGCTTGGTTGCTGGGGACGTTTAGAAGTAGGTAGACTAGGTATGCCAAAATGTAGAAAGACAGCTTGTTGTGAACCAAACTGAGTTGAGGCACAAAGTACTTGCTCGTCGTATACCGACTAGTGTGTACACAGAGGTAATATGCAACGAGGTAGACGGAAAAACGACGACTACAACGCGGAGGTAAACAGCTGCAGAACCCAACTGAAAGACTACCTATGATTATGATACGACCTCGATAAAAGAAATACGGAGGCGTACACAGCTAGAACAACAACAACAACAAGTACAATAATGTGACTCGAGAGCAACAAAGCAGATGCATACAACAACAACAGCAACAATAGTAGCAATAACAACATCAACAACACTTCGACAAACAGTCAGCACGTGTGACGGTGGAAGTGGATGTGGTTAGCGACGTCGACACTGCAGATGTTTGATGATAATGAAGTTGTTGCAGAAAAAATTAAGTCGGTGAATTCAGCCAAAGTAACGAGCAGCGAGCCACAACCTACTATAAGTCGTTGTTAGCTTTATCGTCTGTCGTCATCGGATAGCCAGTCAGAGCGTGGTAGAAAGTAAATAGAAGGCATTGAGGCCATGTTGTAGTTAGATGACTCTTATATTGAGAAGATACATGCTGAAAAGTTTTGTGCTTGCGAACGTTTATATCCGATGCGACCTGATTGATGGTCGGGCGGTTATTTGATCATCTAAGCAAGTTACTTGGTTTACACTTCTGTTTGTGTGAGTTTGTGTAACTTCCAGCCGTCGTATAACTCGAAATTCTCTCTATGGTTAGTACCTACTCGTATCTGAATATAGCTTTGTATGTTTGCATGTTTGTACAAGGCCTTATATATAAATACATACTTGAACTGGTTTACCTTTATATCGCTTAATTGGTTTGAGAGTCTCGTTTGGTTTTGGGGTTTTGAAAGTTTTGTCGAATGTTTAGGATACCTACGTGTGTATACTTGTATAAACAGTGACTCACAGCTAATGGTACACTCACATTTGATGTTCGTATATCGCACCAAACAAGATTTGCTTGGATCGGGAACATAAGAGACAGAGGGAGACTGAAATAGAGAAGATGCTTTTCAACTCGATGGTCAACTGTTAACTTGTTGTTCTTTCAAAGGCCATAAACTATGTGAGCCATTTTTTAAGGACTTATGACCCCGTCCTAATGAGGTGAGACTTACATAGTTGTTGTTGTAACGACGCGTAGTCCTACCCAGACGTAACGCTCATCGCCCTAAATTAACACAAAGCTCTTCTGATAAGAGTCCAAGGAAATGAGCCGTTTAAACAGAGTTGAATCATGAGTTAATTTGGTTTTGTGTTTTTCCGACAGGGTGGATACTAGATATATATCATCCCTTGTCAATTTTGGTTTTGTAACAAACCGGTTTCGGCGATCCGCCATCTTCAGTGTTTGATTTCGTTCTGATTTATGTCTATCTCTTGTCACGTATTTATAGTCTGGATGCTGTATCAGGTAATGCTAGTATGTGTGTATATGGTTGTGTGTTACGAATGTTTCCGAATGGGTACCTGTAAAAAAGGGTTTGCTTTTACGTTAGTTAATTGGCGTGTTTAAAGGTTGTTTTCGACGCTCGTTAGTCAGGTAAAAGTCGGTGATTTTCGGCTCTGTGTGTTCGCTCGTTTATTGTTACCTGTTTGGTTATTATACCTGCGGTACTGTTCGTTTTTTTTGTAAATTAGGTAGTAACGTTTGGCCTTATCAAGCGCGAGATGATGCACATACTGATGGCAGAAATCCCTTGTGCATCTTTTCGCATAATATCTGTCACCGAAGTTCATGTTTTCTTGAGCTGTAGGCTGTATAGGGCTTGACAAGAACTTAAGAGTGGACCTTAATTTTCCAACGCAAAAGGAGAGGTTGCGGAGCTACGGTGCAGAAAAAGAGCATGTGGCATCCCCGTCAGGTCTTTCTGTGCGCTTTGATGTGGGTGCACCTTTCGGAAATAATGACGTCTGTAAGGCGATCGATCGAGGTGATGATCGGTAAATGGCTATATGTGAGAGCCACCACTGTCCAACTACGAGCTTCTACAGTTTACCAAGACCATCGTGAGACATGCCCATTTTGCGTACAGCGATTTATTTAGACCCCTCATTCTTAATTCGGTTTTAATTGTTTTGAACAGATTCTTGTTTTCGGTTAAGAGTTGATTGACTTCGTAGCTATATCCAGACTATCATTTGAAGGAAGAATATTGTAGATACCCAACCTATCTAATCGTGTCCCATTATGACTGCGCACCACTGTTTCTATATATATGGTAAACTTAGTTCTCTTTTTAACTTTGCACATGAATAAAAACGGGCTCGGCCCGCATGCCATAAAAAGTTCGCATATGCCATATTAGTACCTACCTACCTTTCAAATTTTATTTATTTTTATGCGCGCCTCAAATGTCTATGACTACACAAAATTTCGAAAAAGTTCTAGCACAAAAAGTTAGCGGGGAAAGTTCACACAAACTATGTATCCAACATTTTTGTTGCTTCTTTGGCAATGGGTGTATCACACGAACACCGAACATTCCCCGATCGATTCGATATGATTGTCGTTATAATGGGTCTATATACCGACAACTGGCAGGCGGCCATTGCAATGATGGCATTGTGCCTTGGGTCCGCGGTGTATAGTGAGAGGCACTGTTTGTCGGCAGTCGCGGATGTGTGGGCTAGTACGCCCATAATTTTTTTTGGCGTCATCTAGGCATATATACATACATATGTGTGTATGTAGGCAGAATTACATATATTTTGGTGTGTATATATACACTTTATTATGTGTTCTTCATTTTCGTTTAGGGGCTTTATGATATCATAAATAATTTTACGTGATTGCTGAATATTTTTTTAAGGTAGGAATCTGTATAACGGTAAAAAAATATTTTATATAAATCGTGGTCGTGGCGAATTTGCATGATTTAGGATGGACAAGCAGTTAGTTGTTTACCGTAATTTCCACAGCAGCATAGACTCCAATTGGAGCTGTAGCCCATTACCGGGAAAAGCATTTCTAGGTACCGTCCGAAATCGGGATTTACATGAGCATGGGCGATGTTATAGAATCGATTCATTCAAGAGTTTCTCTACCGCTAACAGGAATGTCTTATAGCTACAACCTAGTTATCGAGCGAGTATATAAGCTATCAAAGTTAGATCTTCAACCTATCTCTTTTCACTCCAATCTTCACCTAAATAAGCAAAGAAACAAGACGGGTTCTCTTGAAGACATCTCTTTTTTTCGCAAGTAGTGAAGAAACTTTAAATTATCCTGAAGTGTACACTGAAATCCCGAAATCGGAGCAGGCTACTGAGCTCCTCTTTTTGCAGTGTTTTATAGACGTCTTCACTCGTGACCATTATTATGATAGTCAAGAAGAAGAACTGTATTTCTTTATACCCCAAATCTGAAAAATGGTAGTGGTGGTGATAAGATCTCTTGAAACCTCAATGATAAATTGCAGTTCGGCCAGTTTCTGTGTGGTAAAGCAAGCTTAAATAATTCGATGAAATAAAATATGCTTCCGGGTTCTGACAAACACCTTCCCCTGTAAATTAAAAAGAAGCATGATTTTACCAACTTTGCTAAGGATGCTGGGATGAGACGAGTTGGTACTAGAGATGGGCGTCGTGTATGTGTTTATATGCTCGTGTTCGAAAACGCGATGCGTGATTGTGCTGAGGCCAAAATAGAAAAAAAAAAACAGAAATGAAAATTCAACACATTTTTAGCTGAGATATGTAGTTTTTGAACCAAATTTTGCGATAGAGCGTTGCCAAAAAAATTTTAAAATACATATATTAAAAGGGTTGGTAGGGGGGGGGAGGGGAAACAGAAAAATTACCAGTGTGGAAAATGTTCTACGGATCAATCTGATAAACTTTTATAAATAATGTATAGATTTATATATACTAGTATCGCTTGTGATCGAAAATTCGACCAACAAAATCTTTAGAGGTCGTGGGGTCGCTAGCGCCTATACCTCAGTTTTTTCAATTTCCTTTCCATCGGTGCATATTTCATTCAAATCGGTCAAACGGTTCGCTCACAGAACGTTCCTTAAGTTTTTTTTTTTTTAAGTTTTTCATGGTGGGGGGCGTGGCAAAAAAAAATTTTTTTTTCGGGATCGCCTTCAAAATATCTTTAATCCTAGGGGTGGACTGGAAACACTTTTTTTTTTGTATGGGTACCGCACTAATTTATATCAAGGTATCAAACCGACTAAAATAACGTTCCGGTTTTGATTTGTAAAATTTTCGGTTTCGATTCCGGTTTCGTTCCTCAACATTTATTTCAGTTTCGATTACGGTTCCGTTCCGGTTTCGGTTTCCAAATGAAAACAAGAACACAAACAAATATTACTATAAAAAACTCAAGTATGTAGCTTCAACATAGGTTAGAATTTTCATAGCTGTTTTTTCGGATCTCGTAAATTTTTTTCGATGTCTTCATTTAACTACCTAAAGTAAAATTTCATTTTTCCAAATTTTGATACTGGTGTCAAAACATGTCTTTTTCAACCTTGCTCGACAATTTTCCATGGAAATTTTTTCAGGGTAGGTAACTTTTTATAAAAGAAAATACCTATGTGCCCACTAAAAGAAGACGCTAAACCCGGCTCCGGCCTTTGAATCAATCCAAACCGTTACCGTTATTTTGATCTGAAAAAGAACGAACCCGAAACCGGTTCCAAACGTTTTATCAAAAATTGATCGGTTTTAATCGGTTACGGTTTCGGTTTCACTCTTTGATATACATATATACAGTTTTTTTCGTGCGTGTTAGCGCCTACTTTCGAAATTTTGTTTCGTGACCGTGTCGTGTCATACAGAAGCAAATCTCTAGTTGGTACTCATTTGAACCCATCGACCGATTGGTAAACTGGAAAAGTAACAGCTGCGTATAGCAATTTTGACCAATCAAGCTTCAGAGTCAACAATCAAATAAGATTCGCTTGAGTTTTGCAAAAAAAAGGAAATATTTGTAGAAAAATGGTGGAGCTATAGCTATAAAATCTGCTAATTTTGTCCTCCAAGAGACTATTGAATTATAGCCACAGGCAGATTCTCATAGGTTACATACAGAATAATTTTGCAGTTAAATTTTCAAAATGAATCATGTTAAAATAACAAAAAAGATCATCTCAAATTAACATGAGATAACAAAAATAAAAAATGTTATTTTAACAGGAAGTCATGTTGTTTTAATAGGGAGACAAGTTGTTTTAACCGCAAATCATGTTGTTTTAACAGGAAGTCAATTTGTTTTAACAGGAAGTCTTGTTAATTTAAAACGAAGTGAGGATATTCAACATGAGCTTCAGGTAAAAATAACATGAGCAATAGTGTTGGAAAGTAACAACTTAAAAAAGTGTTGATTTTACATGAAAAATATTCTGTGTGTAGGTTAGGTTCAAGCGGCTGCCACACATAGATCAGTTTTAAAAGGCCAGTTGTAATACCACCAAGACTAGGAAAGTCAGACCCGGGCATGTGGAAAATCCCAGAATCCCGGAACTGAAACTGTTAGTTTTCATCAGACACAAGTCGAAAGTGTTTGTTTCCCTAAAGAATTTGAAAAGTGTTAGTTTTCGTAAAAACTTTTAAAATGTTATTTCTCTTCAGTCACCAAATGAAAGTGTTAGTTTTCGTCAGACACAAGTCGAAAGTGTTTGTTTTCGTACAGAATTCTAAAAGTGTTAGTTTTCGTAAACAATTTTGAAAGTTCTTTAGTTTTCGTATGGCACGTACAGTGTTGGGTGAAAATCCTTGTGCCATCTTTTCAACCGCCACTGTATATACTCCTATATACAAATGGGTAAGGCTTACCTATGTTTATATGTTTGTATGTGTGTTCATAAGTTTAACGAAATTCCCCTAGCAATATTATTCCATACCATGCTCGATCCGTAAAATTTTTTCAAAGCGAAATACTAGGGTGCATGCAGTGAACGAAGGGTGTGCCCAACTCGTATAACCCAACATACACAGACGTCGATGATATCAAACAGATGTACTGTATTTATGTTGATATCAGAAAAAGTGAAGAAAAAAAATTAAAACCAACCCTCCGGGGACTTATAGCAGCGGTGGATAGAAGTACGCTTTATCTGGTGACAAATGATCCCATACTTGACTGCTGCACCTATGTATGTATGTATGTATGTATGTACTGCATATATTCTATAAGTATAAAAAAAAATGATTATCTATAGAAACATACGCGCAGCCCAACTAGGTTTACATACATACTTATATCCGACACAGACACATTCATACTCTCTAGCACATACATTCACATCGATATTCCCTGCTCTGTCGTTGCCCATACAACTGGGGATTATCATCGACAGCAACGCCAGCCAGCACATTTGGCCAGCCCAGATGCCATTAAAAGGCATATCCAACATTTCCAACGTAAAGCAAGCAACCCAAACTTGAACTACTTGAAATACTGGCAGACTCGTCTGTATTGTACGTTGAAGCCATAAAATGGAATTTTACTCGGGTCATATTTTTTCTGTATCTGTGCATCTGGATAACTGATGATACACTCAGCAGTGGATGAGGGGTCGTTGGTCGCTGAGTTGGTTGATATAACTTTTTATAGATTCATTTTGTAGTTGAAATCGTTTTATTTTTATGCGTAGGAAGGCACTTGCAGGTGCAGATATAAAACTCATTGCAAGACTGATGGAGCTCAGAGTTGAAAGTAATAGTTCGACTACTCAAAAAAGCGGGGAAGAGTACTCGGTACATTTCTAAAGTAATTTTTCAAAGTGTTTGGCGGGCCCCATAACGGACGCCCCAGCGGGTAGGGGTTTAGAATATGCCCGAGGTAGGTATGCCAGTCTTAAGAGGCGATTAAAATCATTCCCAAGACACTCGGGCTAGTACCACAAGGTGCTATTCACCTGAACGTAACGCATTCATTTCCAGCAAAGGACTGTCAACAGGCGTACAACCCTGTCTGGTCCGTGGCGTAACTTTTTATAAGTTGATTTTCCGACTATATGAAAGCGTTAATTAGCTTCGGCTCAGACTAACTAGCCTATTAATTCGAGCTTGTGGGCTCTCCCTATCCATTCCAAGAAATGTGATCCCTGAAAGTAAGACATTTTAAAGCGGATTTCGTAGATCTTAAAGAACCATAGAGTAATTGGGAATCTCATTTAAAGTCAGTTTGGTTCCAATGCATAAGTTCCAGCTACAGTTAGTAACAACCGAGTCCCAACGAGACATTAAGAATTCTGAACTGCAGTGGTATGTCAAACATAAGTAAAATCGCGAGGCTGGTAAAAATCTCCAAAAAGACCAAATAGAAAAGCTCTGCTTGTTTAAAAGACCAGGGGGTTCCTTAACCGAAAGGAGAAGTGAGATCCTTTTCTAGATACTCTTCTGTGCTAGATTCGTTCAATGCTGGCGCGAAGAGTCATTGGGGATCGGACAGAGGGCCTTCAACTTTTGGTACTTGGGGATTGAATCACTTCTGGTGTCCCTTAATTGGTCGGGTATCTATGCAGATCATATGTACTGTTTTATTAAACGGGACTCCCTTGCAAAAGTTTGCAGAAAAGAAACTAAATTTCTCTGCCGGCTACAAAGCTTACTGTGGACAAGGCACTGGCCTTGATCAGTTATGAAAGTAAGGCATCGAATCACGAAACTTTTTTGCCAATACTGGGATTTCGGGATTTTAGGATGACAATCCCGGGATCCAAGGATTTTCGGGATTATCTCAAATACCAATTACAAAGGTCGGGAGAGGTATCAAAAGGCCGGGAGAGGTTTCAACAATCCGTAAGCGGGGACTCGTTATTTTATTTCTGCCAAGAGATAATTAAAATCAGAATGGACAATTTTCTGTCAAAAGAATGTGGTTGATGTAATCTATATATCGCTACCTGAGAATACGAAGGTCGTGAATTTTTGGGATTTCGGTATAATTGCATATTGATAGCCAGCTTCGTCGTCTCTTTCTAATGACGTTTTCAGTTTGTTCCCAAAGCCCGTGTAGGTAGGCAGGTAGGTAGGTAGGTATTGTATGGTATTGTATGGTTATGTAATCAAAAACTCTCACAAATAATATCTCGGGAGGTGTCGCTGTAGTGAAGATATTCAGTTTTGTTATTACAGAGATTAATCCCGGGATTTCAAGATTTTTTGGGATCCACAAATCCCGAGGTTTCGGAACGAAAAAATGACGATGGAAGCCCGGGATCTGGATACCCCGGGCTCGATGCTTTAGTTCGGAGGCGAAGACCTGAGTCTTTGACACCGAGGAATCTACTAAATCCTAAAAATGAAAGTGAGGTTTTGGTCTTATAAATTTGCTTCAGATTTGGAATATCTGCTACGAGTGGCACTGTACAAGTAGTGGCTTAACGGCCGATCAATACCGACTTTCTCCCTTAAATGGCCAAGGTGCACGAATTAGCATGGCGATGTCCTAGGATTGGACCACCTACATATATACAATTAGCACTCCATAGAGTACTCCAGTGTAAAGCGAGAGTTGGACTAGGCATTCCTCTTTTGCTACGCTTTCTACTCCAACTGGAGTAATCTAGTTAGACCTTTTTTGGAAAAGATTCCTGTGAGGGTGTTGCATGGATTAGGTGCTCCAATCCTAGGAGATCGCCATGTTAATTGGAGCACATTTTTTATATGCAATTGGATTTTTCTTTAAGTAGTATGGGTACTCCAAAGTTTTTACAGGGTCCACTCAGCCTGTCGAAATTCTTTCCACGTGTTAAGTGAAGTAAAACCAGTTCGAACCACCCTAATAAATATACCTTAACAAGTTGATCCAGCATTTCTGTACCTTAAGATACTTTCCTTTATTCATCTCGAACCTTCCCTTTTTCCTTACCCTCCACTACCTATACACAGTGGATCGAACAAAACTCAATTCAATGGAATACTCTGCGTTATATAAGTGCTCATACAAACATACATACTTACACTGCTGCTCTGCGAGTAATGACCGACCTTATATTGAAGATAATAAACCAGCATCATTCCTTCCCTCGAACGAGAGATACACACAAACAACAACAACGACAACCACGTACGTTTTCAGCATTAGTCCAAACGACCCCAAACCGTAGCAAAGAAATCTTTAACGTAAGCAATCCCTACTGAACATGAAATGCAAACGTTCAATCATTCTGCTTCTGACGTCCTTTGTACTACGTCCATTCCTTTCTTCTTCCATCTTTCATTTAATTTTGCGATATCCATCAGAGATGGCAGAGTTTACTGGAACACCATTACCCAACGTTCGTACAAAAAACGACTTAAGTATGTACATAAGTAATCAGATAGGTGTGCTAAAGCGCGCTGTCGAATAAAAGAGTATTAATGGTTGGCTGGCTTTCCCTGTATAGCAGTCTCGGACCTTTTCAGGGATTTTATACGCTTCCATTATTATAAGTAAAATGTGCATGTATACCATACTTTTGTGTCTACTCGGTGTATATGTAGTAGTACAACTACAACTATATGTTGGCTTTGTTGTTGTACTTTGTATTTACTTGCCATAGGGTTTCGGTATAATTCTCGTCGTTCGACGCCCTCTGCAAGCTGCATGACGAACCCATTTTTCTATTTTATCTTCTCATGCCATGTGCAGTTGTTGCTGTTGCTTTTGTTGTTGTCATGCTTCTGGCAACATTTGTTTTTGTTACACCAATCCCCTATAACCTCATTTACCCTGCAGCATCTACCTTGGATTTCCTATACAACGTTGTACTCGAAGCCCTAAGCATTCTTGCATGAATTTTGTATTTGAGAACTGTGATGTAGTTTGTATTACTCATGTTCGTTGTGGAGAGTTATCGGTTACAGCGCGTCTGTGGGAGATGTTTCGTCGCTGATAAGTTTTTGAATTTTTTCTTCCCCGAAAATATGCGAGTTTTTTGTATTTGTAGCGATATATCGCCATGCTTCCATAATACCTTTTCTACTGAAGACCGATTTCTATTTCTGTACAATCCCTTTTTCCCATCTAGTGATGTCTGGGTCCGAGTACTTAAGAAATTTGTTTTGTAGGCTTTACTTTTGGAGAGAAAGTAGTCGATCTCGCTAAACTTAAGTAAATATCACCCTGTATTATTATTGGAAACTACATACTTCGTTGACCCCAGAACCGAGTTAGATATGGGGTTTAGTCGCCTCTCAGGACAGATATACCTATCTAGGACATATCGTTGAATTCTGTCTACAATAAAATTTTCCGACCAGAATAGCTAAGAGACCCTTCTGAATCAGGTGAAATTGGTCGTATTTTTTCACCACCACTGAACACAGTGGGAACAAAATATTTAGACATCTCCCTGCAAACACACTGACTAATAGATACTTGATATATCATTTGATGGTCCAGCTTGATGCAAACGTACATCATGTTCCTCCATCAAGTTTTTAAAGGTAATGCGCAAAACGCAATGGGCTCCATCTTCTTCCCGCCTTACTATTTCTCCGTTCAATAAGTAATATAGCTATACTCTTCTGTTTCCTTCATCAAACTTGATGTTTGCATATGTCAAACTTGACCCACTGAATCAGTAATGTGTCCAGACAGGGGCCGAATCGTGACATCCGTGATCGTACAACTCGTGACGTAAAATTCTGTATTTCATATTACGACTTAAGTGAACGTACAACTTCTATCGTAGTTTCGGATTTTTACATACGTGACCGAGTGACTGAAGGTATTCAAAACTTTGTGAATTGAAAATACATTACGTTTCGTTTGCTATCGTATCTAACAATCCCATTTCGCTTATACGACTGACGTATCACGGAATTTTCTCTCGTCTGGTTTTCGATTCGTGATCGTATGTAACGATTCGACCCCAGGTCCGTGCGCAGAGGGGTTTGGTAGTCCAAACCTCATAAACTAAAATTTCAAATTTTGCGAGAGTAATCAACTTTCAAATACAATTTCCCAAAATTTTAATTTTGGCACATTCAAGCTTCTGGCAAGCGCGCGACGATATGTTATAAAATTTGAAATTTTTTTGTATCATAAACTTTCAGGGGGGTTTTTGTTTGTTTAATTAAAAATATGAAGTTTTGAATTAAAAAAGAAAGTTTTTAATTTTTTTCCATTAATTGATTTGTTGTTGTTGTTAACGACAGGATTTGGGGAGTGATGTCGAAATTGACTGCCCTTTGCTAAATATGAACCCGGGATTTGGTATGACCAGTGGGCATATTTTTAAACCGCACGGGTTAAACACAAAAATTCGTAAATTTTCGAGTCTGAAAATTGTAATGGATCCCTAGTCTTTACATGAAAATTAATTTTAGGTAAAAATTAGGTATGGTAATCTTCCGGAACTGTTTTGCGATACATCGATGCGTCGATAAATATCGCATTGTTTGATACTAGCTAGTGCCCGCGACTTCGTATGCGTATAATTTCTGTATTTTTTTTGCAGCTGGGTTAGCAAAGAATAAAAGCCAACAAATAGACTGGAGTTCAGCACTTAAGGGTCGTGTTATCACGTAAGCTTTAAAGTTTGTCTGCTCAATAAACCCAAATTTCGGTCAGAAAAAATGTTTTCATCGGCTTTAAGTTTAATAAAAAACAACCCTACATTTTATGAGATATCTCCGGGGTAGCTTAGGTATTGAAATTAATCAAATGGTTTATGACAACATTCATAAACACCTTTTGTTTGATACCCATAATGTACTAACACATTTTTGTGGAAATATTCGTCGATACCTCCGAAACCGGTCGAGCTATCGAAATTTCAAGATATCTCCCAAACCATTTCAGATATTTCAATGAATCACATCGCATATTATAGCACTCATTGACACCTTTCGTTTGACACCCATATTGTTCTAAGACATTTTTGGTCACCCCTGGTCCACATATTGGGCGATAACCGCAAAACCTGATGAGATATCGCAAAAAATAATATCTTAAACTTTAAGTTGAGCGTCTAGCAATCCAACGATTCAATTTCATTCAGTACTTTTAGAGTGTTACGACCACAAACATACAGACAGACATGGCCCACATATTTGGCGATAACTCAAAATCCGGTTGAGATATCGAAAAATGTAATATCTTAAATTTTAAGTTGAACGTCGAGCAATTCAACGAACTCATTCAATTCCATTCATTACTTTCAGAGTGATACGGCCACAAACATACGGACAGACAGACAGACAGACACACAAAAATTTTTAAAATGGTTGATTTGGATTTTATTCGCTTAATAATGCTTCCCCCAATCAATTTTTTGTTGATATCTGCCATGTACAGACATCGACCTCTTACAATTTTATTATATGTAGAGATATCGAATTTTTTTTGATGTATCGAACATCGATGTTTCCGATATATCGATCAACATCGAGCATCCCTATTATAAACATAAACAAATGTAAAATTTAAAATTTTAACATGAATTCCTTTAATTTGATTTAGCACAAGGCGAATTCATACAGGTGTGTTCGAGCGAATTCAGATCTACACGCACGCACACACTCCTTGTAACTAAAAATGTCAGACAAAGCAACAATATAAGCAATTTGACAGCTACGATTCGTTTTTCAAGGAAGAAGAAGAACCCTTATGGTGGGAGGGTGCCACCTGTAATGAATTCGCCTTGATTTAGCAGATCAACTTTTGGTGCTTGAGTTTTGTCCCAGACTGTACGTATGTATATTAGTGTGGTCCTTAAATTTAATTCCTATTTCGAAGCAGACCCATGACTTCCCCCGTTTGTGTACTATTCGCTGATGGTGTCACGACTGCGCTGCCTAGTCGGCCATCTTGAATTCGTCCATAGTTGCCCCCACAACCAAGTTTTTTTGAGTCACAGCAGGGGTAAAGTACAGGAAGATTTTCAATCATTGGCTTGACTTCCGCTTCTTGTCGTTTTTAACTCGCCGTGTACTGTAGAATGTCAGAAAATGAAAGAAATAAAGAAACAATCGATGGTTATCGATTCAAATTCTTTTTCACTTTGACATTCTACGTTACAAAAAAAGCTTTGTTTCTTTCCTGCTAATTATGAATAATTATGAATAATTATTCCTAAAAAAGTGTTCTTTGAAAAAATTAGCAGCGAATTCAGCAGCTTTTTGACATCTAATTGAGAGAGAGAGCGCCAATTCGCTGCAAGTTATTGCTGGAGATTTTTCGTCCAGCAGAAACCAGCAAGCAGGAACAGCTGATCGATGACATAGCAAAACAACAACAAAAAATGTAAATTCAAATTGTTAGCCAATCAGAAACGTAACCGCTGTTTTGTCTGCAAGTTTCTGCTGAACCCTGTTCGACGAAAAATTAGCAGAAATGAGATTTTGACAGCTTTTTACAAGACTCTCTTCTGCTGACAGTTCTTTGCTGGAGATTTCAAGAAACAAAGCTAAAGCTTGAAGAGAATCGAGGCGAATATTGCCGAATTCGCCCTGCTATTACTATTTGCCTTGCATACAAACCAAGGCGAATTCATTACAGGTGGCATCCTCCCACCATATGGTTTCTTCTTCTTCCTTGAAAAACGAATCGTAGCTGTCAAATTGCTTATGTTTTAGTTACAAGGAGTGTGTGCGTGCGTGTAGATCTGAATTCGCTCGAACAAACCTGTATGAATTTGCCTTGATACAAACTAATAACGTCACATCTGTCAAAACTCGCGAACTCATTATAACGGCATCGGTTTAGACACAATCTTCAATCGTTCATTCATGCTGCTCGGCTATAGTTACATCGGTTTTAAGTTGTAGTGGGACACCATTCAACTGTTTGCAATTGGCACCGAAGTTCGAATGTGGTCTCGTTGGTCATGGTTTTAGCGATAGTCCACCCTATTGTAAAAACCTATTTCCTCTCTATGTATAGTTAACATAGTTATAGACCGAAAAAAAGTTTAGTCCAAAGTTATACCATTCAATTATTTTATAAAAAATATGTGTATAGCAAAAAAAAAACGAAAATCGACTGTGGGTTGGGCTCGATTCGATTTAGCACATACATTCTCGGAAACCACGCAGAGAACTTTTACGACAAAGCCAAAAGCAACAAGAACGATTCATACCAGATATCGCCACTAAAAGCAATCATAATTATCTCTAACATCATCATCAACAGCAGTCAACGCAGCAGCAGCTGCTGCACAGCAGCCAAAGTCAGCAAACGATACAACTCAACGTGCGACGAAGCGACCGACCGAATAACAGCCCCACCGTCAATTCCATTCACGTAAGTATAGCATATCTATACATTTGGAGCTCAATACCTTTAGCGTCGTCCCCCATATAAAATAAGCTGACTGCTGCTAGTATTTTGGATATCGTGTCACGAGGGGCAAAACTCTTGTTCTGTTTTTCGTTTATATCGTTAGTTTCATCATGCTCGTCCACATTTCGATTTTCATTCGTTCGTTCGTTTTACTCATAAGACCATTCACCAGACTGTTCAACGTGCACCCAGCTTATACGACTTCAGGCAGCTAGGCAGGCAACGAGCCAGTTTGCCAGCCCGCCCGTCAGACAGTTGGTTGGCTTAGTCAATTGTGGGGTCACTGCTATTCGATCCATTTGACTCTCTCCTCTCGTTTCTATGTACATATTTGCTTGAGTTCTCGGTATACATACTACGTCCGTTGTTTTGTTCGTGCTGTAAGTTCTGCACTTGCCTGGGTTGTTATGCCGGTCTGACTGGGTTCTTCGATGAGTGGTAGGTTGGCCTCAAAATGGCAATGGCAACGTGCTGAAAAACTTTTTCGATGCTTTGGCAGTTAAGGCAAAAATAAAACTTGGTTCTATGCCATTTGGATAGCTTTCAAAAAACGACTCGGCGCGATGCGATGCGATGTGTTGTGCAGATAGGCGTATCTAGTTTGCTGATATAGCTTGTATGGTTCGTATACAGCTGGTATCTTGTGCTGGTGCTGGAGCTAAAGGCTTTCCCATGATGTGATGCATATACAAATAAGTATGTGCTTATAAAAGGTCGTGTACATGGTCGTTCACTTTGAAAGCACGTCTATATGTATGGTAGACTCGTTAAGTACACTTGTGTGCGTGTATAAAAATATGTATTGCTGAATAGGGTCAAAATTAGGTTCGAGTGGTTGGAGTGTTGATAAATATAGCGTTGGATGCCCAAAGCTATGGCATCATTATAATTCTTTTATATGTTTGTTGTAATATTGAAAGTACTGTACCTACCTACTATGATGAAGCAGAAAACGAAGTAGACCAGATGCTTTGATTTATATTTTTAATAGATTGGAAAGTTGAAAACATTCATCAATATGAGGGTGATTTTGGTAAAACTATGAGGGTGTAGAACAGGCCGAGGCAGCTAGTGGGACAATTGTTCGAAAATCTGAGAACCAAATTCACACAGCTTATTATGCTCTATTAGAAGTTTGGAAAATATATTAGTTTGGTTAATGTCATGGTCCTGAAGGCACTTGAAATAGTACGGGATTAATAACAAGCTAAATTTTTGTGAGGGCAACTCTAGGTGGGGTTATAGGATTATAACTTTGGTCCGATGTTTGTAAGTATGAGAAGAAGAAGAGAAAGACCCACCAATGAGTATACCGATATGATCAGGACGACGAGCTGAGTTGATTTAGTCATGTTCATCTGTCCGTCCGTCTGTCCGTATGTTTGAACGAAAACCAGTCCCTCAGTTTTAGAGATATCTGGCTAAAATTTTGTGTGAGGTAATTTTTTATGCGAAATTTATCTTTTGTCGGAACTAGCTAAATCTGCTAAATGTATAGCTCCCATCGGGCTATAACTCCTGTAATTAAAGAGGTAGGAACGTGAAATTATCAACTTTTGTGCTTTTTACATTTCAAATGTTCATATTAAAAATCAATGATATTGGACCTACATAAAATAAAGTGCCCATCCAATCGATTGTTCTGATAAATTCGATGAGTTAAGGAACGTTAAATTCGCATGGGTTGCACTGAGGATCGAACAGTGCAAATTGTAACTCATATTCATTAAAGGTATATCGCCTTCGGCACAGCCGAAGACCGCTTTCCCTACTTGTTTTCATTTCATAAAGTGGCACTGTCGTTACCAATTCAAGAATATGATGCAACATAAAGTGGGTCCGACGACCCAAGTATGTCAAAATATATCATCAAAGTCCTCCGCCCCAAAGTTGTATATTTGATGTCAAATTGGTCCATCTCTGAAAACGAACTATAAAAAAAACTAGCTTGTTATTAATATCTAAACATTTTGATGACGATATTTTGACATATTTGGATCGTTGGGTCCACTTTATGTCGCGTCCAATTTGTAAGACAGACACATTCTTTAGTTTTTATTATTTTTAACAATTTAAAAAAAAATTAAATCAATTTTTTTGGTCAGTCTAATGTACGTTACTTTTACAGATTCATAAAAAGTTAATTTTATGTGATAAAAAAATCGTACTTTCAACCTTTGAGATAAACTTGTTAACTCATCATGACAACTTTCCACCCCCTAATCAGAATATTTCGAAAAAAAAAGGCAGGACACACGGACAAGCAACGGACCCTTCGCACAGTTTGCCAAGCACGCCTGTCTTGAAATTTAATCGATAAAAAGGACTTTAGCGCAAAATTATGTCGGCAGGAATATATATACCATAAATACATATTGAAGGCTTGCCAGCTATGGGTGTAACACCATACATACCTACATACAAACATACATACATAAAAACTGATTATGGTACGAGGAAGCAAAACCCGGAAAGAAAAGGGAACGAAGGAGAAGTGCACAAAATTAATAATGAGAACCCATGTTGCGACGTAGACACCACCAAAGGAAGTATGGTCTCAGCTTTTATGTATGTATTAGTACAATGTACATACCTATGTATAAATTTATGCGATTATATAAAAAGGAATCTCAGGTTACGGACAAATTTTTACTAACGAGCAGACTTCATGTAGAGAAGTCGTGTGCCTCAGGATAGCAACATTTAAATTCTAGCCCATGGACAGTTTGCAAATTCAAATGCACGTCTCTTTTACACAAACCGCAGTGTATGCAGCCGTAATACGACGCGGAAACCCTGCTTAAGGCATTTGAGGTTTTAAATTAGTAGAATGACGGAAGTTATTGTTTTTTTGTTTTTAAATGTTTTAGATATTCAGAATTTTTTTAGCAAAACCCTACAAAAGGGGGAGAAAGGGGAGATTTTGACAATCTAAAATTTCTTTGTTACCCTTAGGAGGAAATATGTACCAATTTAACTGGAATTCAGTGATATAAACGATTCCCTGCATAATGAATTGCAAGAGAAAATATTTTTATTGTTATAGTTAGTAGATTTAACAGGCTTAAGTTGCTTGAATTTTACTCTCCTCCCTCCTTCTGACGCCCGAAACAAATGAGAGGATAGAAAAAAGATACTGCAGATATGTTCCAAGAATGTACATTAGAGCGTCTCGCCTTACAAGCAAAACAAAGAAAAGTCGGCCGTACCTCACCTCTTATGAAGTGTTCTTGAAAAACATTAAAAAAAAAAATGTTTTTTTTCTGGCAACCCTTCTTCGGCATTTATTGTCGAATTTTAAAGTGTGATACACCAATTTTTTTGTCTGAGGGAGTGGGTTTTTCCTAAAAAAAAGCTCATTGATCTCAGGCGCTCCGTTATGGTACCTACCCACCATAACTCAGTTGCCTCCACCCTAATGTACCGACCTAATAACAGCAAATTAAAGACCGTAAAAAATCGTAAATCTTTTACGGTCTTCAATTAACTGACATTAGGTCGTTACATTAGGGTGATAGAAACTGAGATATGGTGGGTAAGTACCACAACGAGACGCATGAGCTCAATGAACTTTCTTGAGAAAAACCTCCTCTTTGAGACAAAAAAATTGATGTGTCACACTTTAAAATCCGACAACAAAATGCCAAAGATATGAAGAAAAATGTAATTGGGCGACATCTAGGGATGCCAGAAAAAATTAACTTTTTTTTTAAATGTTTTTCAAAAACACTTCATATGACTTTTTTTTGGTGATACGCTCTAATGTACATAATTTGTGTTCATTTAAGCTATTATGGATTGGAATTTTTTTTTTAAATAGGGGTTTTCTCTCTAAATTGTTTTTATAAAAATCTCAAGAAATTAACAACTAGTGTCAAAATCATGCAACATCAAAATAGATACATTTTTTGTTTTTGCTGAAAAAAAACTAAAATAAAAGATTTGGCAATTTTGACACTAGTGTGTTAATTTCTTGTGTTTTTTATGAAAAAGCTTTTAAGAGAAGACTCCTAATGAATTTTTGCTTACGCTGTCGAATCCTTCCCGCTCTACCCTATGTATATGTAATTAATTCGATTTTTAAGTGCAGAAAAAAAATAATTTAGAGAGAAGACCCCTAATGAATTTTTGCTTAACCTGTCGAAGCTTCCCTACCCTGTATACTTAATTCGATTTTTTTAGTGCAAAAACAAAATAATTTTTATTAAAAGGATTGTATTTTACAAAATTAATAAATTATGACTCAGTAGCAATGTTTAATACATTTTAATAATAACTACATAATTAAAGTAACATACATAGTTATGTAATTTAATTTATTACATTTTAAGCAAACCGAAACGGTCAAATGAGTCGTCAGACTTAACCGAACAAAAATCGGTAGAAATGGACCATTTTTTTTCGTGAGAGGCAAATCTTTTTTTATCCTTTGCAATAGCTCCGGATGACCTAAACCATTTCAATCGGTACACAGGGAAAAAATACCACTGGTAAAATCAACTATGTATCTCGCACTGATATTTTGATGTTGGCCAAATTCTGTTAAATTTATAAAATTTTGGTTATTGGAACGGAGGTTTTTGTTGAAGTGGTGCATTCAATTGTTGATTGACCAGTCATATATCTGACATACATTTTGTTGATCAAACTAAATTTTGTGTTGAAACAACAACTTTCTCTAGTTAATCCAACAGCGAAGGAACTGTCATTTCGAATTTATTGCATCATCCAATTTAATTAGTAGAACCGACATAGTTTTTGTTGATCAAAAAAAATTTTGTGTTGAAACAACAAACTCTTGCAGTTAATCCAACAGCGAAGATGCTGCCATTGGGTATGCAGTTGAATCAACAACATTGAATAATGGATAAGAATTGACCGTGATTTTGGTTGAATTAACGCATATTTTGGTTGATATGACCAGCTCATTTTTCTCTGTGTAAAGTCTCAAGAAAAAACTGTACGGACCTGCCGATTTTTCCATTGTAATATAATATGTCAAAGGTACAAAGTTTTCTACATAAACACATTTAAATCAATCGAATTTCCATAACCACTTATAGAGTCGATAACGCGGCAACTGACAACTTTAAAACAAGCTCGGAATACCGCTTAAAGCAACTTCAGGAAACATACCAAAATTTCTCATCAAAATCGACATTGAAGCTAACTCAGCTTTCATCCTTTTTTGGAGGATGCTTAAAAATCTCTTCCAGCTGTGTTATAAGACCAATAACACGATAGTTCTCCTCTAGCATGGCAAACTCTTCTAGCGGTTTTAACAGTTTAAGAGCATCTGTATAATTTTTCACATGCTTTGGCAATTCCTCATCATCCGCATCGCTATGCTCCGACCAATGACCGGGACTATGCGCTGTTTGAATAACTGACTCGCTCACAGTTTCGGTTCTTTGTATTTTTAAAGGTTGAGGTGCGCAGCTGGAGTCGCCGCTACTTGAACGACGTTTTTGTTGTGAACTTGTAGATGGAGTGGGTGGTGTAGCTGTGATGACTGCAGCTGTTGTGGCTACTGCTGCGCTTGATACTTGTTTTGGGAGAGCAGCTCGCGTATCCTTTGAAGTTGTAAGAATTGATGTTGTTGGTGGTGTTGTTGCTGTTTTTGGGAACTCTGTTGTTGTTGCTTTCGGCAGCGCTTTTGCCGGTGGTGGTACCAATTCACTTATGCTCACGACGCGCAATGTAGGCATTGCGGTTGAAGTCTTCTCATTTGATGTAATCGCAGCTTCTTTGGGTTTTGTGAGCTCCATCGTCGCCGTCGCAGTTGGTTTTGTAGACGCTGCATTTGGTGAAGCTTTCATCGCATGCGTTTCATTTGATTTCGCGGGCGCATCAGGCGTTCTCGGCGGCGGGACTAAATCACTCATATTCGGCTTTACATCGCGCTCCTCCTCCTCCTTTGCCGCCGTTACCTTCTTTTCCGTACTCTCTACATCAGCAGCATCCAAGTCGATGACTTCCTCTTTGATCCTACACGCCAATCCAGGCTGAACACTTGTCGCCGCCGCCATAGTAGTTTTTGGTGACGTGCGCATCGTCAACATTGCCGGTTCGTCGCTGCGTCGCAAATTAAATGTGTGTATTTGTACGAGAGGCGTTTGATTGGCAGTTGCTGGCGCGCTCTTCACGACGAGAGATTGCTCTTTTGGCTTTAGCGTGATCGTACTCGGCGCTTGCTTTTTATGCTCTTGACGCCCACAATAACTCAGTATATCTTTTAAATCGAGCGATAGTGGTGGCGGTCCTGCCAAAAGTGGTGATTCGTTCAACATAGTCGGATATGTGACTGAAATAAAATGACTCAACCATATCTTATTCGGATGAAAATTATCAATTTTTAACATCTCCTTCAGCTCGCAAGCCACATCACGCAACGATGACTCATCCATGCGCATTTTCTGATGATATTTTGCACGATTTGAATATTCGAAGAGCGCTTTTGTGAAAATTCATTTTTCGCAAGCGACGCTGTTTAATTTCCTGCATGGCAGCTTCATTCTCATCGGAAACGGCAATACGCGTCGTTGTGCGATAGATTTCGTTGCTCTCACGATATGGCGCTGGTGCTGACACTGGTGGTGGTGCTTGCGTTGGCAGTAACTTCGTCGTTGGCGGCGCTGCTGCTTCTAGCACGTCATCCTCAACCTTCGTCTTACTCTTTGTACAGTAGGCCACTATATCTTTCAAATCCAATGAGGCAGGCGGTCTGCGCGTAATTGTTATTTGACGATTTGATAGCGAAAAATTGTAGGTCGCTTTAAAATGATTGATCCACGCTTTATGTGGCATAAAATTTTCAATTTGCATAATATCACGAAATTCGATAGCTTTCATACGCAACAACTCTTCATTTATGTTGGCTTTGATATGATATTGTGCGCGTTGTATGTACTCGTAAAGGCATTCGCCCAAAAAACTTATTTTACGTGAACGCGCCTCGAGCCGATTGGGATCATTCTGGGTTTCGGCAGCGCGCGTTGCCAGATAGAATTCCATGATTGCTTCACGATTAGCAATAATATTTTTAATTTGTTCCCAACTGCAATTGAACATTTTTGCCACTTTCGTGTACATTGGACGGCTATCGTATGCTTCGATGGCGGCAACACGTTCTTCCAGTGTTAAAATGTTACGTATACGCTGTGGACTCGGCTCCAGTACGGTTTGATCGATATCAATATAATCTTTGGCGTTCTGAAATGATGAATAATGATTAGTTGAAGGTGTAGGTCATGGAACTTGCAGTAGAAATGGGAAAAGTTTTACTTTTAAAGAGACGAATAAGATGCTTGGATAAGTGGACAATTCCCTGTCAAATCGTCAAATTGTTAGAAAAACGCATACAAAATCCACATCTTTCCCGTTTGCGAATCATTCAGGAGAATTTTTGGTTATCATTTTGGGGATTCTTTAGAACTTTTCGGGATATTTTTGGATCGTTTCGGGAGTGTTGTTGGGATTATTTGTGGACTTTTGTTTCGGGCGATTTCGGAATTTTTTTGCCAATTATTTTCGGATAGCTTCGGGATTGTTTTCTAGGACTATTGCAGGACTGTTGTTGGAATAATTTTGGGACTTCTTCTGGATGTTTTTCGGATCATTCTATGATTGTTTTCGTCCCCGTGTCTGGTCCAGATCTAATCCCGAAATGGTGCAGAAAAAACCCGAAATTACCGGAGAATAGTCCCTAAAACAAATGCGAAATGGAACGAAATAAAGTTCGAAATAGTTCTAAAACGATCCCAACTCTGAAATGGTCCCAAAAAAAGGCCCCAAATTACTAAATTTCGAGCACCGAAACATTAAAACACTAAACACTAAGAAATATTAAATAATTTAATTCAAATGCATTCGAGATAGGAAAAACAACTAAATGTTGAAGGGTAGTTTTACATTCTGAGCTAAAATTATGTGTACCCAAAAACGCGGTTGCATAGTGTAATCATTGACAAAAGCGTAATCCGAGGTCGCATAAACCTGCTAATTTTCGTATGCCTATAGTGATAAGATTCAAAGTTGAAAATTAGCAACTAAAAAGGCACTGAAAACTAGTTTACTATAAATGTTGTTTGCTTTTAATTAACTTATATGCGAGTTGAATATTGTGTGCTATAAATGTATAGTTCGACTTGTATAGGACCGGTTCAACGACTGAGGTAGATGATCACAATATTTCAATATATTTTTCAGAGTTTTTTTTTTAAATAAAGCTCTATTCTAAATTCAAATTCTATTCAAAAAGCGAACTATTTCAGAACTTTTTTCAATGAGGCTCCTTTTGACTCAAAAATGCCCTGAAAATATTTTGAAGGTCAATAGGGATAATTTGATATACATATTAGCTTTGTTTCTTGAAATCTCCAGCAAAGAACTGTCAGCAGAAGAGAGTCTTGTAAAAAGCTGTCAAAATCTCATTTCTGCTAATTTTTCGTCGAACAGGGTTCAGCAGAAACTTGCAGACAAAACAGCGGTTACGTTTCTGATTGGCTAACAATTTGAATTTACATTTGTTGTTTTGCTATGCCACCGATCAGCTGTTATTGCTTGCTGGTTTCTGCTGGACGAAAAATCTCCAGCAATAACTTGCAGCGAATTGGCGCTCTCTCTCTCAATTAAATGTCAAAATGCTGCTGAATTCGCTGCTAATTTTTTCAAAGAACACTTTTTTAGGAATAATTATTCATAATTATTCATAATTAGCAGGAAAGAAACAAAGCTATGTATGACGTGATTGAAAAATGTAAACTAGTGCTGCTAAATATTTCTGATATTATAATTAAAAATTGAAGTTTTCGAAAACGCTTTTTAAAACAGTTTTTAAATTTTTTTATAAGAAAAGTTACGACAATCTATTAAAATGTTTTCAAAACATTTTTCAAAACACAGTTTTGAAATTTTTGTTATTGTTGAATTTTTGTGTTCTACTGATTCTAAATGAAAATTAAAATTTTTTAAAAACTTTTTCAAAACAGTTTTGTAATTTTTATCATAAAAAAATTTACAAAAAACTAAAAAAATTGATTTTTTCTAACACTGTTATTAAGTTTATACTGCTATTACATTTTTGCGATATTTAAAGATTAAAATGTTAGAAAATGTTTTTCAAAAAAATTCTGATATTATAATTAAAAATAGAAGTTTTCGAAAACGCTTTTCAAAGCAGTTTTTAAATTTTTTTATAAGAAAAGTTATGACAAACTATTTAATTTTTCCAAAACATTTTTCAAAACAGTTTTGAAATTTTTGTTTTTGTGTTCAGCTGCTTCTAAATAAAAATTAAAATTTTTTTAAAACTTTTTCAAACCAGTTTTGTAATTTTTATCATAAAAAAATTTACAAAAAACTAAAAAAATTTATTTTTTCCAAAACTGTTAAGAAATTTATACTACTATTAAATTTTTGCGATATTTTACTTTTTAACTGTATTTTTATCACCTGTTAAAGATAAAAATGTTGGAAAATGTTTTTCAAAAATTTTTGGAAATTTTGATCCTAAAAAGTTACAAAAACATAAAAAAAATTAAATTTTTCATAAACTTTTTTAAACCACATTTTTTAAATTTTTACTGCTATTAACTTTTTTTTATATTTTTTACAAGAAAAAATATATTTTTCAAAATTGTTTCCAAAAAACCATTTTTTTAAATTTAAGTAAAAAAACCCCGCTATGTGCACAAATTTATCAAAATCTAGCTAGGTATAAAATTAAAAATATTCTCAGTGTACTTACATGCACTTTTTTCTTGCTAATCTCAGCTAATGACTTGTCCTTAAACGACACTCGATCCTTTTGTGTGCCAAATCCAAACCAAATATGAAAAAAAGCAAACAAGCAAAAAAAAAGGTTAATTAATTTAAATATTTAACACTAAAAATGATAAATAATTTGAAAAAGTTTAAAATCAACTCAACACAGCACTCACCTTAGCCATGTTCGACAGCTCAAACTGTAATGATTTAAGTTAAAGCCTGTTTCGCGCCACAAAAAATTGTTGTTCAAACGTTCCCTCAAATGCAACAACAACAACAGTAACAAATAAAAAATTAAAATAAACCAGAACACTTAACAACCTCCGCCCGATATGAATGTCGTTAGTGTTAAAACCAGTCACTAAAAAAAAACCGGTCTTGTCTAACCGGTCCACAATTTATCAGCTCAATACTTAACCAGTTTTCCTTAATAGCAATGTTCGAAAAACGTGCATGCATAAGCAACAACAACAACATTAACAAAAACAGCATGAGCAGGCGCATTCGACAAGCTCCTGCCAATAACCGGTTTAGCGATTTTGACTCGTACCGACTTAATTAATTTTGAGACCGTTGTACTACCTGCGAATGTATTTATGTTTGTAGGTATGTTTGTTTGTCTCTGAGGTAACAATAATACAATATTAATGTATTTTTGTTTTATTTGATTTGTTGTTATTATTGTTTATTAGGGCTTTTTTGTTAAGCTTAGCGCTCAGCTTGCTCAATGAGAATGATTCACGTGCAAAAAAGTTTGAAGAAAAACAATGCCAGCAACAAAACAGTGGGTTGTTGCAAGTGAATTTTTGGCGTTTATTTATGTTGTTATTGCCCGTCAGCTGCTTCAAACATTTGCAAGTGCACATGTGCGATTGTCTACATTAGGCTGTATTTTTTTTTTTTTTTGGACCCATTTATTTTTTAGGTACTTTATGGCTTATTGTAACGAAAATTAGTTTAAAAAAGGCTCACCACCAAGGGTTGCCACCTAATCTTAATAGATATATTCATTTTAGGCGTATCCTTTTTAAATCGAAAACGGCTCGATAAATTTTTAAGAACTTGTGAATACCTATAAAAATGTGTTTCTTTACAAGCTCTCCTATATAATTGCCACTAGGAAAAAAAATATCTTACGTCGAGTTTTAACAGAAATTTGCGCTGCCACCTATATCTCCATTCAGGGTTGCCAACTAAATATCTGCATTTTAAAAAACTATCAAAAAAAGACAAATTGTACGACAGCGCCACCTATCGTTAGGTCTAGGTGAGAGTTAGGCCCAATGTCACAGTGCCAGGTTAACTTACGTTCCACAGATTTTCAATTTTCATTTTGAGTTAACCAAAGGTTAACTGCCGAACGTTGGTGGTTAAACCTCTGGTCAGATATCAGAAGGCCGTCTACCAACAATTTATGTAGAAAAAATTCAGTTAAATCACTTAAATAAAATTGCGAATCCATAGTTAACTGTGGAACTCAAGCTAACCTGCCACTGTGAAATTGGGCCTTAATGTCAAAAATGAGTTCTTCGATCCAAAATATAGCACCACTAGCTGACCCGGCAGATGTTGTCCTGCCACAAATTTATTTCCCTGCATGTTTCTCTAACCCGATCCCTATATCTATTTTAATCCATATACATATCTCCTTCGTATAGGAGGAACCACGCCCCCTTTTTCGTTATCCCCAGTTTTTTTTTGGAGGTGGCAGGGATTGGTCTTATATATGTAACTCCTCACAAAATTTCAGTGGTCTAACCTAAATACTTCCAGAGATATGTACTATGAAGTATTTCTTTCGTATGAGAGGTGCCACGCATCCTTTTTCGTTAACTCGAGTTTTTTGGAGGTGCGAAGTTGAAGGTGGTCTCGGATGTGGAATTATCTTTGTCGGGTATTTCAAGGAGGAAGATTGCCCCTCTTCTAAGAATTTTCGCACCAGGAATTGGGTACCAGGAATTGGAGGCTACTTAATCGAATAAGCAGGGCCACAGTGGCGGATCTCACAATAGCTGTATATCCGTTGTCTGCGGAAACAATCCGTCATCTAAATAACAACATCTATTTTGGGTATGCCAAGGTTAAACTGAGGTCTAAAACCAAACCATCTCTGCCCCGGGTAGATGAGAAAGCCAGCGGTAGCGATGGGAAAACAATGGCAGAAAAGAAGGCAGAACCCCAGGCAGCCTGCGAATCAGAGTTACTACAGGTGGAGCAGGTATCTACTGGTAAACAAACTGCAATGCAGCACGAATGCATGGAGGATGCACCAACCAAGCTTGAGCTGAAAACCACAGCAAAGACTATGGCAGGCGCAACTCCACTAGAAACTGAAACAAAAGTTATCCACACGCCCTCTAAAAATCGGCAAACGAAAAGTGGTGAGAATCTCAGTTCTGAAAAAGGCAAAAATGAGATCCAAGGTCAAACATCTGAAGACGATGCTTTGCTCAACAGCAGCCGACTAAAAGCAATGGCGGACTCGGGCCGTAAAAACTCCTTATAATGTCTCCCCTCCCAAAAACACTATGAGTTCGAGGCGTCTTAAATACCTCCAGATGAATCTTCACTATGCCAAGGCAGCTTCGGATGTCCTTAGCAGAAGATTCAATAGAGAAGGTCTGGGGATAGCTTTAATTGAAGAATCGTGAATTCAACATGTTTGTAATCTAATAAAGTCCTGAAAACGTATATGCACAGGAGATTTACAGGATATACACTAGAAATTGATTTTAAAACATGGGTTTTATTTCGATACCTCAATCGGTTTCGGAGATATCTCACCAAAAAATTAATACCTGTTCTTTTTATACTTGTATGATTAAGACCCAGTTTTTCAGTGCAGGTTTTAACCACAGACAAAGTTGACTATAGTTTATGCCATACAAATTTACCGTTTAAACTAAGTTTAAACTCGCAGTTTAAACTTGCACTTAAAACCCGGGCATAAATGTTACTCATACGCCGTGTAGGACCAACAAAAAGTGCGCTAAAATGGCAAAATTTCATTACGCAATCTAAGTAGATAAATACTTTTGAAATTCCAATGTCCTTTTTTCGTGAATACGTTTTTTTCATATCTTTGCAGAAAATCCTGTTATCATTTCAAAAATGAAAAGGTGCAGATTTGTTAGTCTTTTTTGTGAACTTAGTATAAGATGTCAGAAAAAACTTTAAATAAAAATCGGCACGGGTTGCCGTTATCCTAGAACAATAAAACTGCGCACACATGTTATTTAAGCGGGCTACTCACCTGCCAAGAAATGTCAAAGTCCATATAAAAAAACGCTCAAGAAATGGTCAAGAACTGTTTTCACACGTCAAATTTTCTTGAGCCAATACTCAGCTCATAAGAAAAAATACTACAATTTTCGATGGTTGGCAACGCCGGTTTACCTCAAGAAATAAATATGCTCGTATATATTTCTTGAGGTAAACGTGCAGATCCACAGCAAAGGTGAGTACATATTGCGCTACACATGTTTTATACATTTTTATAAGAGTAATTTGCAAAAAAATGGAAATTTTGGTAAACGTCAAAATTTCTTGACCAGGCACAAGAAATATATGCTCGCTTTTTTCTTGAGGCATTTCTTGGCAGGTGGGTAGCCCGCTTTAGGCTAAAACGCGCCGATATAGAAGGTATGCGTATCAAATTTCGAACCTTAATTTTTTTCCATACATTTTTGAGACAGTCTAATATATACATATGTATATATTTATTTATAATGATGAGCTACAATTATGTAATAGTTTAATAATTTAATTGTTGCTTCTTCATTGTTGTTGTTGCATTGTAAATTTGTCGTCGTTTTACCTATATACAACTCGAATTAACACAACTAGAAAACAACTTTAGGAAATTTAACACAAAGTAAATCACTTGTTAGTACGTATGTACTAGGTATATTATTATCAAAAAAAAAGCAGCTAAACAATACTAAACAAAGAAAAAAACAATTGCAATCAACAATATGCTTCCCATAGCGCCACACACACGCCCTCAATGAAACAAACGGACTGAGCGAAAAAAACTTGTTGAAGTGAGCGCCAAAAATCCCCAACACGACAACGTAGAAAATTTGTTGGCTCTCTAATGGTTCTTCGGAACTATTATTTTTACGCCAAAACAGAGCATCGTTCAGCCAGCTGAGCAAATTTTTCCGATCGATGCCCTCCCAGAGCGCCAACCAGAGTCAGTGAAAGTGGGTTCGCTGGGAGGAAGTCATACATACGTACTCATTTGCTCCCAAAACCTTGTAAAAAATGTGTGCATGTATAGAGCTCTTCGTACAATACGCGGTGAGAGTATTTACTCACATAACCGTATAATTGTAAGGTGATATGTATGTGCGCAGTATAAACTTTGATAAATTGTACATTTGGGTGTTTTTCATTTTTAGCGAGAAATTGGTCGTTATACGAAGCAATAAAGAAAGACTGCCTGATAATATGTTCGTTTATACAAAAACTGCCGAAAATAACTTTTTTTTTATTATTATTGGCATATCTTGGCCAATATTATAATAAAGAATTGAAATAGGTGGCAACCCTATAAACCTATAAATTCGTAACACCCAAGTAGGAAGTCGTAGAATGAAGCATACTACCTATATACAAAATTTGATCCAAATGCCTTCAGCCGTTCTAGAGATATTGACCGATATACTACGAAGGAAAAAATAAAATGGGATTAGGTGGCAACCCTGCCTGAAAATGTCTTCATTTGATACCCATGTTCGCAAGTCTTGCTAAAGCTACATTTATACTGCAACAAATGCGTAACTTTTGGCCAATTTTTTTCAAGACCGTTCATCCGCAGATTGGATTTAATCACCAAATTAAGTCAAATTAAATTAAATTCGTCTAATTTGGCAAACAAATTCATTCTGCGGACACCCATTCTCGAAATAACTTCGCCAAAAGCGACGCATTTGGTGCAGTGTAAATGTATCGTAACTATTTAAAATAAAGAGATAGGTGGCAATCCTGTATACCAAGTAGAAAGTCTTATAATACATTTACACTGCACCAAACTTGGCGAATTCAAATAAGTCATTTCGACACCGTGTACATTGTCAAATTTGAATATGGCTTCACTTTCCTTGCAAGAACCCTCTACTAGGACACAAATGGAAAATTTGGCGCAGTGTAAATGTGTTATTAGAATGAACCAAATTATCTACATATCTGGCTGTTACGACATATGCTGAGCATTAGATACACTAAAAGTTTCCATTTCAAATATAAAAAACATTGCCTGACCGCCTAAGAAGTTAACTTCAAAAATGACATATTTCCATGTACAAAAGGTATGAAATAATATATGGGACATTTAAGGGTTAAGATACAGCGTTGTTTTGCTTTTTTCTTATCAATTACTAACTTTTGAGGGGTTTAGGACCAGGGTTGGGCATTTGTGCACTACCACTAATTTTTTAGTGATAATTTATTCAGTGATAGTTAAAATCAAAAATCACTATTACTAATTTTTTAGTAATAGTGGGGGAGGGGAAGACTTTATAATAATATCCTACCATTGCGAATTTTCCAAAGAAACTTGCCATAAACATTCAGAAAGACTCCCTTTAACTCAATTTAACAAAATTTTACCAAAAACTGGGTCCGAAATCAAAATAAATAGAATCAAAAATTACTATCACCAAATTTTTAGTGACAGTGGTTTTTGATTTTTCAATGATAGTTCTATCATTGAAAAAAGTATCACTAAAAAATTAGTGGTAGTGCAAAAATGCCCAATCCTGTTTAGGACCGGTTTTACATCTATACTTAAGTTGAACTTAAGTTTTACTTTAGAAAAATCTTAGCTAAGCACAATTTAATTATTTGCCCAAGATTACGTTTTACAATGCATACTTAAGTTTGGCAAATATTAAACGGTGAAATATGGCAACACTGCAATGAAATGCTTTGCGGGTTATAGTATATTTATACTGCACATAGTACATTTATATTTGGCGAATTTGAATGTGTCATTTCGAACCTGTTTACACTGGCAAATTTGCATTTGGCTTCACTTTCCCTGCAAGAATCTTCTACCAGAACACAAAGCCACCGAAAGAAAATGACCCACCTTGATGTTTTAAACACATGTAGAGTAATAATAAATGAAGAATCAAGAAGGCTTCTCTCTTTTCTTGGTAGAACTGGTCCAATATCTTAAAAAAATAGTTGAAATCGTTATTTAGAACTGTGCATAATGCAAAAGTTTTCACACGTTAATTACCCATTAAGGTTCTTGCTGGGCAATTCTAAATGTGGAACACCTGCTGGGCTGCTATTTTGAGGAATTGCGGATTGTATTGTTCGGCGAATGAGGCCAAATGTGATGGAATTCCAAATTTGGAAAAGCAGATTTGTATGGAAAAAAGCGAAAAATTTGTAATTTTTCGCCAAATTTACCAAATTTGGTGCTGTGTAAATGTACTATTAGGGGTACGTGAATAATATAATAAAATAAACCAAACTACTAAATAAGAAAATTAAACAAAAAATTTAATAAAATTACAAAAAAAAAATAGTAAAATTAAATAAAAAATTTAAAAAAATACCAAAAAAAGTAAAAAAAAAATAAAATGACACAAAAAAACATAACAAGGTTAAACAATAAAAAAAATAATACTAAACCGAAAATAAAATAAAATTATACACAAATATATAAAAAAATTAAATTATATTAAACATTTTGATTGTAATTGTAAAAAAATCCTGACTACGGCCTTGAGAAGCTGTGTGTAAAGATAAGAACAACTTAAGTAGTCAAAGCTGGATAGTTATGTAAGTTCAACTTAAGTTCTGATAAAAACTTGTTGGTAAAACGCAAAATCTTAAACTAAACTTAAATTCGACTAAAAAATGTATTGTAAAACCGGTTTAAAGACTTAAAAAATATCACTTTTTAATTAAGCTACTATATATATGTATATATCCTACCATTCCCAAATCCGCATTTTCCTGCAAAGAGTCGTCGCTTGTTGCTTCTAAAAATTCGTCAGGAATGTTGTTGGCATTAATTAAAAAATCCAGCTCGTTATAACACCACAACTTCGGCTTATAAGCTCCAGGACCGTTAAGCCTTATACAATCTCTTTCGCGATTTTTTTCCACCCTCAATTGATATTGTAGCGTTCTTATTTTTCTCTTCACGTCCTGCACCGTAATAGTTTTTATACCGTCTAAGCTTTGACGGATCGCTTCCAGGGCCGCCTCCTTCTTTTTACCACACTTAGAGTAATCTGGATGTAGGGCCGAATATAATATAGGATAATTTCTCAATTCAGCAATAAAAGCTTGCGTTTCCACCCTTCTCCATTCCTCCTTGGCGCTATTATTTGTATTTATTAGTTGTGTTCCGTTCATGATTAACTTATTTTAATTCTTCTATTTTCGTGCTATACTGGATGCTATTCAAACTAAGACTAAAATGACATTTCGTTTCAATAATACTTACCAACAACCGGTTGTGAGCCGGCGAGCTCGAGCCTAGACATTAAAACCTGTTTTAGGCATACTCATTTAAATTTGTCATGATACATAACCATACCATAACCCAGCAAACCGTTTGAAAAGCAATAATGACTATAGTCAGAAAAAAGTTTCCTTATTTTGGCTCCAAAGACATGGCTTCCTTGAACTAAGTAAAATATTTCTTAATTTAAACACTTTTTTCCTCAATTTAAAGCCTTTTTCCTTAAATTGAGTAAAAAGTCTTTAAATTAAGAAAGTCATGCCTTTGGAGCCAAATAAGGGAAATTTTTCCTTGAAATAAGGAAACTCTTTTTTTGAGTGTAGAGCTTAACAAATCGGGAAATCCTCTGATTATGATCGAAATAGGATGGAAAAAAAATTTCGTAGTTTTTATTCTCACATTGAAAAGTGCAAAAGATGTGAATTCAAAAGGATGCGACTATACATTCTACTGAATGCTGACTGGTTAATTTTATTAGCTTAAAACTGGTTTCAGGCAGCAAGATGTTCATAACTTAAGCAGATTCACTGTTCATAACCCGCAAAAAAGCGATTAGTCTAGGCTGAAACCGGAATGAATAGCAAAGAAGCATGATGATACTAATGCCAGCTTTTATCTTTCGTTTAATTTATCGCAAGATATACTTAGCGCCTCATCCTTTGTATCATACGTTTTGAATTTGACGTCAAAACCAAGAAAAAAATATTTTTATTTTTAACGTAGAGTTCAAAACAGTTGATAAAAATATTTTTTTCTCTATTACTTATCAAAATTGACAAAATTTATCAAGAACCAAGAACTGGGCGGTGATCAAAAAACAATGCGGCCAGCTATTTTGTTTTCGTGATAAATGTAAATGAAATATAAAGCGAGGCCAAGTCGTTCTCTATCTTATGTTTTCAACGCGTATGGACCATTATCTATCCTTTCAAAAAGGCCGCATGACCGACCTTATCTAGTATGTAGTGTCAAGCGAAGATTTTAAGCATTCACTACCTCTTTCGGTGATATCTCTGTGGCATAAAGGCTCATTTACACGGGTCGATTTTTGTCGTTCCACCGTGTAAATAGCAATTCGATCGATCTACACCTTGTATTTGAAGGTGAAAAGTAGTGGAACGACAAAAATCGACTAGAAAATCAATTAGTGTAAATCAGCCTTAAGGGAGAACGATCAAAGTTGAGTTTGATTAAAACTGAATTCTCCACAATAAGATCTGTAATCACACAAATTTTCTCCGCATTTGCTGAAAAATTGTGGATTTTATAACCAAAAAACCACTTCGAAATTCCATATCGTTACCTTAATCACAAAGGCCCTAATTGACACATTTTTCGAAAATGACTTTTTCACATATTTAAGTAAAATACACACACACTACAAATTTTAAGGAGTTACTAGCAGTAATATGGGAGATATTCCAATTTTACAAAACTATATTTACATTTGTTCAAAGTAAACAAATTGTTGTTTTTTGCTTCTCCTGTAAAATTTTTTTTATGTCAGTTAGGGCCTTTGTGAATTAAGATATGTACTTTTAAACTACAATTTTGAATATTGAAACGCTCTGCTGAAAAACTTAAAAAAATAAGTTTGCTCGTTTTCAACAAATTGGAAGGGAAGCTCGGCCCTAGTCTCCATGACTATTACCACGAATAACAGAAAAACAATGGCGTTGTTTAACATTCTGCACACATCATCATGGCGGTCTCCTATCTTTTACCGAATGGTAGAAAGAGATGGGAAGATGGAAAGAGGTGAGACTAAAATAGAAATTAGGTTCAAGTGGCTACCGCAGAGGCACACTTAGCCCAGTTTTGAAAGGCCCGTTGTAAAATAGAAATTAAAAACAGGTGACTAACTCACTTTGAAATTTTTCTATAATATCACACTTGTTATTAACCACAATGTCAATCAGGAATTTTGACGTCTATGCAGAAGAGTTTACACTTGTACTGATACACAATGGTAGCACTTCAACTGCTGGATGATGACATTATTTCAAAATACTTTTCAAAAACGTGCTCAGTATTTTTTTTTCAATAACTTCTATTTCAGAATTTGTTTCAAATAAGCAAAATCTCAGAATTATTTTCAATAACACCCTTTTTCAAAAGTTGATTCAAAAACGCTCTATCTCAGCTGCAAATGTATTAAATATTGGTTGAGATAGTATATTTTTTGAAGGTGAATCTTTTTGAAAAAGTGTATTATTTTCCATTCAGCAATCGACTACCTTCGGAAAATGCACAAGTTTTCCGCTACTATTTATGTTCTTTTAATTTTCTTTACAAAACATTTTCAGGTTTTATTATTGCTTTCAAGCGAGGAATTAGCGTAATGAATTCGGAGCTAAAACCGTCCTAGGTATTTGTTTGTAGAATCACTTTCGGGATGACTTGGCACCATTTTCAGGATAATTTCGGGGGATATAATCCTAAAATTGGTTCGAAGTGACTACGAGTACCTACATTGTGCATATGGGTACAGTTTCCCGGGGTCTCGAAGCACTAGAAAAAGTTATATTTATTCAAGAATTCCTTAAGTTAAATTGATTAACAAAATGTTTTTTTTTTTATTCAAGAGAATCTGAGTGTTGCTTGAATCCAAAATGAACATGCCACACGTTAAACTTCCAATACAGAAATATTATTTTCGTGTGCACTGGGATATAATTTGTTTACGTCAATATTTATGTACATCTGTTAATGTTTTTGTAAGCACGTGGTAAATAAAATACATACATAACGATTTTAAAGAGAACAAAAACAATTCAAAAAAGAGAGCTCAAACGCATGGCCGCAAACCGTAAGAGCGCAAGAGCGTAGAAAAATTTGTACGCCAAATAAAACGTTGTCACGCTCCGAAATATACGGTACAGTTGTGGATTGTGGCGGTAAATAGGAAGACGTTGTGCGCTTGAAAAAAATTGCCGCAAAAAAAAAAAAAAAATGGATCCAACTTTTAATGACAAACTTATAAAAGAAGTGCAAAAGTATGATTGTTTGTATAATATGGAGTCGCCAGAATTCCGGAAAGCCAACTGGAAAAATCGAATTTGGGTCAAAATTTCGGAAAAGTTACAAGTGAAACGTAAGTAAGAAAAAGTACGAATACAACCCCATATACATACATACATACATGTATCTACGAATGCTGAGTGATACATGTATGTATGTACGTACATTAGGGTGATTGAAAAAAAAACTTTTCGCAAAAAATCAGCTGTTCCAACTAAACTTATGGAAATCAATGTAAACGGTTATACTTGCCCTAACATAACGCTAACTCGTTTACATTGATTTCCAAAGAATGGTTGGAACCAAAGCTGGGCGATAAGGATTCCGATCACAGTAATTGTAATCTCACTTTTTGAAATTGCGATTTCAGTAATCTATTAATCATGAAAGAATAATTACGATTACGTAATCGTAGCTAGTTTATTTTTTTTTTTCAATTACGATTACGTAATAAAGTCTTGGTTTCCTCGAAAGCGGTGACGCTATATAGCGCTCGTTACATAGCGGTGAAGTACATGGTCAAAAATACTGTCATGTATAAGTAATTGGGTGTAAACTAAGAAGACGGTGAAGTTCACCGTAATGTAATATAGCGACAAGCATTCAAACATAGCGGACGTAATGATGGTGGCAATTTTTCGTCAACGTTTTTTCCCACCGTCATTGTCATAGCGGTGTCAATTCAATCAAATTCTTCAAATTCATTTACAAAAACAACAATTAATTGTTTTCAAAACAAATATTTTAAAAATATAGAACAGAAAAAAAGAAAAGTGGCTGCAAATTTGCAATTTCAAATGGATTGAAGTCACCGCTACTTGCATATTTACAGAAAAGCAGTGCTGCTAATGACGGTGAGCATACCCTGCAGCGAAACCTTAAACTAGCCAGAAAATACTAGTATACAACTATAATTTCGTTTGCTACTTTTTTTTCTTATAATTCACAGATGCTTTTTCGTGATAGGGTAAATACAAATAGTCGTTGCTTTCTTAAGAATAAACATGAAAATAAAGCAAATGATAAAATAAAGGGTAAGTCATGAAAATTCTGGTTGAAATCATACTAGTCCAGGTTCAATGCTTTTTGGACTAGTATGCGACTAGGATATTTCATACTAGTATGGGGACTAGTTTATTTTATGGAAATCCTACTAGTCCAGATTGAACTAGTATGCGACTGGTATTTTACAACTGGTATATCATGACTAGTAGATGACTGGTATGTTCTGGTCGAAATCTGGCAATTGACTTATATTATTATATTATTGCTTATATGGAAAAACACACAAAACACTGACTAGTTGGGCCCGGTGCACCAACTAGTTGCAAAGTAGCTTTCAACTAGTTGCTTTCGCTGCAGGGTAGCTACCGCTATAAGCGAACGTTACATAGCGGCACCGATTTTCGAGGAAACCAAGCCTTAATCGTTAATTTAGTTAGATAGGATAAAACTTTAACTCCACCCCCGACTCTGTACAAGCGGTAATTTCTGTATACTTGAAATGTATTAGGTAAAAAGTCAGCATTGAAAACATGAGGTTTCAGCGAAATTTCGGTAAAGGCAACAACGTTAAAATGACAGTGAAGAGATTTCTTTTTTTTAACTTTGTGTTTAAACCTCTAACATTTTGATTTACTGACTTCACTTTTTTGATTCAACATCACTTCGATCGATTCTGACAGCATTTTGATAGCTTCTACTCGGTCTATTTTCAAACTCAAAACAGTACCGAACTCTTTTTTCGAAACATCAACTCTAAAAGGAGAAATATTTCTATGGTGAGGAAATTTAAACTCTCTCACTGCACTAATTTTAGAATTAATACGATACATCAGAACATCTTCGGTAGTGTCAGGATGAAACCTAGATACAAAAATAGCACTTTTAGGCGGGACTACAACCAGCTTCCTAGTTCAATGGTGGTGGTGATTGTTGGAGGCTCGATCTCAATAGTTGGAGGATCTAAATTTCTCCTAGGAGAGATCCTTCGAGGAGAGTTGTTGGATTTTGCCTGAGCGGAAGTACCAGGAGTGGGAGAAGCTAAATATATTAGTTCAATCGGTTGAGGTGGTTGAGGTAAATTCGAGGTTGTTAAATTCGGGGTTGTTGAAGTAGTTCGTCATCCTTGGGAAGTTGGCGCATGTTTTTGGGGTCATCAGCACCAGAAATGTCTTCGAAAAGTTTAAAATGTTTTAAAGATAGTGTCATATTTTGCGAACTTCTCGCTTAGCAATGTAACATTTTTTCGGTTATCAGGAATCCCGTTCCTGGTGTGCCTGAAGATTTTAAAAAGTTCAATTTCTTTCGAACGACATCTGGTGCAAGACCACCGCAGTCCCTTGCTGTCAGCAAGCCTACCGTTCAACCCAGCGCACTTCACTGTCACAAGACACTCATACCTATAATCGTTCGCATTTAAAATGTCGATTTTCTGACCGATTTTTCATTCAACCTTCAAATACAAGGTGAAAAAAAAAATAAATAAATACGCTTCTTACCATACAAAATGTACCTAGATATGCGAGGATTTAAATATAATATGCCCTCAGGGCTTAAGCTACAACGCTTAGTTTTGCGAAGCTTATTTTCTTATCAATTTATAACTTGTGGGGGATAATGAAGACATTTTTTTTAATCACCCTAATAATTAATTCGATTTTTACAGCGGTGGTGTGCAAGAGACGTTGGAAAACCTTGCGTGACTCGTATACAAGGATGATACGAGCGGAGGAGAAGGCTAAAAGAGAAAATAAGCCTTCGCCGACAAAAACTTTTAAATATGCGAATTCTTTAAAATTTTTAGATGGACACGGGTGAGTACATAATCAACAAACATTGAAGTTAGATATCGATTAGAGGTAGATTCGACAACTAGGCCTATTCTACAATGCCTAACGTTAGAGGACGACTCAAACATATGTGCATAATAATGAGAAATGACAGAAATTCGTAAATTCCATGAATAGTTTTATGTTTTTTACTTTATTTCTTTCTTTCCTTCTAAGGATCAACCTAATGTACATATGTACATATTCATAAGCTTATCGAGCCCTTTTCTTAGAATTATCGTAACGATCATTCTCTAGAAACGTACTTTTTGCTGTAAATTTGTTTTACATCCCTCTTCTGATAAATTTGTATTTTGTCCCTTGCGATAATTTCGCGAAAAGGGGTCGATATGCTGGAGATGTAAAACTATCGATTTACATCCGCGCTTTTGTGGGTTAGTTTTACCCTGTAAAAAATTTGGAGCACCCATACTACTCCAAAAAAATCCATTCTCATATACAAAAGGAGCTCCAATTTACATGTCGGTGTCCTAGGACAATATTATTTTCCAAAAAAAAAAAACCAACTATATTAGGTACTCCATAAGGTACTTCACAAAGAGCCATAGAGGAATACCTATTCCAACTCCCGCTTTATTTTGGAGGACTCGTGTGTGGGTGTACCATGAGGTACGTGGTGGAATACTGTTATATATGGTACTCCAATCCTGGGACATCGCCATTTAAATTGGACTACCTTTTTGTATGCAATTGGACTATTATAGGAGTACTTCGGTATTGGAGTACTCTACAGATTATTGGCTTAAGTATTTACCTTATTTGCAGGGTAATGTCAATGTTTTCGGGTAACAGATTTTCTTCTCCCAGGCGCCCACCAAGTGAAAGCAGTTCGGATCATAATGATGATGGTGTTTTCAATGATCAACCCGAAGCAACAAAAAATGATCAAACTGAAGATTCAAATATAATAAATAACACACATTTTTCATTTGATGAAGATGAAGTTGACAACGTTGAAGCTTTAGATGATTTTGATGAAGATTACAGTTCAAACATTGACGCATCCTATTCCAAAGCAAAGTACAAAATGGAGGACACTGAAATTTTGACCAGCTCACACGATATTAATGTTTTGCCAGCAGAGGATCCACTGGTTAATAGAAATCCTACTTTTATGTTTTTTGAAAGTTTGGCTAATAAAGTCATATCTGCGGGTTTATCGCAACAAGAAGTGGATACAATTGAATTTGCAGTAGCTTCTGTGGTATATAAAGAAATATCAAATTGTCGCATGAAGAGAAGCGCACAAAAGAAATCTAATTAATAAATAAATGCTTATCTTAATATAAACTTACTATACATGTAGATATGTAAAAATCTTGTGCCCTGTATTTGTTTTCAGTGAACTCTTCACCAATTCAAACGATTTGGGTGAAAGTCGCAATAGTTGCTAAAAATGTTTGTTGGGTGGTATTTACATATGTACATTTATATTAGGGTGATTCAAATAAAAAAATTAAGTTTTTTGGGTCTTACCCATTAAAAAGGTAGTAATAGCGGAGAAAATAAGCCTCGCAAAAAATTAGCGCTTTAACTTAACCCTTTTTCGCCCATCCCCATTAATTTTGTAAATGAATGAAAAAGTGAATTTTTTTACTATTTTTTGCTACTTTTCCAAAAAAAAACTTTACATATTCTTAAAGTGGAGGCTTTGAACTTTCCAAAACTGTATATGTACATATGTATATAGTGTGATTATCGTAATATTAAGCTAATATGAAGACCGTTTTGGAAAGTACAAAGCCTCTACAAAGCTTCATCTTTAAGAGTATGTAAAAATATTTTCAAAAAAGTTTCAAAAAAAGAAAATTCACTTTGAAAAAAAAAATGCCATTTTCCCCATACAAAATGTAGGGGAAAGGGCGAAAAAAATAGTCACCCCTAAGGGTTAAGTCAGAGCGGTAATTTCAAAATCATCAATACCTAACTTTTTAGGGGGTAAGACCAAGTCGAAATTTTTTTTGAACACCCTAATGTACATATGTATGTGTAATTTGGCGCAACTTGAGAGACTGATTCGAATTTTTTTAAGTTAACTTTTTAAGCGGCGATGCAACGGACCTAATTTGGTCACTGAGAAAGACCGAAATGAAAAATGCAAAATTCAATAAAAACTAAAAACTGCGTTTCATTAGGCCAAATTTCTATAGACACACTTTGACCTAATGAAACCCAGACTTGAAGCAATTTTCATTAATTCATAAAATTGGTAACTTAAAATTTATTTTCTCCATTTTCTTTTTAAATATATCTAGGTACATATTAATTAAATAAATTGGTAACTTAAATTTCATTTTCTCCATTTTTTTCATTAAAAATATTTCACATACTATACTACATAAGTAGTCACAACAAAACTTAGGGCCGTTTTCCTATCTACCCTTTAATTTTAAAGTTCAATCTAAATTCATCGGCCACTTTATCGTCTTTAAAACATACTAGATCATATGAAGTGACTGGCAAATGTATAGTGTACTCTAAAATTAAAGGCTAGATGAGAAAACGACTCTTAAACAAAAAAATCAAAATAGTCTTTATATAACGGTAAATTTAGTCAATCCAAGAAACTCAGTGTTCAACAAAATTCATAACTTAAATTCGTTTCAACTTTGGTGGATTCTTAAATATCTGCTCCAATTGCGAAATTAGCCCAATAGCTCTATAATTCTCCTCAATCATAGCAAAATCTTCGAGTACTTTAAGATGACTTAACGCTTCTAGATAGCTATGTATGTCCGGTAGGGCTGGCGGCGCTAATGGTGGTGGTGGTGTTGCTTGGGCTGGTAGTTTGTTTGGCGCGCTGCTACTTGTACTGCTGCTTGGGAAAACTTTTCGTATTGCAGGCTTAATGAGAGAGAATTCTTCTCTATGCTCTTGCTCTTCATCCAACTCGAGTTTAACTTCAATAGGCGGATTATTAAACTCGTTCAATTTTGAATTTTCCATGCTATTTGATTCTCTCCGAGCTATATTTTGCATAGTCGTTTGATCTTCGTATATATTAAAATATTCATCTCGTGATTGTTGAATGTATTTTTCTATAGAAGACTGCTGTGCAACGTACTCATTATCTCCCCACATACTATGGCAATTCTCATTTTCTGCGAGGGCAATTTTATTTAAACTCCTCTCTTTCTCTTGCCAGCTTACATATTCTATGAGATCGACGGTTCTTAATGATTGGCGTTTATTCATATCAGCGGGTAAATCGTCCATCATATTAGCAAAATCCAAACGATTGTATTTCGATTTGAAATCTTCCAACCATACTTGATTTGGTGTAAAATTTTCAATGGCTATAGCCTCTTTTATCTCGTACGCCTTCTGACGTATGATGGTCGTACCAACTGGTATGCGTAGATAGAGGTTACGTAATAGAAATTCATAAACAACTTTTCCCAGAAAATCAATCTTTTCTTGTCGACGTACTGAAACTTCATCTGCAGCTTGGTTGATACGTATGTTTTTGTAATACGCTAACAGTTGTTGTTTTTGTGCCAGTATGTTCTTTATTTGCTTTGCACTACAACCAAACATGCGCGCTAAGCGCTGATAGTTCGGTGTACGATCATACGCTTGTAAAACCCTCATACGTTGTGCCGTCGAAAGTATGTTACGTGTTTTGTAATCGCGTTGGTGCTGTGATGCATCCATGGTGGTGGAAAGTATCTCCTCGTACAAGCACTTGGTATGGCTGAACTAAATTGTAGCGAAAGCAAACAAACAATAATAATGCGAGAGCTCACGCCAAACGATTCAATCTTGCAAAGTTACTTGTGTTGTTGTTGGTATCTGATGACTCATATAAATATTTAAAGCTCCGAAAAACTATATTTTAAGCGCACACTGACAACTCACTGCCTTCAACTTGTATGACGTACTAACCTAGCTAGCGATCTTACAAAACCAGTAGATCGGCCAAGATCGAGAGAAATAGAATGTACAGAGGAAAACGAAAACTCTGTGTGCTCAGTAATTAAGAGCGCTTGAAATTTTTAATTCTGGGCTCGTGCAAACATACATACTTACCTAAACTGATATGCACGAGGATGTCTCACAGAAAACGAAAATGTATATACACAAGTTTGTATGTATGTTCTTTGTAACGGTCTGCGGCTCTCTGAGCACGAGTTTTGAGTTGCCGTAGTCGTGGTTTTTGGTAAACCGAGTGTATGCGAGTTGTATAAATATGGCGTTTATCACAACTTCGTGCTCTGAGTAACATTTCGGTTAACGAGTTTTGGTGAGCGATAAGCGTCCATTTCGAAGTCGAGCAACAGGTAAGAGAAAGGGAAACGAAAAATCACACCAAAAACTGCCAGCAGCTTACCTACATATGTATGTCTGTAGGTATGTATCTGCAAACGATTGTGAGCTCAAAATATATATACTCGTACATACATACCCAGTACACAATTTTCTCTAATTTCTAGTATAGGTACATTTGGGGACAAATACCATATAGGTACATATTCTGAATAATTAATTTTCAGAGACATTCATCGCCGTACCAGTTTACCTTTTCATACATTTTATAAGCTCACAATTTATATGAGAGTGAGAAAACCCGCAAAGTCAAAAATTATTTAGAATGGGCCTGATTAAGAACTTTGGAAAAAACCGAGGGGAAAAAATTTGTTAGAATTTTTAGATTTGGGGTAAATATGGAATTTTCATAACTTTTTTTTCTCTTATTGTGCATACACTTCTTTTTGGATAACGGAGAAAGCAAGGCGAATTAATTACAGGTGCCATCCTCCCACCATATGGTTTCTTCTTCTTCCTTGAAAATCGAATCGTAGCTGTCAAATTGCTTATGTTGTTGCTTTGTCTGACATTTTCAGTTACAAGCATGTAGATCTGAATTTGCTCAAACCCACCTGTATGAATTCGCCTTGGGAGAAAGTGATCTGTTATAAAAAAGTAAACATGAAAGAATTTTAACCACCATTGTAAAGCTTATAAAATGTATAGACCTATTAAACTTCTATGAAAAGTGACATATTTATGAGGTTTATAAGCTTTATGAGGTTTACAAAGCTTTAAATGAATTCCCATATTTTTCAAGTCTTTAACAATCCCTAATCGAGCTGAAAGAAAAAGGTTGTAAAAGTTCTAAAAATCAAATTGTAACTAGCTTAATGAACTATTTCACTGATGTTTGTTGGTGTACATGCATACAAAGCTTTCGCTGGGCTTAATGAGAAAGCAGGAGTTGGTATCATACAACAAATTCTTGAGCAATATAAGTGTTAGAGGCGTTACGGAGCTTCGATTGCGACTTCAAAGCGACGGACTTATAACGAACGGCGCACTATGGGGTATTTTGGGAAATTTTTTCCAACAATCACATTTCTCAGCAACGGTTAAAGCTAGAGCCATAAAATGAAATGTGTTTGAAACTTCAATTCAATGCGCAAATGAGAAAAATCGGATATTTAAAAAAATTCAAAACTAAGTTTTAGAAAACGTTTTTGAAAAAGGTCATTTTTAATATTTTTGTCGTTTTTTTGGCTATAAAAGATGTAAGTGGTTGTTTTTATTATATTTTTGGTTTTTTTCTAGGTTACAACAGAAATTTTCAAAGTTAAAGACCTTCAAAGGTAATTTTTCTAAAAAACAATTTTTTGGGGTTATTTTTTGCTTTTTTTGTTTCGATTTAAGTTTTGTTTTTTAACATTTAAGTGGTAAGTTTCAGCTTCCTAACAAAAACGCAAAAAAAAATTTGTGAACAAAAAAAAATAATTTTTAAGAAATTCAGGTAGTTAAAAGTAGGTCTGAATTTTTTAATTTGTTTTAAATTTGTTAATGTTGTTGTAGCGAGGTGTAGCCCTGCCTAAATGTCAGACAGGGTCACCCCGAGTGTATTGCTCTTGGCCGGGTCGATATAAGAAAACGGCCCGGGTCGTTTCGGCACGATGGGTACAGCACAAGTACTGGTACCGTTCTCGTAGAACCGGCAATACAAGAAAACAGGCCGTGTAGGCCATGTAGGTCATTTAGCGTTACCCAGGGTGCACCAACGGGGAAGCGGCCTACTCTTATTTGCGCTTGTGTCTTTTATTTGGTATATACCTAAACGAAATAAATGTTAAGAACGAAACCGGAACCTAAACCGAAAAAAAAAACCAAATCAAACCCAAAAAAAGTTATTTTAGAGGTCTTTAACTTGAAAATTTCAGTAGTATGGATAAGTATGTTCTGGCTCACAATTTGAATTTCCCATATGTCCGGGAGCAGTTTTGTAAATTCGGACCACGCTAATTCATTGATTTTTAAACATGTGTTTGTGTGTATTTTATTATTTTTAGTACATGTTTGTATGTATTTTATAAATCCGAGGAATATTTTTGAGGCATTGGGGTGTCATGCTTGCTTTTGTATATACCCAGCAAAAAAAAATCAAGTGACTGATCTGTAAAGAGAGTGCCGTGACTCGTCCCTTTCGTCTATAGTAGGACTGATCTCGACTAGTACATTTCGAGTATAGTAGTGCTTAATCTATGAAAAGAGTAGTCCGTAGTTGATCATTAAAGGATTTGGATTTAAATATGCAGAAGTGTCGAAGTGTAATGGAATATCATTACGAATCTCATCATAGAAATCAATAGTTTTTATATTATAAATAAATGAATCTGTATCCATATAGTTCATGTTTACATTATCCTTATATTTAGGTTTCATATAATTATAATGAAAATCATACATTTTTAATTTAGAGAGCTCTAAAACTGTGAACCCTATATAAATTGGTTTATTATAAACGGTTGAAACTGTTTGCATTTGTATTGCAACCATATTACTGGTGAATTTAAGCAAGCATCGGCGCCCCATAGATCTTAAGATCAGTCAAACAAGTTGGATGCATCACACAGAGACGTTGCGCTTTTTGTTTGCCAAATGATTTGGTCGTCGCTGGGCAAGGGGCGAAACCACAGCGAATGTTAAAAATATAGTTCGGACGATCACAGCGCGTGTATAAGCGTTCTCACTTATCCACCTGCATTTACAAATCTGCCGACCCATGAATTTAAGTATGCTGTGGAAATTTGGTTTTGCTATAAGAGCTCTAGCTCCCAATCTTCTACCGCTACTTTCCCACTCGCATACTATTTTTACATTTTTTCTTTTATCTACATTTTCCATGGTTTTACCACAGACGGCATTATTTAGGAGCTTAAAAAAATTTTGTTCAAACACATTCTTTGCTGTAGTTCGATGTTGGTTGTTTATATCAATATATTTTTTTAACCAATCTGATTGATCGAATTGAAGAATTCTGTGTATTTTCTTTAAAATTAAACCATTACTAATACACTGTTGTAAAACTCTATAATGTATAATATATTTTTCGTTATGTCAATCATGTAATGTAGAAGGATATTCTATATCTACTTCTAATATATATCCAGTTAAAGAGCTCTCTTCTATGTCATTTAAATCAAAATTATCAAAACTGTTCATCCATCTAAAATTTCCATACGGGAGATATTGAGACATAGCATATCCATATAAATTATTAACATCTAAATAAACTAGATAGTTTGATTCTTTTGTAGAATCAAAATCATCCATATATTTATTATTAGCAATTGTATAACGATTGCTACATTGAACAATACCTCCTCTAATACCTCTTAAAACAAAATTATATTGATCAATATCTGTTAATAATTCTAATTTTATATCAGTTGTCTTTAACATTGCATCCCAAGACAATCCAGGTGTAGTATAGTATTGAGCGGGATCTAAATTATAAATACTTATACAAACTTTTCTAAAATTTTCAAATATATCACATAATAATAGTACATCAACTTTCAAATATAGCAAAAGATAGTCCAACAAATTTTCACATTGAAAAGTATTCCATACATTTTGAGCATGATTATAATCTGCATCATTACATGCTTCATCATTTAATTTATTGAAAAATAGAGATTGTGCAGGAAGTTGAGTTTCCTGAAGACGTTCCTCAGAATTCAGATAATCATAGGGAAATACAGCTTTCCTTTTCATCAAACTGAATTCATTATCATCAGTATATACTGATTTAACAACTTTCAAATCATCGTTAGATAAATAATTAGCTAAGTTTTGTAAACTTGAAGGCATGTATCTATATGAATCAAGAAAACGAAGTTCAATACGATTTTCTTATGTAAAAAAAATTCTTTGCGAAATAGAAATATATAATTCCTTATTTATTGGAATTATGTTTATATCTCCTGGAATTGTTGATAGTTCTTTTACAAATAAATGACTATCATATGCTGACATATTGTGAAAAAATATAGGAATGAATGTGGGAACTTGATAATTTAAATTACACTTATTATGTGCTGGACCTCTATAATTTCCAGTTAAGTGACAATGATCAGTAACTTTATCTTCATTAGATAAATAACCTTTACAAATGTGACAAATGTTACTTTCCCTTTGCTCTATTTCCTCATCAGAAGTTAAATTATTCATTTGTTTGACTTTACTTAAATATTCTCTATATATTGCTAAAGCATCTTCAACTAAATTTTGAATACATTACAATATTCACCCTTGTAAATTCTTAATATATTTAAGCTATCATCAAAAGAGCATTTGATGTCTATATGCAACGGGTTTGTGTTTTTGAATTGATCTTACGTTTGTAGAATTTTGAATGTCTTTTTCGTGAAGAATACATTCGAAATCTGCATAAATTGCGAACGGAACTGGTAACTGTTTGTTATAGTTTTTAAACATAATGGTTTTGTCTACCTCTGTCGGCATATGTGTAACAACCTTGTTACATTTCTCTTTGTGCGATGTAAGTTTATTTTGTGTAGAGAAGTATTGCAAGCAAGTGTTGCACACAATGATTTGATTGGTATGTTTGGTTTGCTGGCTTCTAATTAATCTATAATTTAAAAGAAAAAAGAAAAGAAAAAAGGAAAAACAAATAAGAATTATATAATTTTTTTTTTTTTTGTTATTATTATTAGTTTTTTTTTTTTTTTGTTTTTTACCTGGATATATTTTTAATCCAAACATAGTGAAATCGATTTTGTGCTTCCACAAACAATAAATTTATGTGTTTCGCCTTTTCTTGAGCGGACTTATAAAACGGTCCTATTATTAAGTTTTTTTCGTTTAATCCGAAAACATTTATATTGACTTCGGAGTTTATTAATTCAAAGTCTTTAATTTTATTTATTTGTAATGGAAAGCTTAAATTGTTAAACTTTATTCTGATATTATTTTGTAGCAATATTTCATCACTCGTAATGTCTCTAATTTTGTATGATGAGCATCTGCTTCCATTTTTATCAACTGGAGATAATGCAGATATGACTGCCCATTCAAAACAAAATATATCACTATTATTAACATTGATGCATACCTTTTTTTGCTCTATTGTTTTTGGTAAAGGAATGTATTGACTTCCTTTTAATGGTTTGTAACTATTTATATTAATTTCAAGGAAAGAGATCGTCAATTAATGTCCATCCACTATCTCTCTCCTGAAACTCACTAATTTTTTTTTTTAGAATATTACATTGATTTTCAAAAAAATCATTAAGAGTGTTCATTGTTATTATTGATTGTAAAATATCCATTTTAGTTTGATGTGATTTAAGGTCTATTTCACATGATTCATTATTTTTAATCAACAGATATTCACAAAAAAGTTCAAAATTTGCTTTTATGTTTACATGTTTTTCAACAGAGTTTTTTTTAAATTTCTAGCACTTCATCTTTCGCTAATTTAAAAAAGTTTTCAACTAACAAATAATTTTTATTGGAATTTGTATAACGAAAAGTTTCAATACGATTTTTGAAAGATGATGATTGACACGTTAAATTATCATTAATTCTTTCACCACAATTCTTTTTATGGCTATTTGTTCTTAAATGAAAACTCCATTGATTACTGTTTATATTTTTTTCACATATTTCACAATATACACTTGTTTGTTCATTGTTAATGTGGCTTAACCTTTTATTTTTGATTAATTTCGTAAGTTACTTGAATTCAGTTTTATGATGGATTCGGATGTGACGTTTAAGATTAACGTTTAGATTAAATGTGTTTCCACAATACTCACATAAAAAATTTGCCATTGTTCATATTTTTTTTTTGTCCTTTCTTTTTTAGTTATTTTAATTGTTATTGTTAACAAATCACTTGAAATTGGAAAGTTTGTTTATTGCTGCTTCCGACTAAGCTAGCTTTTTTTTTAACTTATATCTACCAGATTTAAGATCTTCTAGAGCCTCAACGCTTATTTTATTAAACCTTTCTGGCAGAAAAACTATATTTTTTTCCAATTCTAATAAAATTTTTTCACCATATTTGGTATTTTTACGCTCTCCCATTATAATTTTCAAGGGAGTCTCGATAGGATATTCCTTTAGCGAAAGGATTTTTTTTAAATGAATTTTGGTTTCATACCTTTAGCCACTCTTCAGCTACGTTTTCACTAATATTCATCATATTATGTTTAATTTAAATATTGTTTTTTTTTTTTGTTCACTGAAATTTTTCGAGTGTCCGTGTTTCTGTTTTAAGTTTCTGGAAGTGTATATCTTGACGAATGAAATGAATAATTTTTAAGTTGTGCTTTTATACAAATTTTTTCTAGGTTGTAGAGAAAGTTCTTTCTCATAAGAATAACAATAGTAATAAACATTAATAAAAACTGAATCAGCCATAAAAAAAAAATTTTATACTAACACATTTATACATCGATCTAATCTTAGGGTTTCCATCATAGTTTTAATGGGGAAAATGATTTGGGGAAAACGTGATCAAAATTTAATGATCAACACATAAATACACTACAAACCTACACATACAACACATCGCCTTTTCTTTCACGTTAACGCCAACACAACCACCGCAAACAACAACCAATCAGAGAGCTCATTCTGAGACTACACTAACACAAACAATTAAATTTCAGGTTTTATAAATTTACCCTGCAGCAAATGCGATGAGTTGTAAAATTATATCTTCATAGATCAATCACTACTATACTCCAAATATACTAGTCGAGATCAGTCCTACATAGATCACTCTCTTCATAGATCAGTCACTACTATACTATTTGGAAGTACTACTATACTCCAAATATACTACACCTTTTCCACCCAAAAATGAGAAAACGTTAATTAAAATGAGAAAACAAGAACTATAATGAGAACATATGAATTATAATGAGAAAAAGTTAAATGTATTGAGAAAATAGAACTTGTATTGAGAAAACATAAGTTGTAATGAGAATACGTAAACTTGTAATGAGAAATCGTAAATTGGAAATGAGAAAATATAAATTTATGTTGAATGAAAATTTTCCCATTACTAATTTACGATTTCTCATTACAAGTTTACGTATTCTCATTCCAACTTATGTTTTCTCAATACAATTTTTTTTTCTCAATACAATTTACTTTTTCCCATTATAATTTATATTTTCTCATTATAATTTTTGTTTTCTCATTTTAATTTACGTTTTCTCATTTTTGGGTGGAAAAGGTGTAGTCGAGATCAGTAATACTATAGACAAAAGGGAGAGTCGCGGACTACTCTTTTCATAGATTAAGCACTACTATACTCGAAATTTACTAGTCGAAATCAGTCCTACTATAGACGAAAGGGATGAGTCACGGATCACTCTCTTTACAGATCAGTCACTTGATTTTTTTTTTGCTGGGTATATACAAAAGCAAGCATTGGGGTGTCTTCCCTCAAAAATATTCCTCGGATTTATAAAATACATACAAACGTACTACAAATAATAAAATACACACAAACACATGTCAAAAAATCAATGAATTAGCGTGGTCCGAATTTACAAAACTGCTCCCGGACATATGGGAAATTCAAATTGTGAGCCAGAACATACTTATGCATACTACTAATTTCTTTTGTAACTTATAAAACATATTCTTTTTAAACATCGCGCATTGAATTGAAGTTTCAAACACATTTTATTTTATGGCCCTAGCTTTAACCGTTTCTGAGAAATTGTATTGTTGAAAATTTTTTCTCAAAATACCCCATAGTGCGGCGGCAAACGAATAATGCCAGCTCTGTACCCCGTTTCTGTAAAGAACCGACTCTCGATTTCAATGTCGCCACACTCGACTCGATTTAATATTGAAAAAAAAACAATTTTTGTCACTTCCTCAAAAGCAAGTGAGAAAATAAATCGACAAAAGTAAAATCTTTTAAAGAAACAAAAAAAAAGAGGGTGACGTCATATTACCCAAACGGGTACTTCTACTCCTAAGTGTATGCTATAAATAGGGTTTGGAAAATACATAGGTCAAAATCAAACGCCTAAAATTATGCCTACATAATTTCCACAGTTTACCCAATTTTTTTTTTTTAAATAAATTCACAAAGTTTTTTTCAGGCGTTTGATTTGACCAAAATTTCACTACTATTTTCTGTATGCTAAAAAACTACAACTTTTTATGAATATTGGACTGCTTTGAACTGTGGATAAAATGTATTGGGGTCTATCGGCAATTACGATGAAACTTTCACATGGAAGAATTGTAATAGAATTCATAGGGATCACATCGACGTTAACGAAATCCACTGTGAACAAATTTATTAATTTGTAGTGATTTTTTTTGAAATTTGCTTTATTCAGAATTTCTCTACCGCTGAGCAGCCTGAATACATTGCAATGAAATTTACGAGGGATATCAACAATGTGAGTAAAAAATGTCGTTTTGTTTGAAATAATAAACAAATTTTTCCAAGTGCAATTTTTATGCGCTTTTAACTTCTCTACCTCATACCACAACCATTAACGGCGCCCCCTGTTGCCATGCAGCACAACCACCATTGGCAGCTTTGACAGTGCATGTGTTATACCACATTAACACAAGAGGTCGCACGCGACGTGTTTGAAATAATGAACGGGAAACGGAAATAGTAAAGCTGTATGTACTTCTTGTTCAGTGGAAGAAGTGTGTAGCTGTTTTGTTGGGAAAGCTAACGGATGTGAAAAGTATTGTGAAAAAATTTAACGGATTTATGCATTTAGATATTTCACCGTTCTGTGCCAACCAATAATAAGAGCCAAAGTCATCTTTTTCATTTTTAGGTAGAGCAATTTGAATGATACAACTGTTAACTGAACACAAGGATTTGACATTTTCATATTTAGGGCCACCTGCATTACAGTTCATAGCCGATAAATGTAATTGCTGTAAGTTATTTTATTTGAAAACGTATGGCAACTCACTTCTCGTCCTACAACGAAGCAGCTGATGGAGTTTCTGTCATTTTGTAAAGTCTGACAATTTATCATATGTATTTCGCAAGATTAGTAATTTACATATAATAATTAAGTGCTTAAATTATGTTTTTCTAAGTTAAACTATGGAAAGTGATAATGTGTGTTTAATAAATAGCAATAATTTCTTTCACTTGATAAAGCAATATGAGGTCACTTTAAAGAAAGTGGTGATGCAAAGAAAATGAAATGCAAATACTGCGAAACTACCAGACGAGTACTTACAAGTGTGTTTATAGAATCTTATCATCAACTCGTATGGACGGAAAGCGTAACCACTAGATTGGAGGTGAAAGCCTATTAAACCCACCAGCATACGGCGGCCGCCGTGGTGGAGTGGTTAAGTGTACGGCCTTCTACACCAAGTCGTGGCGGTTCGATGCCCGACAAAAGTAACATCAAAATTATTTAGAAAAAGAATTTTCCTAAACGGGGTCGCCCCTCGGCAGTAGTTTGGCAAACTCTTCGGGTGTATTTCTGCCTGAGAAGCTTTTCAGCAAAAAATTCATTTGCTTTGCAAGTGCCGTTCGGAGTCGGCAAAAAACTGTAGCTTCCGCCAACTTGTAGGAAAAACTCAAAAGCAACACACCACAAGTTGGAAAGAGAAGCTCGGCTAAAAATCTCGTTAGAGGTTATGATAACCTGTTGGTATTTCGCCGCCATTAGTTTTTTTTTTTATACGAGTAATCAGCCTCCTTAATATGGTATATAAGGTTATATTTATACACACAACAGTTCTGATAGTACATATCAGAAGCAAGGACTGAAACCGAAACCGTAACCGTAACCGATTAAAACCGATTCATTTTTCAAAACCGAAACCTAAACCGTAACCGTTATTTTTTTTCTGAAAAAGAACGAAACCGAAACCGTTTCAAAAGCCGGAACCGGTTCCAAACGGTTTTGAATTTTTTTGTGGACACATACCTATTTTATTTTAAAAGAGGCTACCCTGAATAATTTTCATGAAAGATGATTAAGCAAGACACTTTTTGACCTCAATATCAAAATTTCGAATGAACTGAACTATAGGCGAATGAAGCCATCGAAAAAATTTACGACAACCGAAAAAAAAAATGTTTAGTGGCCGTCTCAGAAAGCGTCATCATATTAACGTTCCATTTTAACATTTTTCTAATATAAAAAGTAGAGTTAATTTTTTAAACTTATCGGTCAAAAGTCCACCAAATTTTCAAAGATTTTCAAATTAATGACCACTAACTTATAACATACATACTTATATTAAAGATAAATTTTTTCCATAAATAGCGAAAGTAATATTTATTACCATATATTGGAGAAAATTCTTCATGAAAACCGGAGTAAAGTTATAAAAATTCAGACTTATTTTGCATTTAGGTACATATTTGAGTTTTGTAGTAGCACAATTTTTTTGTGTTGGTGTTTTTATTTGGAAACCGAAACCGGAACGAAACCGTAACCGAAACCGAAATAAATGTTGAAGAGCAAAACCGGAACCGAAACCGAAACACGTTACAAAACCGTAACCGAAACCGGAACTTTATTTTAATCGGTTTCATACCTTGATCAGAAGGTAATAACTCCTTGAGGGAGCCGTATTGGTATTAGGTTGAAAACCGTCATTTGGGAAAAACTGCACGAACAACTTCAAAACGTTATCTTGCCTCTAATAGGTACATACCTACCATGCAAAAGCTGTGGCGAAACTGATTGGGACATGATATAAGGATAAATGAAAGCGACTGGTATCAGATTGTCACCCTTGGCAGTGGATAATACAGGACACCCTTTGAAATGAGCTCCTTAGAACACAAGTGGCATAAGTTCACCTTTTATTGAACTGAGATATTCAAGGTTTTGTGTTGTTCAAAAATAGAGAGTACCCTTGATATCACAAGTTAGTTCTGCCGTTTATTCGGTTGCTATGGGAGTTGGGAGTTACCCCGTTAACTTGTTATGTAGAGCACACTTTTCCCTACATAGCATCATGCCTAACTAAAAAAACGAAAGCTGGACTTATTCCAAATCTGCTGTAAACGGTTCAAATAGAGTATTGGCAACAGTTATCCAAAAGGACTCATTGAATTTGAGCTGTGGTGAGCTGACTTTGATTGAGCCATTTTATTGTGTAAGCCAAATTATCTTGACTCTGTAGAAGATAATTATGCCTTTTCGAAAGTACAGTACCTATAAAAGTTCGTAATATCGGTTGCAAAATATTATATGCAAAAATACTTCACTTACATGAGAAATTATGTAAGTTCCGGTTGAAAATTACCACAAATGTTGACACAATGTCTGAGCGCTCCTTTGATAATTGGATCAACGACCCGCCACGATATCAAGAAATTACACGCAAAACAAACGTTGCCCAACGACTGGGTAAGCAACAGCTGTGATTTTTTGATTTGAATTCATCAAATGGCGCACAGCTGCGCAAATGTAAATTACATCATAACTACGGATATGTTGATATGCTGGACATAATTATGTTTGTACCATACGCACGACCATATTTGCAGTCATGCGAATGGTCATGAAATCAGTGTAAAAGTGGTGATCATTACAATCCCTGCTACTACTTTTACTTAGATCACTTATTCATATTTAAATGACCACAAGCAGTGAAGCAATTGTAAGAGGGTTCACCAATGCACATCCATACCTACTTACGAAATGAAATTTTTATGCACCTATGCCACAAAGGTATTTTGCCAACGATGTGCAAAAAACTCTATTTAGGGTCGTTCTACCGAAAACTGACGACGAAGCTCGACGTCAGCAATTATTCGAGCATTTTTCCAAAATATCTCAACAATGAATAATGGAAGAACTCAGATTTCAAGTCTTCTTTAATGCATGCTTAGGAAAAGATTTGGGTTTATTGTTTTTATACCCAACGTACTAGTACTAGTACAAGGGTATTATAATTTTGTCCACCCAACGGTACTACGTAACGGCACAAAATAATCGAGATAGATATAGAGTTCCGTATATGAAAGTTCTTAGGTTGAAAAGAGGAGTTCATTAAGGCATTTCTGTCCGTGTACACGATAACTTGAGTAAAAATTGAAATATTTGCATGAAATTTTGTACACAGGTTACTTTCTGGCCAAGGTAGGTTGCTATTGAAAATGGGCGAAATCGGACGATAACAACGCCCGCTTTTTCGATATCGAAAATTTCCAAAATCACATAAATTGACGTATCTCGGTTGCTGAAATGGCTAAAATGATATAATTTTATAGGTGAATTGTCATTCTCTTATGATTTTTTGATTCATTTTTAAAAGTAGGCGTGGCATCGCCCACTTTTCGGGGAGGCATATTTGAAAATTTCATGCGTCATAACTTTTAAACTGATTACGGTAGAACGACGAAATTGGAACAAGGTATACTAGCATAATAGGGAATATAACAGATGTGAATGGACGAAATCGCTTCCCAACCATGTCCACTTCCGAAATGGAATATTTCGAAAATCATATGTTCGGTTTACCCGAACTTAGAATTCCTTACTTGTTTTTCGATAGACTTTTCGGGTATGATAAGAATATCTATCCAAGTACCTATGTTCTATCAACGAATCCGTTGTATAGATACATAGGTACACATAAAACAGATTTACTTGCAAATACTATAATGTTTAAATTTTCACTAAAAACTTTGAAATAATGTTTAAATATTAAGTACATACATATTTCAAATGCATATCCGCATACCAACTAATAAGATGCTTAAATTCATAAATACTTGTAAGATGTCAAAGCATATAAAAGTGACAGTTGGTTGCAATGACAATGCCTCAACTTCAAGTTTTAAATTTCATCTCAGTTCTATAGCTTGGACGGCCAAAATCGCCTAGGCGGTTAAAGGCTATTTTAAGTAAGTAAGTAAGTAAGTTTAAAAGCCACTACTTTTTAAAATCCTGAATCAAATGCCAAAAGGCAGCATTCTCTACTTAGCCACTTTTGAAAAAGTACTGCTAAAACAACTATAAAATTAATCTATTATCCACTATTTAGTCACACTTCAAGAACAAGAAATATTTTATGGTCCATTAACAACCTGAATGGCATTTAAGAATATATTTGTAGCGTTTGAATGATTTAAATGCAATATTAATTGGAATTATTGTTAAAAGTTATGAATATATTTATGCATAAATGGCACTTTATGACTGCAACTGAGTTGGTAAACAGTTGCGCATGCAAGAAAAATGCATTTTTAATATTTTAATTGTACGATGACATTTTCCAATGCATACATAAACATTAGGTTTGTATAGATTTGAACTGAGGAGCTAATAAACGTAATATTTTAATTTAACTAGTTCATTCAATAAAGTAACTCAACTTTTTCAAATTGAAAATTTATGTCAATTATATTAAAACATATGGCAACCCACTTCCTTGTCATAGATACATACATATATGAAAACAGCTGATCGAGTTGCGCTATAATTTGGCAAAATTTTTAAATCTATCTTATTTTGGAAGATTAATAATTCACAGCGAGTAGTAAGCAGTGATCAAAGGTGTTTAATCAATAATGATAACTTTCAGATGCCGAAGCGAAGTACAATATGGGGACACTTTAAAGAAAGTGGCGATGCAAAGAAAATGAAATGCAAATACCGTCGAATCACTATACGAATTTCTGGTGGCTCGCGAAAAAGCCTGCATGTCAGTAAGTACCTTTGGCTATCTATAACAAACTAGTTTATAGGGTAACCCTGATGCTGAATGCGATTCGAAGATTTGGTATACGGATGGATCGAAGCTGGAAAATGGTAAAACGGGAGCTGGTATCTATGGACCAAATTACAAAAAATCGGTATCAATGGGTGACTATCCCACTATCTTTCAAGCGGAAATTCACGCAATAGAATTATGTGGGAGAGAATGCCTCCGAAGAAGACTATCCTGTAGGTGAATCTAGATTATGTCGGATAGTCAGGCCGCCCGTGCCTTGCAGTCTTACACTATAACCTCGAAACTTGTCGATGAGTGCATCGCAGTCCTTAATGATCTGGGAGCCAAAAACAAAGTTTTGTTAGGTTGGGTCCAAGGGCATGAAGGGCATGACGGCAACAAAAAAGCAGATCACCTGACAAAACATGGTGCTCTAACAGCATTTTATGGTCCGGAACCCTTTTGTGGACTCACGAAGGCCCACGTAAAGGAGACGATAAGCAACTGGGAAAATAAAGTTTAGGCAGCATTGGCTTAGCAGCCTAGGACAGAGGCAGGCCAAACTCTTTATAGAGCCCTCACGAAGAGCATCAGCCAGGTTCATTAATCTAAGGAGGGTGGATCTAAGAACCCTCACTGGGTATTTTACGGGACATTGCGGTCTGCGGTGTAATAAGGCCTTATAATAATAATAAAGGTTACCCTGAAATATGTCGAGCAAGTCTCAGATGTCCAAAGAAACCCACATACATATGCATATGAATCTACACACAATATTATACTACCACGGTAGCTACGGGTTTGTCAGCTCTAATCAGCGCTTATCTAACTTTACTACAATAAAAGTAAAATCGCTACATTCCCATGACGTAAAGTTAGCTTAAAGAAGGGCTTGCCGCTTCAGCTATGGAAAATACGGGAACAAAGTCATTTAAATGGTGAGAAAATATGCTGGCATAATAAGTCAGTGCCGTAATATGAGGAAAAACCTCTTGCATTCAAACACACACAGACATGCATACCCACATCACAAAAAGTCAGGTCAAATACTTATAATATGGGGAAGTCAAACCATCACTCACTCGGTCATTCAAAAGCGGTTGATTGTGCGCTGTTTATGTTTCGGTATGTGATTTTCTAAGGTGAATGTATGGCAGACATAGTAATTATGGGTAAAGTTGAAGAAGTAGAGGTGGAAGAAGAAGAAGTGGTAGAAATACACAAAAGCACCAAAAAAAACAAAGGGTTCAAAATACTCTTTAATATGGTGGAGGCGTGTAAGTGGAAATGATGATGTAGCGAAACTTTAACTGATCGTCACGCCGATATACATAAGTCAGATACAAGGTGAATGAATTTCAGATGGTGGTTGGTAGAACGATTGGTCAGACGATGGCGCTGTGCGCTAGCCACTTATGACTGACGAGAATTCATCATACAAAAAATTATAAAGCAACATACTGAAAGTCGTTTGCTTTTGATTTCTCCTTTCGTCACGGAAATCTTTGTATGGAGAAGTGCGATATCATTGCCAACACCTGAAAAGCTGTGGGGGAGAGTAGAAAAAAAAAAAAACAAAAAAAAACTAGCAGACCGAAAGAAACGAAATGACCTGCGGGTGAAATTTTTGCCTCACACACTCACCCACACAAGCTTCAAACGCGCTTACACCAACCAAACATTTTTGAGTTTTGTGTGCTGGCTCAAGCCTCTACTCAAATTATGTATTCGTGATGTCAGTTTTATTACGTTTACTTATTTAAATGCCTTGTACTACTACAAAAACAACGTAAATATAGCTTTAGGTCAACAACGTTGTAATTTAAGACGAACCCACCAACCAAGTCATCAACCAAGCGGGGCAAACGTGCAAGTGGGTGCTAGCAAAGCTCAAGAATACTACGTCAATGGGAGCCACGAAAAGTCACTACAACTACAAGCAATTTATTGTTACAATTGCCACCGCCACCGACATCGACAGCGGCAAAGTTAGGACTTCGGCTTTTTGTAGTACTGATATCCCATACCACACAAAAAGAAAACTCATAAAAAGCTTACAATTCGAGTAAAGAAACAAATAGAACAGAGTGACGGCTGCTCACAGCTGCGGAAGTCCGAGCGCATGAAAAGAATTGGCTATATAAAAGGTTCAACGATCGTGGGTCACGACTCCTTCAACAAACAACAACAACAACAACAACAATAGCGGATCTTGTCGCTTCCACACTGTCGAACTCGCGTTGATGTTGACTAAATACACACAAGACAACTGAATGTCATTGCTTATTGCCTTACGGTTGTGACGAGCTCTTGTTGCAATCCGATGTGACGTTGTGAGCTGTGTGTTCGTGGATAGAGGTTTGAGTTGACGTTGAGTGAAATTCAATGGTATGTAATATGTAGTGGGTAGGCATCGAGAGGTTACAACAGTTGAGTGACTGCTAACTATATCGGCCACATGTGATATTTGCGCAGCTGTGCCCCCTAAATATGAAAACGGAACAAACGGTATCCACTAAGCAATGTGAATGTTATTTAACCTAAAAAATATATCACAGAAGTAGATTGGAGTTAGCGTTGGTAGTCTCGATTTTGCGTGTACCGGGATGGTGTTAGTGTCCCTAAATACAAAAAGTTTCCCAGACCGTTGTATGAGCTCCTACAAGAGCCAACTCTATGTTCTAGAGTCTAGAAGGCTGACTTCGAATAAGACGTGACTTTTGTACTTAAAAATCGATTAAACCTCTCGATTTACTTTTCTGTACTCAGTACTACAATTCTCTCGAGTCTATGCAGGATAACATCTTCCATTAATTGAATTGAGTTCCATTGAATAAGTTGACATGATACGAAGATATAATAAAAACGAATTGATAAGGTGTGACATAGCATGGTATGATATGACATAATCTTATAAGATGCGATATGACTTCACATGGAAAGTTTGGCGTGGGCTGAAGTCAAAAACATCTCACCGTACTGGATAGATTACTTGAAAATGACTGACGACAACTCTAAAAATCTTCCCGAGTGTTTTTTTTTATCAATACACCAACAACCACCCCGTGATATTTGAGATCATTTCATATCGCATCACACCACACAACAACATCATGTTATTACTATCAGATCACATTAAATCGCAATAATCACACTTTTAAAGAGTAGATTATATCATGCGATATAAGTTCGCACCACATGAATTATGATGACCGTGTGTAACATCATCATACTTATAGCTCCTTATGTCATATATATTCTATCATATCAAATCCGACGCATCATAACATCATGTGATATAATATCATATGAAGTCAATCATTAAATCACAGTATCACAGTACATCGTATCTTGCGTTATCATGTCATGTTGTATTCTTCTCTGGAACCAAGTTTAAGTCACGTTAGGAACTTGCAAACTTTTGAATAGGTCGATATATCGCTTTCGTAAAAAAATATCAATAGTGCCTCGTAAAAAAACTAAGACTAAAGTCGCATAGAAATCAGCTCATAATTATATCGGACTCGGGCATGATGCCATAACTGACATCTCTAGTATGCATGCATGTGACTTCTCCCAAAAATAACTGCGATCAACCGTAAAGTGGGAGCAAAATGGTCCACCAATGCTGATTTAAATGTATGCAACTTTGTGCAGCTAAGCAGTTGATTGGCTTGGCTGCATGTCAGCGATAAATCCATCCAAAAAAAGCTATTGCACGCTACTTCATTGTGCAGTCGTATGCAGATCGTACGTTCCCAGCGCGCCACCAACCAGAGACGAAAGCACTACACCACGTGTTTCAGTTGTAATATCATCCTTGGAAATCTACTGCCTAGCAGACTCATGTTGCTTTACCAATAATCAAAAGGTTCAGCGTAGCGTTAAATATGTTCCCGATTCATTAATCGTACGATCGCACTCAATCGATTGTATACACGATGATCACCCTCTGCTCTGAAATCAGCTTGATGTCCAAAAACGTTCATTCGATTGTGTGTGAAGCGGCAACAATTTGACTATGCCGCCAATAATGTCGAGCAACAATTTTCGTTTGATCAATGAAGCTGATAATTTAGTGCACACCAGCAGCGATCGTTCAGCGCGTGATCGTAGTACCAACATTCCAACATACAAGTAATATACCAATAACTACTTGAACTGCTTTGTAAACTTATACTACATACATACTCTTGATACCAACGTCTCTAGAGCACTCCTCGTAGGCCTTTTAAGTGACGAGTTGATTGACGTTTTGAGTTTTGAATGGTGTGAACGATCGTACCAGTGGTGTCTACTTTTATTTATGTTTTGGAGCTTTTGTATGTATTTGTTGTTGTGTATGTAAGACAATGACTTTGATTCTTGTGTTGAACTTTCGCACGCCATCGGCATCAAATGGTATTTACATACACACCTACTGTGCTTTGTCTAATCGTTAGCGCACATATTTCTGTTACTTTCTTAAGTCACTCAGTTTGGTCAGAAGATCAGAAGGTTCAACCTTCATTTTGGCGTCGTCGGAACACGTGCAGGTCTGAAAAGACTTGAACTGGTATTCATTGAGATACACTTACATACATATATGTTCGCATGTATGCATGTATGTGCACCTGAGTTATACAAGCATGGGAAGATTAACTTTGAAAGTTCACCGCGAAGTTGGGCTTTAATTGCTGTTCAAATCTTACTAGTATGCCTTATGATTCTGATTTGCTTGATGAGGTTCTTGATTCTTAGTCGAGAGATGACTTTACCCCTAATATCTGGTCGACAGGTTTCAATCTGACAGCCTGCGCTCATCAGCCCATATTTTGCATAAGACTTGATTCATTCCTATAAATATATATTTTCCTGGAGCTTTATTATTTTTGAGTCTAGATATTGGTTTCATCATCTCGCGATTTAAAAATGGAGAAAAGGGATCCTGCCATAATTTAAATACTCCTTTTTGTCCTTGCTGGAGTTCGCCCTGATCTTGAAACATTCCCTCCAACGTCAGTTGTCAGTCTATATCAAGCTCCCCACACGAACGTCTTACGTTTCTTTCTGCCAACCAGGCATCTCTCTGTCTCCCACTGCAACTCACGGTAGCGTAAATTTATATATTTCACACCTACTTACAGGCTACCGAAAACTTCAAATCAGGTACACTCGTGGCTACAGGCCTTCTGGAGAAGTTGACTAAATGGGCATAGTCTTTCTGACTGACTGTCAACCCCATAAAAACTGAGGACATTCCTTCAGGAGAAGATGGTGCATGTCTTCAGAAGGTGCATGTCTTCAGACTGCCCTCGTTTTGTGTGGCTTGGAAACCTATTTCGAAAGATGGGGTTAAGAAGGCTTCTATATCCCTGTACTTATACAGGGTGGGCCATCTGAGGAACCTGGGGTCTCCTGTCAAGACACATATATACATCAGCTTTTTGAGATACTCGACATATAGAAGGAAGTTCTTGGATGAATTACACTATTTCACACCTACCATCATACCAGAGGATGGGTCATCGAGTTCCATGAGAATATAGCCCAGAGAAATCTCGCTTAAACCTATCTCTACTCAAACTTAAATCGATAGAGTACCTAATACTAAAGGTTTTATTTCTGTCGAAACATGACTCAGCTATCTACTCAACACATTGTTGTAACTCATTTTTCATCTGATATGTTGATGCGAGTGTCATGCGATCGAATGCGCGATCTCGCCAACTGTCCTAAGTCATAAATCATTGGACTACAATGAGATTGCAGATATGTTCAAGTACATGTGAGTTGGTAAATATGGATCGAGTTGAAACCGGTACCGGCTTTGCGTGATGCGGGTGGTTAATATGCGCGATATTCCATACCAACAACGTTTGCAATTTTACCGTTTCTGTTGCGGCCTGCTGCCGTCACTTTTTTTAATGCCAAGGTGAGGTGCACTGCACTGCAGTGTGCGCTAAGTTTGTAGCTGACATGCCGCAAGGTAATCGATCATGACGATCGCCAGTTAAATGATATTCGAAATAACAGCAATATTTATTGAGGGTATGCAAGAGCAATAATAACATTGGCAACAACAGCAGCAACGAGATTGTGAAAAATTGTTTAAATGGCCGTGCCGCATGCGCAAAGCTGACTTAGCAAATAATTGAAATTAAATTAAATTTGAATTTTGCGCTTCTGGCTAATGAAGCGCGAATATGAATACAAAAAAAAAATGAAGTTATTGTTGCTCTTGTAGTAACAAAAAAAAAAAACCAAAAAATGTTACAAAAGCACAATTTTAACAACCGGTTAGCCAAGCAGTCACTTGGTGATTAATCAATCAGCTGTGCAACGCATTTGAAGTCATTTTTATTAGAAGAATAAATAACAATGCAACTGTAATGATTCCATCTTTTTCTGCAACTTCTTGATGAGTCAAGTCACCCTACAGCAGATCTCTAATCGTGTGCAATGGGAAAGCGGTGCCCAACTTTTTATAAGAACAGCTCTTCGGGGAGTTTTGTTCAATAATAAATCTAAAAGGATTATGTGGTAACCCTAGATAGTAAATCTACCAATAACTATTTTTTTGAAAATGTAGGACAAGTGGCAACTCCTTTAAAACATACAAAGTGGAGCAAATATAAGAGGATTAGGTGGCAACCCTACCTAGAAATTGTTTTTTTTTGTAAGATGAGGTAAACACCTTTCTTTAGATACCAATGCTGGCATATCTCATTTGATTTTTTAAGAAAATTTAGATAGGTGACAACTTTTAAAAACATTCTGAATGTGTTTGAATAGTAGCCAAATTTTACTTGCGATCCTATACAAGCAAGATATGCCTAAACCTCTTATATCCCACTAGTTCAACTGTGCCCATTTATATGTTTGAGTCACTGTAAGTACCTATATGCGCTTGCGAAAGTGCTTTAAAGTGGCGTGCCAGCATTGATCAGTGGGAGTTGACCCTGATCGCATGTCTGCTCGACTGGTTGGCTTATGGGTGCGTTTGGCGGCAGGGCCAACTGCGCGGTCACCATATGCAACAAATCACAGTCCATAGCTGGCATTACATTGTTTTCGTTATTGTTGTTGTTGTTATGTGCCGGCGCGATCATTTAAGAATTCTATTTCACTTCTCTTTGCCTGTTTGTTTTATTGTTGTTATAGTTTTAGCACACCTGCAACACGCAATATCGACAGTCAGCAACAAAAACCGGCCATCATTCGTTCAGCGCATTATTGGTTGGCATTATAACTACATGTTGTTATTGTTGCAGTTGTTGTTACTTTTATTGGCAACTTACAACTCACAAGTTGTCCACGTGTGCTGTTGTTGGCGAGTTCGGTTGTTACTTGTAATTGAAGTCAAATGAGCTGGTCAACATTTACTTGTATTCGAACTCACTCATGCATAATGGTTAAGTATTACTCGTATGTTAAACTCAGGGTTACCGCTTACTTCGTTTTTTCTTGAGCACAAATGTGTACCAAGTGAATGACTCGTTATGATGTGATATCGTGTGAATTGGATTTGATGTGATGTGAGAAAATATCATATGACCTAATTTGATTTAAATCTGTGATGTAAATATGACTTATTAAATATGATCTTGATTTCATGATATGACTTGGATTGCGCTGTGCTGATCTGATGTCATATGATGTGACTTTTTTTAATTTCATATGGGGTAATATACATATGGTATGAGATATCGGATGCATAACATAGTCATTAAACCTACACGTTATTAGTCTTCATAGCTGGTTTTGATATGAAGTTCTTGCTTTCACTTGATCGCATAGTGAACGACCTCTTCGAGTCTCCTGGATTTATGATAGGTCTCTTTTTGGGCCTTATCTCGATTTGATACAATCTAGTATGAAAAAATATTGATTTTGTGGCGTAAAATTATATTTCCCAACCTGAATTAATTCAATGTGATATGACTTGGTATGTCTTGAGTTGATATGATCTCATACGATGTGATTGTGGCTTCCTAGTTTATATTAAGGTGTTATAAAATATCGGATTGTCAGATTGTATTAGATTCAAACATTATTAGTCCTCATAACTATCTGTAATATAAATTCTTGCGCTCATTTGATCGAATAGTATGTCGAATGATATAATAACACGCCGTCTTCGAGTGACTTAAATTGAGTATGATGTCATTTGGTGCTACTTAGATTGATATGATCTCATTGGTTATAACTGTCTGCCACATGTTGTTATTGAAAATAAGCTGTTATGTCGGACCTCAGATTTTAAACTTATAAAATTGTACAACAAATTCTTCAACCCAGTATTATTACGTCACATCACTCTATGATGTGATGTGATACTGTTGCCATCATTTGACCTAATATTATATCAGGCATCGAATATGATGTAAAAAGCTATTCTTGTATGTCCTTATAACTCGAAAACCGCTTCACCGATGTACCTAATATGCGACAATTGTTAAAAAAGTGGCAACTCTGCGCACATTTCACAGCTGCACTCATGCACAATCCATGCACTTAGAGTTGCTCTTCGAGATTGCTGCATTTTATTGCTCTGACATTGTACTGCCAAGTGTAGTTATTTTTGTTATTGGTGTTGTTGGTGTTTTGATTGCCACTCTTCTTCCTTAAATGGTTGCATTTGTTTGTTGTAGTTGGCGTCCACGGCTAGCAACACTTTGGTAGTCGTTGCTTAGTTGCACCAAAAATGGTTCTAAACTGGAATTTGCTTTTAAGTCATTTTGGTATGTCCAGCGGTGCAGTGATTGTTGATCACAGAGATCAATTGAACATCTGGTGCTTGATATTTGCTGTTGTTTACTTAGAGTTTTTGAATCAAATCAAGAGCTAGAGAAATAGAAGGAGAAGAGCAATAAAGAGAAAAGAAAATAGGGAAAGAAAGTTAGGAAGATAAAACTAGGAACTAGAAGAGAAGAATAAAGAGATGAAGAAAGAGTAAACAAAGAAGAAGGCAAAAAAGAAAATAAAGAGAAATACCAGAACAAGAGTAATAACCGGAATAAGAAGATGAAAAGGGCAGAAAAAAGAGAAGGAAGAGAAGGAAAGACAAAGAAAAAGAATGAAAAGTGAAAGAAAAAAAAAAGAATAAGAGGAAAATGAAGAAGAGAAAGAAGTAGAAGAGAATGAAAGCAAGAAGAATGAGAATTGGAAGAAGGAGAAGAATAAATATAAGAGCAAAACAAGAAAAAGAAGAAGTAAAAAGGAGAGCACTGAAGAAAACATTAAAAAGAGAGGGAAAAATTGGAAGTAGAAAAAAATAAGAATAAAGGAAATAAAAGGAAACTGAAAACAGGAAGAATAAGAAAAACAAAAGAAGAAGATAGAAGGAGAAGGAGAAGAATAAGAGGATGACGAAGAAGAAAAAGAAACGTAAGGAGAAGGAAATAAAAGAAAACTAAGACAATTGGCATGGGAAGGAAAAGAAAGAAGTAGAGCAGGAGACGAGAAGGAAACATGAACAAATTAAGAGGTAGAAAATTACTATACAGCAAAACCAACTTGGGACAATGTTGATTTTCCGAATGTGGTAGAGTAAGATAAGGCCACCACTGAGCTGAAAGGAGCCAGTGGAGGATGAGTTAGTTCTCCCTTGTCGTATCGCATGTTTTGCTCCAAGACGTACAGCATAGCCTATAGAGTTCGGAGTCAAAATCCTAATATGCGGTCAACATCAATATGCTTTCATGGATTCAACAAACCGTCACAACAATACAGAAACGTTAAGCCCAAGCGACAGTCACCACAACATTTCACCACGCATCAAAATTTATTTAAACCGAAAAGAGGAGCATAACGTAAATGAACTCGAGATGTGGGAAAGACAAGCGAATTATTTGTCTGACTTGAATTTACGCGAATTTACATGCCAATGCCAAGGTGCATTTAACCATTAAAACAACACTTTCGTCGTGCAATGAAAATATTTTACAATCCCATCGATTGTATAAACAAACAAAGTACGAGTATATGTACATATACTTCACACATTTCCATATGCTCCACTTATATTCATTCCATACCAAAATGTATGTACTTTACATTTGTAGTCACAAGACATGTGTCAGCTCATCTGTTGGTGCGGCATTTCGCACATTGCCCCAAACCAACTTTACAGTATCCAACTGCGCATGCGCAACACATTCTCACAGCCGCCAATTGCTATTAACATTCAACATTTGGCCCCAGCGCCAACTTTCCAATTTCATTTCAACACCCTAAGTGGAGTGAATGGAGTGTTTAAATATTTCGACAAACAATTCAGCTGCATTGAAGTGTGATAATTAACCCATTTACACTGTGTAACAAAGTGTGTGTGCACGACTGGTGGTGTAGTCGAGCCTGACAAAACAAAATTGAGCTCAATAAAAAAATAAACAAATAAACAGAATCAAGAGCTCGTTAAATTGTTTTATTTAAGAAAAACATGAAAACAATTAAGGTCACTTGATTCGGCTGGCGCTTTGCTAAAAAGGTTCCAGTGCTTGGTTAAGCAACTTTCACAAATCTGTTACAATCCATTTGCTTAAGTCAAGCTCGTTTGATAGGTGCATGTATCGCCGTTTATTCGTGACATTATTAGCTTAAATGAATGTTAAATATTTTTGTTTGGACTAAAAGGTTCACCCAATGCAAGAAAGGTGGGAGACGAAACTTGTTATGGCAGAGTTGCGCATCAATATTCTATGCCCCATCATGTCACTACTTTCACTATTCAAGTCACTGTTACAGTCACTGTCCCGGTCACTTTAAGAGTCACTTTAAGAGTCCCTGAAAGTGACTGTTGCAGTCACGGTCGCTTTAAGAGGCACTCTTGCAGTCACGGCCACTTTAAGAGTCACTATTACGGTTACTGTTCCGGTCACTTTAAGATTCACTGTTACGGTCACGGTCCCGGTCTTTTTATAGCTAGGAATAATATATGCCATTATTGGTCTCAAAGGAAAGGTAATTGGAAGCGTATTCCAAAAAAAATATTTCCCAATAGGGTTGCCACCTATTCTAATTCATTTTATGCTATATTATCTAGAAAACGATTCCACATATTTCTATGTAATTCTGTATAAAGGCTTCTGTTAGCTCTCCTACTTGAGTGTTGTTGCTTGCAATGTCTTTATAGGGTTGCCACCTATTTTCAAATATTTTTAATAGAAATTAGTTATGCTAAAATAGATATCACGTGAAAGGTATTTTACGTCGTACAACGAAACTCTCTCCCACTAGGTTTACCACCTAGGGTTGCCACCTAATTTTTTAATTAAGTGAAACACGCCAATATGATTAACAATCAAACAATTTTACATTGATATTCAAACCATAAATTCGCTTAAATAAAAAACAACATTATCCTTTCCTCAAAATCATCACAATCTTGTGGGTGACATATGTTGCACAAATTGGTTGCACGTTCACTATTCTTGCAACATTCGACTATTACGGTAAACAAATAAATAGCGGCGACATCTTTGTATGTTGACAGCATTGGTTAGTGTTGAACGACACATCGTGTGATGACAGCCAACTGATATGAGTTCGAGTCATCATAAACAAGCTGGCTTGGCGCGTAATGAAGAAGCTGCAACCGTTCACCATCGCTTTGCTTTTTCAACTTTTTGTTGTCAACGTGAATTGTAGCTTCCTTGCTTTTCACAGCTTTGTTCAGGCGCACGTGTGCCATCAGCTGCAACTTTGTAACCATAACAAAAAAATAAGGGATTTCTCGTCAAAGCTGTGAGCATCTTAGTGCTTCCACCTTTGAATTGTAGCATGCAGTTTAGGCAGCTTCTAACTTTTCTAATGTCACAACAGCACAGCTGCTGCAAGGGTTTGTCGGCAAGCACTCTCTTGCTTGAGACTCTCACGATTTGTATTTTCACTGGCTTCGTTTTTTTGTAGTAACTATATTGCGCCATTCAGCCACGCAGCAGTTAGTCGGTTTCATTGTTTTTTGTTTTTATTTCTTCAAATACTGTGTGTTGCATGCAGCCATGGAAAAAGTAACGTCTGTAATATTTTTTTTGTGCGCATTTGCGAAAATTCCCACGTTTCATTTGCAATCAGCTGCCGCGACACAATGCAAAACGCTCAGTATTTTTGCGTGTTCCACCGCCACTGCCCTTCCTCGACCCGCTTCTACCCTTAGTTAGGCGCCTAACCTAAAATGCTGTTAGAAAAATCAATGCAAATGTGGCACGATTTGATAACGGCTAGCTTGTTGAACTCTCAGCTGCTTGCGAAAATCGGAAATCGTTGCCTACTTTGCAGCGCACAATGGGCTAGGGAGACGATATTTGTGGATATTGTGGTATGGTAATGGTATGGTAATGGTATGGTAATGGTATGGTAATGGTATGGTAATGGTATGGTAATGGTATGGTAATGGTATGGTAATGGTATGGTAATGGTATGGTAATGGTATGGTAATGGTATGGTAATGGTATGGTAATGGTATGGTAATGGTATGGTAATGGTATGGTAATGGTATGGTAATGGTATGGTAATGGTATGGTAATGGTATGGTAATGGTATGGTAATGGTATGGTAATGGTATGGTAATGGTATGGTAATGGTAATGGTATGGTAATGGTATGGTAATGGTATGGTAATGGTATGGTAATGGTATGGTAATGGTATGGTAATGGTATGGTAATGGTATGGTAATGGTATGGTAATGGTATGGTAATGGTATGGTAATGGTATGGTAATGGTATGGTAATGGTATGGTAATGGTATGGTAATGGTATGGTAATGGTATGGTAATGGTATGGTAATGGTATGGTAATGGTATGGTAATGGTATGGTAATGGTATGGTAATGGTATGGTAATGGTATGGTAATGGTATGGTAATGGTATGGTAATGGTATGGTAATGGTATGGTAATGGTATGGTAATGGTATGGTAATGGTATGGTAATGGTATGGTAATGGTATGGTAATGGTATGGTAATGGTATGGTAATGGTATGGTAATGGTATGGTAATGGTATGGTAATGGTATGGTAATGGTATGGTAATGGTATGGTAATGGTATGGTAATGGTATGGTAAGGGTATGGTAATGGTATGGTAATGGTATGGTAATGGTATGGTAATGGTATGGTAATGGTATGGTAATGGTATGGTAATGGTATGGTAATGGTATGGTAATGGTATGGTAATGGTATGGTAATGGTATGGTAATGGTATGGTAATGGTATGGTAATGGTATGGTAATGGTATGGTAATGGTATGGTAATGGTATGGTAATGGTATGGTAATGGTATGGTAATGGTATGGTAATGGTATGGTAATGGTATGGTAATGGTATGGTAATGGTATGGTAATGGTATGGTAATGGTATGGTAATGGTATGGTAATGGTATGGTAATGGTATGGTAATGGTATGGTAATGGTATGGTAATGGTATGGTAATGGTATGGTAATGGTATGGTAATGGTATGGTAATGGTATGGTAATGGTATGGTAATGGTATGGTAATGGTATGGTAATGGTATGGTAATGGTATGGTAATGGTATGGTAATGGTATGGTAATGGTATGGTAATGGTATGGTAATGGTATGGTAATGGTATGGTAATGGTATGGTAATGGTAATAATAAAAATAATGGTGAACTTTCGCCCACCAAATCAAGTCTACTTCCCCACCGTGCAGTGCTTTATTCATTCGTGATGGCCAGTTGCCTCGTCACAGTCTACGTCAACGTCGATTGCCTCAATGTCACCACAATTAAGGGTTGTGATTAATGATCGTTCAGCAACTAAGTAAATTCTTTCCTACTTTTTGCGGTGTCTGGCGTTGAAATTTCCCTCAATTTCCCTTAACCACTGCGCAACACATTAAATATGTACAACAATAATTAATCAAACAGCTGTTAATAGTATTGTTGGTAGACGTAGTTTTCTTCTTGAATTCGTAATTGTTGTTGTAATTTTTTCTGTCGTCCTTTGCTATACCATCAGCAGGGGTAAATATTTGCATTGTTTGATTGCGTCTCACTCATCGTTTGTAATTTTATTTTAATAGCAAGTACGTCGTTTTGTATGTGAATGATTTCTTAAGTGGCATTGCCGCCTCTTGAGCACAAAAGTCATATTATTGCACGGCACTGTGATGTTTGCTAAGGGTTTTTTTGCGCATTGCTGGTTGTGGTGCTGCGCATGCGCAATTTGGGGTGTAGTGTCTTGTGGTTATTAATATATATTTTTTCCTTTTGAATACTTTATGTAGATTTTATTGTAGATTGCATTGTACTTTGTTATTGTTTTGAACATATGAAAATATTAGTTCCGGTTGTACAAAATGTTGAGATTCAATCAATCGGAAGTGTAATTATGTGAATAGCCTCAGCATGTGGTATGAGAATATTTTCACAAATTATGTAATATTCGTTTTTGAAGGGTGTGTTGTAGGGAGAGACTTCAATAACAGAGCTTAAGAAGGCTTTATCTATAAAAAATGCAGAAGCTGAACAAATAAGATAAAATTAATAAAATAAAATAAAGAAAAAAAAAAAAAAAAATAAAAAAAAAATGAAATAAAAAAATAGAAAAAAAACAAAAGAATAAAAAAAAAATAAATAAAAAAAATAGAAAAAAAAAAAAAAAAAATAAAATAAAATAAAAAATTATTAAAATTAAAAACAAAGCACAGAAAAACAAAAAAATAGAAAAAAAATAAAAAAAACTAAATAAAATAAAAAAGTAATAAAACAAAAAATGAAACAAAGAAACAAAATTGTATTAAAACAAAAAATAAAATAAATAAAGTAAAATAAAATAAAACAAAATAAAATAAAACTAAAATAGAATAAAAGAAAATTTAATAAAACAAAAAAAAAATTGAAAGAAAAAAAAATAAACAAAAACCAAAAAAATTAATAAAAAAAATAATAATATAAATCAATAAATAATCGACTGTCAAACTGTGAAATAGAAAAATCTATCAACTGGAAATAGCTCAATCTACTTAACCGCTTCTCACGACGTTCCAAGCTATTTAAAGCCCACCTCCAATCCGAGCCAAATCCAGCAACGCAGCACGAACACGAGCGCTTAAAGACCTCAGGGCACTAAAGTTGCATAATTAAAAATTATAAATTCAAGATTTTACTGTGCGACCACTCAATTTCCAAATCTAACAAAGTAATTCAAAACGTCAGGTTAACAACAACAACAAAATGACTTAGGTTGTTGTCATTGCAACACCACCACAACAGCAATTCGGACAGACCAACTAATTGCCAAATGTTGCCGCATGTCACGTTGCAATAACAAATCTGTCAAATTTTTCAATAATTCAATTTTAATGCAATTGGTCAACAACAACAACGCCAAAAAGTCGTAGTCACAATCGCACGACAAACGTTGGTGAGGCGGCTGTAGGTTGGTTGTCCGCTTGTTGCTTGTCCAGCGGTGTGACGCTGCAGGCGCAACCAAATCAACAGTCAACAACACAACAAACGGGCTATAAAGTTTCGGGGAGTCACCCAGATAGACAAACAATCGGACAAACCGTTAGCGCCGCACAAAAAATGACTATCGCACTTGAGAATTTTCTATTTATTGCCGTAATAATAGCTGAGTTGAGTGGAGAACCAAGACTACGCAAAGAATATTACATGCGCGAAAGCTTTGCACGGTGGGGACGATTTGCACAAAACCTTTCAAAAAATATATACATATCTCTTATAATATAAAGCTAAGAAAGATAATAAAATAAAATAAAAACAGAATAAAAAATTTAAAAAAAAACATAAAATTAAATAAGAAAAAAAAAAATAAAATGAAAAACAAAAAATTAATAAAAATGAAAAAATTAAATTAAATAAAATAAAATTAAAAATGAAGATAAACTAAAATGATATAAAATAAAAACCAAAAAAAAAAAAAATAACAAAAAAAAAAAATAAAATAAATAAAAAATATAATAAAATAAAAAAAATAAAATAAAAAAAGTAAAAAAAAAAATAAAATAAAAAAATAAAAAAACTATCAAAAAATAGAATGAAAAAAATATTAATGAAATAAAATAAAATAAAATTAAATTATATTAAATTAAATTAATAATAAAATAGAGAAATAAACAAACAAGTAAGATAAAATAATTAAAAATGAAATAAAAAAATAAAATAAAATAAATAAAAAAATAGAATAAAAAAGTAAAATAAATAAAATAAAATTAAATGCAATAAAAAAATAAAATAAAAAAAAATAAAAAAAAAAATAAAAAAAAGAATAAAAAAAAATTAAATATAATAATAAAAATAAAAAAGTTTAAAAAAATTAAAAATTAAATGAAATAAAATAAAATAAAATAAAATTAATAATAAAATGGAGAAATAAACAAACAAGTAAGAAAAAAAAAAAAATTTAAAAAAAAAAATAAAATAAAATAAAATAAAATAAACTAAAATAAAATAAAACAAAGTAAAATAAAATAAAATAAACTATAATAAAATAAAATAAAATAAACTTAAATAAAATAAAACAAAATAAAATAAAAAATAAATAAAATAAAAAATAAATAAAATAAAAAAAATAAAAAAATAAAAAAAATTAAAATAAAATAGAAAAAAATAAAATAAAATAAAATAAAATAAAATAAAATAAAATAAAACAAAATAAAATAAAATAAAATGAAATAAAATAAAATAAAATAAAATAAAATAAAATAAAATAAAATAAAATAAAATAAAATAAAATAAAATAAAATAAAATAAAATAAAATAAAATAAAATAAAATAAAATAAAATAAAATAAAATAAAATAAAATAAAATAAAATAAAATAAAATAAAATAAAATAAAATAAAATAAAATAAAATAAAATAAAATAAAATAAAATAAAATAAAATAAAATAAAATAAAATAAAATAAAATTAAATAAAATAAAATAAAATAAAATATAATAAAATAAAATAAAATAAAATAAAATAAAATAAACTTAAATAAAATAAAATTAAATAAAATTAAAAAAAATAAAATAAAATAAAATAAATAAAATAAAATAAAATAAAATAAAATAAAATAAAATAAAATAAAATAAAATAAAAAAAAATAAAATAAAATTAAATAAAATTAAAAAAAAAGCAAAAAAAAAATTAAAAAAAAAAAAAAAATAAAAAAAAAAATAAAAAAAATAAAATAAAAAATAAAATGATATAAAATAAAATTAAATAAAACAAAATAAAATAAAACGATAATAAAAAAATAAATAATCTTGAAGTTTCAACACTTTTGGCGTATGTAGTGGCAGTTATCTGAGCCCCACGCCCCATTGTATCACATAGCGTTGTGAGTATGCGCATAATCGCACCAATCGATCAAAAATACAGCGGCTGAATTGAGTGTGAGCCCCGCGGCAAACGGCAGATTAACACGCAACAAACTAAAATGCGATCAGCGGCAAAGCAAGCGATCGCACCAAAAGCTCGCATTTGCAGGTGGGTTGACAGGGTGTGGCAGTGGATACTATTGTATGGTGGGAGCTTACATGTGTGAAGGTGTATTTCAGAGCGAGCGCCGCGCGCAGGGGCTTATGGCATACTGGACAATCGAATATGTGAAGTTTGAGCTGCTGCGCGCTTATTTGCGTGATTTTACTTACAACGTTGGTAACGCCCGCCTGCTGGAATTCAATTACCAAACGATCGATAACCGCTACACATCGATCGAATCATTCACCACCATTGCTGGCAGGCTATACGCCAACAGACGCTGTGTAAAATGTTCAAAATTATCGCAAATTTAAGAAATCATAAAAACACATTAAATCAATAATAGAAAAAGAGGGTTTGTCTGTCGCACGCTTGCAATCGCATGTGAAACGCATAGGCGGTCAAGCGTTTGAGTGGCGATCGCGAGCGTACTGCAAACGGGTGCAACATTATTTTGTCCACCAAAAAATCAAATTTTATTGTCTGCATACGAATGAGCTTTGAGTTTGCTTTTTTTTTTGCTTGAAAGATTCAAATATGTAAAAGAAATCTGTTAGCAAACCGTCATGTGAGCGCGGCGTTTGCTGTCCACCACCTCTTTTGTGTTGCGCTGTCCAGGCGCATGCGCACTTAACATTGGTTGTGGGCGTTTTGTTGGACTTTTCTTGTGCTTTGTTGATTTGCTTTTCTTGCGTTTAGCTGCTGGTCGCGTGCGCTTGCTTTATTGTTGTCATTGCTAGTTGCTGACTGTGTTGCTGTGTATTGTCCCCACGTTAACAACAACAATAAAACTTATTTATGTCCACTGCCATTTCGTTTGTAATTTTTGCTTTATTTGACAGTGTTTTGTATAAATTTTCGGTCATTTTGTTTGGAGATTAGATTTTTCATGCGCGCATTAACTTTATTGTGTCCAATAATGTGCTGCTTTGTTGTTTGGTATCTCATATGTACGAGTGTATGTTTTCGTATAATGAATTTCTTCATGAATTCACTTAAGTTTTTGGTAACAAGTCGCGTTTGTCTTCTTGTTCGGTTGCGAAAAGGTTTATGACCTGTTAATGTACAACTGCTGAGAGCGTATAAGCCACTGTTGTAAAAAGTTTGTTTCTTTTGTTGGTTTTCAGTTTCCTGTATTTGTTTGGTTGTGGCAAATGCCCCATATGCAGGGTTCGGAAACATTCACTCTCGTTCATTCGCATTCACGAACATGAACATTAAAAGAAAAAAGCATTCAAGTTCGTGATCAAGAACGCATAAAAAAATCCACACCTTTCACATTCACGAATGCATTCGCGAAGAATTCTCAAATGCATTCTCGAATCTGTGTAAGAACGTTCTTCTTGTCGTTCATCTTCATAAACGTATGCATATGTTGGGCGTAATGATTCGCGAATGCATTTAAGAACGTTCTTCTTGCCGTTCACCGAATGCATATTTTGTGTGGCATATTCGCAGAAGGTTGGAGTAGTAAATTTGAAAAATGATATTGCGGAATGGGGAATGTGAACTAAAAAAGATTTTGAGGGGACTTCTAAGGGGTCATATTGGGGTCAAATTGGATTCATTTTGGGGTCATTATGGGATTAATATGGGGTAATTTGGCGGTCTTATAGGATCATTTTGGGGTCAATTTGAGGTTGTTTGGCGGTCAGATTGCGACCATTTTGGGGTAATATGAGGATTATTTGGGTTCATTTTGGGGTAATTTTGATATTATTCTGCGGTCCCTTTGTGATCATTTTAGGACAATTTTGGGATCAAATTGGGTATATTTGGGGTCATTTTGTGGTCAAATTGGGAGCATTTCGGGATTATTTTGGGGTCACTTTAGAATCATTTTTGGACTATTCCGGCTCACTGTTGTGGTTGTTATAATGAAGGATCACTGCTCGTGTTGCTGACTGTATCATAGTCTCTCGCTTGCCAGAGGCATGAATGTGAAAATTTTCCAGATTTGAGTTAATAGGTTCATGTGACTAAACTCTCGTTTCTGACAGTTTTGGCGCGACGAAAATATTTGAAAATTGATTTTATAAATTTTTTCAAATTTTCTTTGAGCCAGAAAAATGAATGTGTTGCACTGAACCACACACACCATGGCGTATACGTAACAATTTTGCTACACATTCGCGTTTTTGGCTCAACGAAAATTTTAAAAAATTTTGAAATTCAATTTAAGTACTTTGGAAATTTTTAAAAGATGGATGTGCCGAATGTCGAGGAATTGAAGGAATATTAACCTAAAACTTACATATATCAGTGGAAAGAATACAAAGAGAATATAACGTGCAAAAATATATTTATGTCAAGTTTTGCCACAGCAATAAACTTTCAAATACAATTTCCCAAAATTTTAATTTTGGCACATACATGCTTCTGGCAAGCGAGCGACTTTAGTTATGAGAAAATGTTATTGGAATTTAGAAAACCAAGAAAAAATTAAAAATTTTGCTTTCTCAATTCCAATTAACGCTTTCTAAAATCCAATTGACTGTGCTTTACCCTTGCTAAAGGGCGTAAATTGGATTTCAGAAAACATAAATTGAAGTTTTTTTTTTCAGTTTTCTAAAATCCAATTCACACTTTCTAAAATCCAATTGACTCTTTCTGATAGCCAATTGATAATTCTAAAGTCCAATTGATTCTTTCTCAAATCCAATTGACAATTCTGAAATCCAGCTGACGCTTTCTAAAATCCAACTTGAAATGGTGGACTTGTAAAATACCAGATCCATACTAGCTCAACCTGGACTAGTATGATTTCCATAAAATGAACTAGTCCCCATACTAGTCCGAAAAGTACTATTATGAAATAAACTAGTCCCAAACTAGTCTAAAAAGCATGGAACCTGGACTAGTATGATTTTAACCAGAATTTTCCTGACTTACACTTTATTTTATCATTTGCCTTTATTTTCATGTTTATTCTTAAGAAAGCAGCTACTACTACTACTATTAATGGCGGCGATATCCAACAGGTTATCATAACCTCTAACGAGATTTTAGCCGAGCTTCTCTTTCCAACTTGTGGTGTGTTGCTTTTGAGTTTTCCTACAAGTTGGCGGGACCTACAGTTTTTTGCCGACTCCGAACGGCACTTGCAAAGCAAATGAATTTTTTGCTGAGAAGCTTCTCATGACAGAAATACACCCGAAGAGTTTGCCAAACTACTGCTGAGGGGCGACCCCGTTTAGAAAAATTCGTTTTCTAAATAATTTTTGGATGTTACTTTTGCCGGGCATCGAAGCACCACGACATGGTGTAGAAGGCCGAACACTTAACCGCCACGGCGGCCGTGCTACTATTTGTATTTACCCTATCACGAAAAAGCATCTATGAATTATAATTCATATATATTGTAATTCTAATAATTAGAGAAGAAAGAAGAATTTTGGACTTTTTAACTGGTACGAAAGAAAAATCTAGTCGTGTACTAGTATGAAATGGATATTTCCTGACTAGTATGGGTGCAGCCACATAATTCTAGTTGTATACTAGTATTTTTCCGACTAGTTTGAGGATTCGCTCCAGGGTAGCTAGAACAAGTTCCTTCTACAATAATATTCATTTCAATACCTTTTCTTATGGTTCCAAAACAACATTCCAACCTAAAAAGTCATCAAATATTGAGAATGCAACACATCCATACATACATACATAAATACATCGACGGTGTGCCATGGCGCGCGCGCGTAAACACAAATCAATTTTTTAATTGATTTCCTATTAAATTGTCAAACGCACCCATTTAACGCGTTTACACAACTACAAAAGCAATTGCAAAAAGCTGTCAAGAAAAATCTTTAAACAAAATCAGTCAAACATGATTTTATGAACGCGTTTTTTGTTTGTTTTTGTAGCGTGGGTTGGTCAATAAAAACGGCTAACATGATGGTTAGCAATGCTATGTTGCAGCGCTGGTTGTTGTAAGACAAACGAGCCAACATGCCGGTCAGTGGGGGCCAATTGCGGACCAAACGAGTGGTTGAAGGAGGCGCGCACGCCGTGGCAAACCCCCAACAGTGCGTGATTTTGAACGCACCCACAAAAAATTGTTAAAGCGACAACAAGAACAACAAAAAATTAATAAACTATTTACTTAAATTATACAAAAAAAAAAAATGCCAAATATTTTTTGCCGCTGCAAGCGTCATCCAGTGAGTTCGTTGTCTAAATGTTTCTATTATTGTTTGCTGATCATTGTAAGTTGGCAATTGCTTTTGATTTTGTTTGCTATGAATGTTGTTGATACCATTGTTGTTTATGGTTTTGTGCGCAGGCGCCGCAACACAACTTGCAGCTAAATAATAAAACAAAAACTATTACAACAAAATATTTATGTACCATTGAAAAGATCATATTGAGTGTTTGAGCGCAGCGGGGGATTTCATACCTTGGAGTCTTAGTTGAGCGGCGTACACACCCACCCAAGCAAAGCAAGCAAAATATGACAACAACAACAGACTTATAAATACCGGGTGATTTAAGTCTTTGTAGTTTCGTTCCTGAAATGCACGCGTAAAATAAAATTTAATCAGATAAAAAAAAAACAAAATATAGTAAAATAAAACAAAATATAGTAAAAAAAAAAATAAATAAAAAAAATAAAATATGGATAAAAAAATTGAATAAAATGAAATAAAAATAAAAAATAAGAAAATAAAAATAACAAAATAAAAAAAAAATAAAAAAAAAACAAAAAAAAATATAAAACAAAAATAAAATAAAATGAAATAAATTAAAAAAAATTAAATATGGACAAAAAAATTTAATAAAATGAAATAAAAATTAAAATAAAATGAAAAAAAGATAAAACAAAAACAAAATACATAAATGAAAAAAAAAAACAAAATAAAAAAAATAAAATTAAAAAAATAAAATGAAAAAAAAAAAAAAAAAATTAAAAAACAAACAAAAACAAAGTAAAATAACATAAATTAAAAAAGAAATATGGATAAAAAAAATAAAAAAAAATGAAAAAAAAAAATAAAAAAACAAAAAAAAAAAAACAAAATAAATTAAAAATATAAAATAAAACAAAAAAACATTAAATAAAATGAAAAAAAAAACAAAAAAATTAAACAAAAGAAAATTAAAAAAAAAAACAAATAAAAATAAATAAAACATAAAATATGGAAAAAGAATGAAAAAAAAACATAAAATGAAAAAAAGCAAATGAAAAAAAAAAACAAACCAAAAATTTAAAAATTAAATTAAATAAAACAAAAGAAAAAAATTAAATAAATGAAAAAAAAAATCAAAAAAAAAATATAAAATAAAATGAAATAAATTAAAAAAAAACTAAATATGGACAAAAAAAATTTATAAAATAAAATAAAAATTAAAATAAAATGAAAAAAAGATAAAACAAAAACAAAATACATAAATAAAAAAAAAAAATAAAAAAAAAATAAAAAAAATAAAACAAAAAAAAATTAAAAAACAAACAAAAACAAAGTAAAATATAATAAATTAAAAAAATATGGATAAAAAATTAAATAAAAAAATAAAAAATAAAACAAAAAAAAAAAATAAATTAAAAATATAAAATAAAACAAAAAAAATTAAATAAAATGAAAAAAAAATTAAACAAAAGAAAAATTAGAAAAAAAAACAAATTAAAATAAAAAATAAAATATGGAAAAAGAAATGAGAAAAAACATAAAATAAAAAAAGAAAATGAAAAACAAACAAAAAATTCAAAAATTAAATTAAATAAAACAAAAGAAAAAAATTAAATAAAAGAAAAAAAAAAAAATAAAAAAATCAAAAAACAAAAAAAAATTAGAACAAAATAATAGAATAAAAATTAAAATAAAATATGGAATAAGAAATGAAAAAAAATAAAAAGAAAAAAAAAATAAGAAACAAAAAAAAATAAAAAAATGTAAAAAAAAATAATAAAAAAAAATTAAATAAAAAATAAAAAAAGCAATAAAATAAATGAAATGAATGAATAAAATGAAAAAAATAAATAAAAAATATAACAAAAAAAATAACACGAAATAAAATAAAATAAAGTAAAACAAAAAAAAACAAGTAAGGAAAGCTGTCTTCGGCTGTGCGGAAGGCTTTATACCTTTCATGAATAAGCGTCACGATTTTCACTGTTCGATCCCCAGTACAGCCTGTTTCAATTTAACTATATTTACTATACACATTACACATCTTTGTTATAATTTAAAAAAGACAATCGATTGTATGGAGGCTATATATTATACGTGTTCAATTGTACTGACTTACACTATACACATTACATATGTAGAAAGTACTAAAGGTGCAATATTTTACGTTCCTAACTTTTTAAATGCGGAAGTATTGGCCAAAAAACCTTATATCGGAACAACCGGTTGTATGGGGCTAAATATATGTTATATTTACCCGATCTTCTTGATTTTCCTCTACACACTACATAAATTGAAAGTACTCAAGTTGCAAAATTTTATGTTCCTAACTTTTTAATTGCAGAAGTTTTGGCCAAAAAAACCTTATATCTGAACAATCGGTTGTATGGGGGCTATATGTTACATTTTCCCGATCTGGTTGATTTTCACTATATACACTACATAAATAGAAAGTACTCGAGTTGCAAAATTTTACGTTCCTAACTTTTTAATTGCAGAAGTTTTGGCCAAAAAACCTTATATCTGAACAATCGCTTGTATGGGGGCTATATGTTACATTTGCCCGATCTTGTTGATTTTCACTATATACACTACATATATAGAAAGTACTCGAGTTGCAAAATTTTACGTTCCTAACTTTTTAATTGCAGAAGTTTTGGCCAAAAAACCTTATATCTGAACAATCGGTTGTATGGGGACTATATGTTACATTTGCCCGATCTTGTTGATTTTCACTATATACACTACATAAATAGAAAGTACTCGAGTTGCAAAATTTTACGTTCCTAACTTTTAATTGCAGAAGTTTTGGGAAAAAAACCTTATATCTGAACAATCGGTTGTATGGGGGCTATATGTTACATTTTCCCGATCTGGTTGATTTTCACTATATACACTACATAAATAGAAAGTACTCGAGTTGCAACATTTTACGTTCCTAACTTTTTAATTGCAGAAGTTTTGGCCAAAAAACCTTATATCTGAACAATCGCTTGTATGGGGGCTATATGTTACATTTGCCCGATCTTGTTGATTTTCACTATATACACTACATAAATAGAAAGTACTCGAGTTGCAAAATTTTACGTTTCTAGCTTTTTGATTGCGGAAGTTTTGGCCAAAAAACCTTATATCTGAACAATCGGTTGTATGGGGGCTATATGTTATACTGGTCCGATCTTGTCAGTTCCGACAAATGATTCCTATATTACAAAATGGTGGCCACATACAAAATTTCAGCCAGATATCTCAAAAATTGAGGGACTAGTTTGCGTTCAAACAGACAGACGGACAGACGGACATGGCTAAATCAACTCATCTCGCCATCCTGATCATTTTGGTATACTTATTGATGGGTCTATCTCTTCTTCTTCTCATATTTACAAACATCGGACCAAAGTTATAATACCATTTCATGTTCATGAAAGGTATAATAAAATGAAATAAAATATGATGAAACAAAATAAAAATAAAATAATTATAATTAAAATAAAAGGCAACATTAAAGGAAAATGGCAGCATGTCGGCAGAGAGCATCTTAGCTCTGTTGTTAGAAGAAGTGGTTTTAACAAGAGTGTTGGTGCAGACGCTGAGCTACAAATACCAATGTCAGAGAAGGGGTTCGTCACAAAGTTTGTACGTTTCGAAACATGTCATCCTATCCATCGCTCTACGAAATGTTGTAATTTTTTCTTTTGTCTCAATTCAAATTAACACTAAGTGCAAGTTTAAACTACAGACAAAGTTGACTAGAGTTTATCCCATACAAATTGGCCGCTTAAACTAAGTTTAAACTCGCAGTAAAGTTTAAACTTGCACTGTAAAGCCGGGCCCAATAAAATCAAATAAAATTATGCGATAAGTTTTATGGTCATAAATTTGTGAATATTTGAACATTTTTGTGGAGTTTTGACCGTTTACAATAATTTTTCCCAAATTATTCTGTGATTATTTGCGAACAAATAGAAAAAACTACAACAAAAAGCTACGATGGGTGTACAATTTCGGTCTTGCTTAAGGGCCTTGTCAAATTGCTTCGTTTGTTAAGTAATTTTTTATTTACCTAGAGCTATTTTTATTTACCTTTTCACTGGACCTCCGAATGTTTGTTTTGCCTTTGACATTTTCTTAGACACTCCTTCCAAAACCCGCAGCACCCTGTATCTAAAGTTTCACTGCAGCTGAAAGCTCAATAGTTGCTCTGTTAAGACGATAAGGCGCAAATCCAACAAGGAAGCAAATATATTTTTTCATCCCACAAACCCAGACCAGCAGTCAGTAGTCAGTGAGCCAGCTGTGTTTGGTAGTCGGCTTGACTTAAAGCTTTGGCCAATTGGCCAGTTAACCAAATAGCATATCGTAAGTAGGCATTTGTTGTACCAGCATGCGTCGGCGCAGGCGTTTAAGTCAAAATCGTTCGACTTTTTAGTGTAGCGATAAAAATGCGCTTAAAATTGTGCGAGGTATTTGGTTTGAGCGTTTTTTGTTTGCCATCTCAAATATGCAGTGTTGTGTTGTTTTTGCTTTAGTTATGTATTGGCAGACAAATTGGTGCAATCAGTCTTCGTCGCGTCCAAAAAAAGCTTTGCAAATCAGAGTTGCAGCTGTCGCTGTATCCACTTACTTCGGACGGGAGTTTTTCTTCATCTAACTTTAGCAAAAAGATTTTTTTTTTTCGTAATTTTTGAGTTTTCAGTCTGACTTTCATCTATGATTTTTCTGTATCACTCCTGGCATGTCTGCTTGTTTGATCCCTTTTTTTCTTGCCATCTGAAAAACTGTGAGAATTTCTTGCCCAATTAATATCAAATTACGCCTTCGGCTCTAAGTCGTATAGCACGTTGATTGGTTGTTGTAAATTTGGTTTTTTGTTATTATTTTTTTCTTGCGTTTTTGGCCATTCGAAATTGAAATATATGAAATTTGCCGGTAATGTGAATTTTCGCGATAAATTTTCCGTCATGATTTGGTTTTCTTTTCTCAATTTTTAACTTTTTTGTATACCCAGTTGCATAAACGGAAATAAAGAAATTAGTGAGATGAGGATAGCAAGGTAGCGAAAATGAGAAATAGAGCGCGAAAAGAGAAGAGAGAGGCAGGTATAGAGGTAGAGTGAGAGGAAGACGAGAAAATCAGAATTGGAAAGTTTTTAGGGAGAGTTACGGGAAAGAAAAAGGTGGAGAGTAAGGAGAAAGGAGGGAGATAGAGGAAGAGTTAGGGAAAGAAGCAGAATGAAGTGAAGTAAAAGGAATAGAGATAGCGGAATATGAAATGAGAGATTAGAAGGGCGGAGCTGAAATGAAAAATATAATAATGACGTACAGAGACTTTGAACGTATGAAATACGACACAGATAGATATTTCTATCAGAAAAAAATCTTTCCAAGATGAACTTAGACTGACTCAGTTGTAACTCTAATAACGAATAAGAAAATACTACTGAAAATACGGAATATCACAACTGGTTATATAATACCTGGTTTCAGCCGTACCTAGTCTTCCTTACTCGTTTTACTTTGGACTCGATTTCGGCCTACGAGCTTGTGAATTTGCAACGACGTTTATAATTTCCTGTCGTTTTCGATAATTTTGCAGCTGTTTTGTTTAAGGGGCTATTATGGTATCTTAAGCTTGCGGGGGTGCCATTTTTATCGCCTTCACGTGTGGTGTGGCATGGCAGACACTTTGGTGGCCGCACTGCCGTTGGTCTCATTGGTCATATTGCTTACGTATTGTTACATTTCTTATGTAAATACTAGAGTTACAGTCTCAGTTAAATTGTGATTTATGTGCCAAAATTGAATATGCAATTTAATCTCACTTAGTTTAGTTTTAAATGAAAAATGTGAGACAACTTGATTGGTGTTGGTTAATCATAAATGATTAGAAGTTAAGTTGGTGAAATATTTAAGTTTCATATTTCGGTGCTTCTGTTTTGTATGATAACCAAGCCACCTTCTCAAAAACTAATTTTTTCTGATAGTTCACACATCCGATGAGTCCCTTCCATACTCAAGCTGAATTTGAGGCTGAATGCGATCATAAATTAAAATCTTTCCTAGACAAATCTGCATGATAAAGCTACTCGGCTTTGGACTCTATATTAAAGCTAAAACTAACTTCCCTAACTATCAGATTAGCTTTACTACCAAAAGAGATTGGAAATATGGTGAAGTCGCTCAGAGAGGTTTCAGTTATATGTAACCCCTGCGGATTAGGGGTTTAGAATATGCCCGAGGTGGGCACACCGGTCATAATGCTAATTCGATGGTTGATCTACGGATATGATGCCTCTCACCTCTCATTAACCATCTTCGCCTTCAGTATGGGAAGGAGGGATGACATGACCTAGAAGGTTCCACTGGTCCATACCAATCGCTCGCGACATAGTTGGGCAGCACCACAAGGGAGTACCGGAGTGTACCGAGTTCATATCCGGCCAAGGACTGTCAATTTCGACATCGCTCCCCAAAACCTTCGGGGAGTGTTTTTCCCGTTAACAACAACAACAACAACAGAGAGGCAATACCGTAAGAGTTCAAGATAAAGGAAAGGGAAGCTCGCTCTTCACTTTACTTATACCACTTCTGCATATTCCACATGTAAATGCTCCACAATTGCATACATATATCGACCTGTGGACTGTGATTATGCCCCTGCTAGCTCAAACCTCTCCATATCCTCTAACTCCAACTTTTCCCATCTCTTGACTTTTCGAACAATTTGAACTTTTTTTTTGAATTTTCTTCACTCCTCTTTAATTTGTGCTTGAAGTCAACTAGATTTTGTGGTTTTGCCATCTTCAATGTTCTTTCCGCTCTTCTCCATTTTTTGCACTACTTATTTGTGTGGATTTATTGTAGTGTCTTCCAAGCGACAGAAGCCACTACTAGTAGGGATTTCAATATCTATTTGGACAGTCAAGCGATTAATTAGGTTCTGCGGTAAACAGTGAAGCGGTCGGGGATGGTTTCTGAATGCCTGACCTAGCCTCGAACCTTTGTACAATAAGCGACAAGTGAGTCCCGAAACAACGGTGGCCGGATCTCTATCGATTATATACTTGTAGAGAGTTCGGGGTTCCACTTGTGTGTTTGAAGAGTTTTGGAAGTGTTGTCCTTGTCACATATTAATCCGGTAAGCTTAAGTACTTTTAATAGGATTCAACTATTCCTTTCTCTTGTTTCAGTTTTCCCCGCTTTTATTGCCTCTCAAATTTCTTCTAATTTTTTTCTCGTTATCAATATGTCCTTTTTTCTCTATATCCCGATAAGATGATCTTATTTCTATCTTTGTCTCCTTCTCTCGTTAGATTTCCTTTTTCTCTTTCTCTCCCACTTTGTATTTCACCTTACCTTTGCTACTCACCTTTCTCTACTCTGTACCTTCTCACGGGCGTGCCCTCCCCGGTTAAAAGTAAAATATCTATGCCACAGCGTCACCTACAGGATGGTCTTTATATGGACAGAATTTTATTTGTATCTAGGTATAACATTTGTGATAGGTCATGGAGCCCAGGTATGGAGTTTGAGAGACAAATGAATTATGAATGGATCTTCAATTAATTCTAACCAGTTCTTAACGGTTTCTAGGAGACATCAACATCTTCTACTTGATTGCCTTGATATTGTAGGGCACACGGAGAAACAGACTAGATATCCAGGATGTCACGACTGATGAGCTACTCAGATACTTAAGCTCCATGGGATGGTTATATTGAGGCAGTACTACCATTCTGGGCTGTGACTATTCGTTGTTCTTTTCGGAGACTGCGAGGTAAAAACACTGGTAAGCCGGGGCTCTCTGTAACAAGAGGTGAAGCTAAGTTACTTCGCTCTCCATATGCCAGCTCAGTGATGACAAAGGAAATAAACACTGGTTTAGTTGTTAAACAATGCAACTGCCAGCCCAGCTTTTACTTTCGACTCTAATATAAGAATACAAAAAAATATGTACGTATGTACATTTTCTCTTTTTTTAACAAGTTCTGGGTGAGTCTCTGTAGTCGCAAATACAGCAAATGTTGACTTGGAAGACTTTGTCGTCGCTTTGCTAATATTTAGCTGAAACCCCATTAGCAGATTTTACAAAAGCGGCACACCTTTCAACAACTACACAGTGAAGGTGGCAGCCGACAGCTGTCCTGTCGATCTATTTGCTAATACATAAATGTTTTGAAAATCTATGAGCCAGCAAATAAAGAAAATGTTAGCTAAATACCTACAAAACCGCCATACCCACCTACAATGAGACACAGTGTAGCCGGCAAAAATCATGTGCGCTGCATAAAACATGACAGACGTTTAGTAGTGGCCACAATCAATGAAGAAAATAAATTATCCAATTTAAAGGGTGTTGCAATTTGGACGTTTCGAAGTCATGAGTCTCAGCAATGAGGTTTGATGTTTAAGTAATCGACAAAAAAAGTTTATAAGGCAACGAACCACTTTAGCTAACGATTGATGATGGATAGGCCCAGAATATAGTAGCTAGATCACCTGAATTCCCACGTCGAATAATCGTCATTATGAACCCCTTTATCTGTGCTCCAACAAAAAAAGCATGTGAAAAACTTTGATATCCACTATGAAAGCATATTGCCAATCCAAAGCGTTTTACAAATATTCAATGATCATAAAAATAACGGCAATATTATGGGAATTCACAACTAAATGCAACAACAACAAAACAAAAACTAAACACTCGGTAGCAAATGGATTGACAACTAAGTAGCAACAATACTTTAAAGCGGCAGCAGCAAAAAACTTTGGTTGACACACAAGTTTTCGGTGTGTGACTTGCATGCAATTATGGTGAGTGCGAACCAACAACACCATATATGACGCTATGTAATAATATCTAACAACAAAATCTCACTCACCAACCACTTGGATCTGAAAATTTTATAATAAACAATAATAAATACCGCAATAAAACAGCAAGTTTTTTTTTGGTTCTTTAAAACAAGTGGCATCCAACGTTGGCATTTTTGTCTAAAATTGTTGCAGTTAGTGCTTTATCAATTGCTACCAAGTACTTAATCGCAAATGCAATGACAACATATTAACAAAAAATCTTAGATATATGAATATGTTTGTAGGTGTATCTATGCGAATTTCGGCGTTTGAAAAAGTTTGGTAGCCACTTGGTAGCTTTGCAATAAGTCAAAAAATTACTGCGCGTGCGCAACTAGCAACCAAAAAATATGTGCGCGCCATAAGAAGCTCACACAACTGCAAGTTGCAATACATGTGATAGGGTATTGTAAGTGACAATAATATATCAGGTAGGCATTTTTGTATCATTGGGAGAAATACAGAGCCGGTAGGTTGGAGCTTTGCTCCTGCCTAAATTTTCCGACAACTTTGTGTACTATATTTAATTAAATTTTATTGCATTTAATTTGATTTCACTTCATTTCATTAAATTCTATTTTATTTTGTTTTGTTTTATTTTATTTATTTTTTAAATTTTATTTTACTTAATTTAATTTAATTTAATTTTATTTTATTGGATTTTATTTTATTTTATTTTACTTTATTTTACTTTATTTTAAATAATTTTTTTTATTATTTCATTTTGTTTTATTTTATTTTATTTTATTTTATTTTTATTTTATTTTATTTTATTTTGTTTAATTTATTTTATACTACACATTTATTTAATTTAATTTTATTATATTTTATTTTAATTTACTTTATTTTATTTTATTTTATTTTTTTATATTTTTTTATTTTATGTTTTTTTTTTATATTTTATTTTATTTTATATTATTTTATTTTGTCTAAGCTGAAGTTAAATGGGGGGCGGAGAGTAGTTTATTATTATATGTATTTAGTTATTGGCTAAGCAGTATGAGCTGTGACACAGTGGTTGACGTACCCAACTCACACTCCGGCGGTCAGGGTTCGAATCCCGCCGCCACCGGTATTTTTTAATTATTAATTTTTTTTATTTTATTTTTAATTTTTAATTTTTAAGTGGACTGTAAATTTAATTTATTTAATTTTATTGTTGTTACTAAATGAGGGTGAGCGTTAGCACTAACGAGTTTGCAGTTAGTAGCAAAAGCTGAATGACACTCAGCACTAGGCTCTGAGACAGGCATCTGGATGACTGCTCACTTTACCCACATTGTATTTATTTAGGGACTGGTCCCTTCCAAAAGTATGCAAAGGAGGCTAGCACAGTGCTAAAACCACTATTTGTTGAAGCGGCTATAAACTATGTATTCCGAAAATTCCATAAACTTTCTGCGAATTACATTGGTATGTAATGCAGAAGATATGAAATGAACGAAATAATCATAGCTTATGCCGCGTAAACATATTTTATTTTATTTTATTTTATTATTTTTAACTATTTTATTTTATTTTTTATTTTATTTTATTATTTTTTATTATTTTATTTTATTTTTAATTTTATTTTTTTATTTTATTTTATTTAATTTCATTTTTTTATTTTTATTTTTTTTTAAATTTTGTTTTTTATTTTATTTCATTTCATTTTATTTTATATTATTTATTTCATTTTATTTTATTTTTATTTATTTTACCTTTTTTATACTTTACCTTATTTTATTTTATTTTATTTTATTTTATTTTATTTTATTTTATTTTATTTTATTTTATTTTATTTTATTTTATTTTATTTTATTTTATTTTATTTTATTTTATTTTATTTTATTTTATTTTATTTTATTTCATTTTATTTCATTTTATTTAATTTTATTTAATTTTATTTAATTTTATTTTATTTTATTTTGTTTTATTTTATTTTATTTTATTTATTTTTATTATTTTATTTAATTTAATTTTATTAGTTTACATTATTTTATTTTAATTCATTTTTTTGCTAATTTTTTGTTATTTTATTTTATTTTATTTTTATTTTATTTTATTTTATTTTATTTTTTTTTTAATTTTATTTCAAGTGTTAATCCGTTACCCTTCTTAAGACGAGGTGTGGCTACGCCTCTCGTATGTACTCATGTTCATATTTACTCATATAACGGTTACCTGTGCCGCTTAAATGGCGTTCATAATTTACAAGTGCGGCTCAACTTCAAAACCCACTTCTATTTGCCACTTTTGGCGGACGAAGTGTGCCGACTATTGTCGTTGCTGCTAGAGCAGTGATTGAGAATATTTCACAAATGTTGTAATTACTTGGCAGCAAGCTGTGATTTTGAAAAATCACTAAACCAACAAAACAGCCAACCGACTACTGCTGAGGTGACTAACCGTCAAACCAAAGCTAAATAATTATGGGTAGGTACCTACCTTTAGCGAAAAAATTACTACAAAAAACCTAAGAAAAATCGTTGCCAATTTATTGCCGGCTTATAAAGTCTATGTACACAGCGACTGCTTGCTTGATTCTGGCTTTCTCTTCATGCCCAAGCTAACGAGCTCTTGAGCAATAAAAAAAAAAAACACGCCAAAAATTAACAACTACCAATTTAGGTGCGCATGACCTAAAAGTAACGGGAAAAACTTTGTAATTACATACGGAATAACTGTTGGTAAACAATTACAAAAACAAATATACATCAAACTGCATACAAAATTTAGCTAGCTGTAATGTGACTCTTGCAGCCGCGCAAGCCTAAGCTCACATAATCTTGACAACCTCTGACATCAATAACCTCCCAACAACAATACTCATATACGCGTTCACCTCTTTAATGGCAACTTTATGACATTTCATCAACAACATCATCACCAATCAGCTGTCATATAAGGCACTTGACTTTTATTACACAGCACAAGTTGTTTGGTAGGTAATAAAATCAAAAGACACGAATGAGAGATACTTATTTCGGGTGTAATCGTACTTTGTATACTCAGCTGTGAGCTCTAGGAACAAATTTGGAATGAGATTCTCCATGCAAAGAATAATACAAGTTTTTAAATCTACTCTGATTGAGTTAATCGGTGTTTATAGCCTTATTACTATAGGTCTATTTGCAATGTGGGCGTGGTTATCTCCATATTGCCCTCGTTTTAACAGTTCAATGACTTTATGGAAATGAGAAGTTACTTCTCTTCGTGCAATGACTACTAGGTTTGGTCATAAAAAAAGTCAGTGCCACGTCCACATTTTTCGTAGCGGTAATGTCTAGCATATTTCCTGAAAAAGAATAGTCCGAGTGTCCCATATATAAAAATCTTTTTCGTGTCATGGTGTTCCTAAGCTTATATCTTCTTAAGGGCTTGGTTGATTTTTTTGAAACTTTGTATGTATATTTAAAGGATATGAGAATAGGTTTAAAACTTTTTTTCAGGTGTTTAGGGTCTCGAAACGCAATGTGGACCAGCTGTGACCCTAGAAGGTATTTCTCAGATATGGGTATCAAATGTAAGGTGTTAACAAGAGTTTTAAGGGGAATTTGTTTCAAGTCTAATGTATGAAGCTATTTCCGAGATATCGACCAAATTCTGGACCAGGTGTGTCCCTAGGAATTGTTTGTATGATATGGATATCAAATGAAACGTGTTGATAAGAATTTTAGCAGGGGATGGTTTTTAGTTCCATATGGGAGCTGGTTTCCGAGATATCGACTAAAATGTGGACCAGGTGTGACCCTAGAGAGTGTTTGGACAATATGGGTATCAAATGAAAGGTGTTGATAAGGTCTTTAACAGGGTCTGATTTTTAGTTTCATATGGGAACCCGTTTTTGAGATATTGACTCAAATAAGGAGCACATATGAACATGGAAGGTATTTTTGCAATATGTGTATCAAAAGAAAGGCGGCGATGAGGGTTTTAACATAGTCGGGTTCTTAGTTCCATATGCGAACGCGATTCCGACATATTGACCTAAATGTGGACCAGGTGTGGATCAGAGGATGTTTGTACGATATGGATATTAAGTAAAAGACGTTTTCGGGGCTCTTAACGGGGAGGGGTTCTAAGTCCAAAGTACAAAGTAGCAAGTGTTTGTACGATGTTGGTATCAAAAGAAAAGTATCGGTGAGTGTTTTAAAAGTGCGTAGTTCCCTGTCCCATGCCCGAACCTTTTTTCGAAATATCGACCAAAATGTGAGAGATGTTGATGAGGGTTTTAACTGGGTGTGGTTCTTAGTTCGATGCGAACCGTGTTTCGATATATTGTCCTAATGTGGAACACATGTGGACCTGTTTATTTATGAAAACTTAGCTTTTCATGCTAGCGATCTGAAAGTTTGTAAGGAGATAAACGAAATTTTAGAAGGTGAACGACCATACTCACAAAAAATATGGGGGCTATGGGGAAAAGGCGTGTTACCTCCTATACATACTTACTTTTTAAGGCTCAATATCCCTAAAAATGTTTGTATGGAGATATACGATATCAATACCACTCAAAAACAAAGTTTGAGTTATGGGAAAAGGGGACGTGGCACCTTCCATACAAAATTCTATTATTCGAATAAAGAAAATAGTTGCGTCATCGGGAATTTTGGAAATGAAATCAACAGTTTTCTTTTTGGTGAAGGGCGAAGTCCGCGGAGTCAGCTAGTATGTATATAAAATTGTAGGGAGTTTTTCCCAAATTTTGACTGTTTATTCCTTGGATACGTCCTCTCAACAAAGGATATATTTCCCCCCGCTAGATGGCGCGGTAGTTGTTATGTTTACACAACTCGTACAACAAAAACAACTCTGTTGCAGCACTAGATGACGCTGGAGTCGAGATATTGAAAGCTATTTTGCTACTTTTTACTATGTGTGTTTGTAATGGAGGGAAGGACTCTGTTACAAAAAGTTATTCTACTAGATGGCGCTGGTGTCGAGATATATATGACCCACTTTGTTCAAGTTTCGCAGACAAAGTCGCGGACATCAGCTAGTCTATAAACATAAAATTATAGGGTTTTTTTTGTAAGGGACCAGCTCAAAAACTACTCAACGAATTTTCGCCAAAGTTTTACAGTTTATTACTTGGCTACGTCCTCTCCATGAACGCTTAAGTCGCTATATTTACAAAATTCGAATTGATAGTCCGGTTTTATTCATATTTACCACTTATGTTTGATACATATACAAAAAATATTAGCCCGCTAGGTGGCGCTGGAATCGAGATATACAAAAAAACCTATTTATAATTCAATTTATCAAGTTTAGCCGCCAAAGTCGAGTTTATTTGCTAGTTTTTAATAAACTTTTAACAACATTTTAATTTTTTAGTTTATTTTCTTTAACTCATTACTGCTCTGACGAAAAACTTTAATTTCAAAGTGTCGGGGCTATAAAAACTTTACAAATATTTACATGCACTTGCACCTAAATGCCATTGCTTCACCAAAAAAACTACCTTTCATGTCATGACATCGCTGCAGGTTTCGTGCAAAGTGCAACAAGTTTGATTAATTGCTATGGAAGTGAAGTTGCAACGTGCTAAGTTTGGTTGATGGTCAGCCACTTGATGCATTTTGAAGTTTGCTGACTTTGGTTGAGTTGACAGTTTGCCAGTTTGTTATTGATATGCTATGCATGGCGCAAATATTTAGATTCGCATGAAATGAATATTTTTCGAATGCGAATGCTGCGTGAGAAATTGTGCTTGTGGAACTTTTTCGAGTGATTTCTTATGTCGTCATTAAGATCAGCATCGGACCATAAATATAAATTTTCTAAATATGAACATATCTGCTGCTGAAGTATGATCAAAATTTTGAGTATACAACTTCTTTCAAATCGATAGCAAGAGAATTTCGCAGAAATATTGTAAATTTTCAACCAGAGCGCCACCTAGCGGTATTTGATTTCAATTCTGTAGCTCACAGGAAGTTATAATAAATCCACTAATGGAAGAATTTCTTCTGGTTTATATTGCATTACTGTCGGGCTCGGGACCATGTATGTTCCAAATATGAAGTTTCTAGCTTAGCTTTAAGATGTGCGCATCTGCGTTATACCTAAAATTCCACATTCGCAGCATCGCTATCAACATAATTGTGGGCTTACTCGACTTCGACCTGACACCTAAGACATTCGAAGCATCCAAGACAACAAATATGTAATTTCAAAACAAATCCAACCACTTAGTTGGTTGGCTCTTCTAATTCTTGATTTGCTTCAAAAAATCCATAGTTGAATTAAAATGCATTGCAAATTAATAATGCCATCAATCTTGTAGTCATTACATGTATTTTCTTTCAAAGCGCCAAAGTCGTGAGAAATTTGTTTTCGTGTTATGTTTTAATAAATTTCAGAATCCTAGCAATGTTGTTTGAAGATGGTTTTAAATTTTCGAAAGTTGCTTATTACTGACTCTATGAAGTGGGATCCTGTGTCCATTTCAGATTCATGCAAATCATATTGCGCCTGTGATTTCAGGTAGTCAAATGAGGGTGTGAGGGTGACACCGATTGAGTGATCTTCGGTAGATTCAGATTCTTGGACTTTAGTTCGAATGTTTTGGTTAAAACTTATTATACGATGAAGGTTTAAGTAGCGCGGGTATATATTCTAATCCCCTTAACCTCTCGGATGGTGGACATTGTCCTGCCTGAACATTGGCTTGGTTCTGCTTTTAAAACTGTCTCTTATGCTTCCTCTTTTCCTTCTTGCCCACATCCTCCCATCGGCCTTCCTCTTCTCTATTGAACAAAAAAAGGAATACTATACTAAGAATGCTATTGCAAATATAGCGCAACGGATCTCCAGGCTGCCAGGGCTTTCGTTTCTAAATATATAAAAATCCAGAATCTTGATATTAGTTTCCAGTTGTACATTGACATTTATACGCAATTTCATCCACAACTTTGAGATATGGAATAGTTTTGTTTTTATCAACTTTGGGAAGAGGTGGGCTGTACCAGGCCCCCATATTATATATATATCGTTCATAGCTCCGAATTTATTTGGTTCAGATTATGTGTGCTATATACCAATCTGCATAAGTTATGAAAAAAGGAAGCCATGTTAAATAACAACGAGTCATGTTAATTTAACAGAGAGTTATGTTAATTTAACACGAAGTCAAGTTTTTCAACATGAGCTTTATGCTACTTTTACAGGAAGTCATATTAATTTAACGCGAAGTGAAGTTATTTAGTATGAGCTTCATGTTAACATGAGCTATAGTGTTGAAAAATAACAACCTGAAAAAGTGTTAATTTTACATGAAAATTTTGCTGTGTGTATAGACGCCTAAGTGGAAGATTGCCTTATTTCAAAATACTTTTCAAAAAACGCCCTTTCTCAGAATTTGTTAAGGCGGACAAAAAATCGGTATCGATGGGAAACTACCCCACTATCTTTCAAGCGGAACTCCACGCAATAGAATTATGTGGCAGAGAATGCCTCCGAAGAAGGCTATCCTCTAGGCGAACCTACATTATGTCGCACAGTCAGCGCCTTGCAGTCTTTCACTATAACCTCGAAGCTTGTCGATGAGTGCGTCGCAGTCCTTAATGATATGGGAGCCAAAAACAAAGTTTTGTTAGGTTGGGTCCCAGGGCATGACGGTAACGAAAAAGCAGATCACCTGGCAAAACATGGTGCTCTAACAGAATTTTATGGTCCGGAACCATTTTGTGGACTCACTAAGGCCCACGTAAAGGAGACCATAAGCAACTGGGAAAATAAACAGTTTAGGTAGCATTGGCTTAGCAGTCTAGGGCATAGGCAAGCCAAACTCTTTATAGAACTCTCACAAAGAGCATCAGCCAAGCTCATAATCGAAGGAGGGTGGATCTGCGAACCCTCACTGGGTATTTTACGGGACATTGCGGTCTGCGTTATCACCTGAGTAAGCTGAATCTGTCAGATACAACAATTTGTCGGTTCTGCGAACAGGACGATGACACGCCGGTTCACATACTCTGCGAATGCATTGCGTTAGCAAGAAAGAGAGTCTGCTACCTAGGTGGGGTCACTCTCAATCTGTTCGTTATATGGAATAAAAAACCTGAGCAGGTGCTCAAATTTATAAAGAGCCTCCGCATACAGCTAATTTGCCGCCCATAAATCTAAACCCAAATTTCTGAGAGATCAAAATTGTATAAAAAAAAAACGGTATCCCGATTTTTAATAAAATCGTATCTATATCTGTATCTAAAAGATTTATATCCCGTATATGTAGATATTGTGCTCGTTTTTTTTACCTGCCTACATATATTTGCAAACTTACAATCAAATATCCACTGTTTAATTTCAAAACGATCGATAAATTCTACTTACCACACGCTGTTTAATCGTAAAGCGCTTTATTTACATAAATTACGAGGCGAGACGTTTACAAATTATTATTACGCTCAATTGTAGCAGAAAGCCATCAATGTGATTAATCACAGTATTAACGCTGAATAGCATTAGTGGCAAACAAGCGATCGTAAAGTATGTTTGTGAGGTGGCGTAGACTTAGGCGTTTAAATACTGCCTTAATAGCGCTAGCAATGAGTTGCTGCCCATTTAGTAACTGACAAACAACAGCAACAACAACAGTCAATAAGTATGTATGTGCAACATTAGCAAATACTTCTAAGTGGTAGCTAACAACAACGGCAGCCGCTTTGTGCAACATTAACAGCGACTTTACCACCAACTGGTGGCCAACAAAAAAAATTATTTACTGATGGCTCTGTTTGGAAATTTGTGTAAGACACGACATCGTAGCGACAGCAAATGGAAAAAAATAGAAAAATATCCAAAATAACAAACCACACCGGTGACAGCGCACAGCGGCCAGAAGTAATGTTGTCGCCATCGGAACAGCGTGTGTGCTACAACAACAACAACAATGCCAATTTTAACTTATGCATACGCTTGTCGATCGCATCAACCAAGCAAGCAAACAAGCAGTCATCAGTAAATGAGAGGGAGGAGCACGTTGTTATCGCCACCACCGCCATCAACCACCTACGCCGCCTCAGCCCCTTTGATGACTTTGTCACAAATTGTTTGAACGTTGTTTGTTGGTCACTAACAACAAAGAAATGCGATTACCGTTTTAGAAAATTGATTATACGCCCAAGTCAACACTAAAGTTTTTATACCAAGGTGCACTACGAAGAATAATGGTACTTTCTTATAGAGCAAATTTTGTAAAATGGGGTTAAAATTAATAACGAATTGACTCGGTTTTTAGTATCACATAAAACTATTATTTTATTTTATTTTTCTTTATTTTATTTTGTTTCATTTTATTTCATTTTATTTTATTTTATTTTATTTTATTTTATTTAATTTTATTTTATTTTATTTTTTTTTTATTTTATTTTATTTTTTTTTTATTTTATTTTATTTTATTTAATTTTATTTTATTTTATTTAATTTTATTTTATTTTATTTTATTTTAGTTTTTATTTTATTTTGTTTTATTTTATATTATTTTATTTTATATTATTTTATTTTAGTTTATTTTATTTTATTTTATTTTATTTTATTTTATTTTATTTTATTTTATTTTATTTTATTTTATTTTATTTTATTTTATTTTATTTTATTTTATTTTATTTTATTTTATTTTATTTTATTTTATTTTATTTTATTTTATTTTATTTTATTTTATTTTATTTTATTTTATTTTATTTTATTTTATTTTTTTTATTTTATTTTAGTTTAGATTAGTTTAGTTTATTTTATTTTATTTTATTTTGTTTTATTTTATTTTATTTTATTTTATTTTATTTTATTTTATTTTATTTTATTTTATTTTATTTTATTTTATTTTGGTTTCTTTATTTTATTTTATTTTATTTTATTTCATTTTATTTTATTTTATTTTATTTTATTATACTTTATTTTATTTTATTTAATTTAATTTTATTTTATTTAATTTAATTTAATTTAATTTTATTTTATTTTATTTTGTTTTATTTTATTTTATTTTATTTTATTTTATTTTATTTTATTTTATTTTATTTTATTTTATTTTATTTTATTTTATTTTATTTTATTTTATTTTATTTTATTTTATTTTTTATACTTTATTTTATTTAATTTAATTTAATTTTATTTAATTTAATTTAATTTAATTTAATTTTATTTTATTTTGTTTTATTTTATTTTATTTTATTTTATTTTATTTTATTTTATTTTATTTTATTTTATTTTATTTTATTTTATTTTATTTTATTTTATTTTATTTTATTTTATTTTTTTTAATTTTATTTTTATTTTATTAGATTTGATTTTATTTTATCCATTTTCGGTTTTGTAAAAGCATACAACTGGGTATATAATATTCGGTTTCTTTCAAATTCGGATTTCAAAAGATGGCTTTGCAATGAGCTGCATTTTTTCTGTTACTTTTATATACACAGCTTCTTTGGCATCCTGGCTTGTTGCAGTCGCATATCTTGCGCGTTCATCTTGTCGATATTTTATTGGCGATTGAAATGTTCAGTGCTAAAGGTGAGCTTAGCTGCGTGTCAAGTTGCGAGCGAGGGTGCGCATGCGTCGTTGCACATGTCTTTTTTTTCTTTTTGCCACAGCTTGTGCTTGTTATTTGTTGCATTGCCATGCCTAATGAAAACTTTTTTGCTGCAGTCCAACTATTAATTTGCCAAACTGAAAACAATATGCTTAGTTACGGTAACAATGTTGTTGCTTCCTTGAAAATCTTTTTGTCTGACGTGTTTTTTCTAAGCTTAGTCGGTAACTAATTTCTGCGCATGTTTTGACAGTCAACTAATGAGTGGCATGTTGTTGTACACGCGTGCGAACAATGTTTTGACCTAACTGTACAACTTTTTTCTCTTGTTTTTGCAATGGTGAGTGTGCCGAAATCTTTGATGCGATTTGGTTGGGGGGAAATTTGACATCATCAGGAGTATTTAAGGTGGATTCAAAGACACCATTTATATAATTTTGAAGCCAAGAATTTTTTTAAAAATGTGTCTTACAATTTTGATAAGAAAACACAGCAGAGAACAAGTGATTCCCACATATGTTTCGACAATAGTGCAGTGACATTACAAGTAAAATGTCCTACATAAATTCAAAATTTAATAGACAACTACGAGAAAGTACAACTAAACATCTGTTGTTGTAAAGCAATAAATATAAATTGTAGTGATGTTCAAGCATTGTAAGATCCCTGTATTCAGATAGGTTGCCATTTTCCCATGAGGTAAAAGTAGCAAAGAAAATAGTATTAGAACGGCTAGTCGATCAACCTGAGCGCTAGTAGATGTAATATAGATCGCTTTAATGTCAATAAGGTATTGTAAAATCGTGATACATATGTACGTACTTTCTACATACTCACATACATATGAATGTAGAAATCACATTTTGACATCATCAAACACCTGCCGTGTACAAAGTGTCTGATATTTGTCACTCATCCGCCATGGCCCCCCAATAGTGAGCGGCATTGCACTATGGGTCGATCGGCTTAATTCAATGGCCAAACTTCTTCGAAGGATTTATGAACCCCTAGAAGTTGGCGACTGCGAGTACCGAAGAAGATTTAATGATGAGCTGCATGAGCTGTACGTAGACGTCGTCATAGTTCAGAAAATTAAAACCGAATGGCTTCGCTGGCTAGGCCACGGTGTGCGTATGAACGAAGATGCTCTGGTCCAGAAGGTATTCTTATCCGATCCCGCTGGTGGAAGTAGAGGAAAAGGGGAGACCACCAATCCGATGGAAGGACTAGGTGGAGAAAGATCTGCGATCACGCGGTGTTTCCAATTGGCGCCAGTTGGCTCAACAAAAAACATATTGCTGAAATATGTTGGACGGCCTTGCTTGATTCTAATGGTACATTTACACCGCACCAAATTTGGCGAATTTAAATGAGCCAATTCGACACCCGTTTAGGTGGGGTGCGATAAAGCCATGCGAGATAACGCCATATGGCTCTATCTCCCATCCAATTGCGAGGTAAAGCCATATGGCATTATCACGCTTCGTATTGAGAGATAATGCCATATTTTTTTTTGTCAATTGTGAAATTGGAAATAAAGCCATACAGAAATTTTGGCGCGAATATGGCTTTATCTCTCTTTGAATTGAGTGATAAGGCCATATGGCGTTATCTCGCATGGCTTTATCGCACCCCACCCACCGTTTACACTGGCAAATTTGCATTTGGCTTCACCTTCCCTGTAAGAATTTTCTACCAGTACAAAAAGCCACCGAAAGAAAATGCACTACCGTGATGTTTCCAACACCTGTAGAGTAATAATAAAAGAGGAGTCAAGAAGGTTTCTGTCTTTTCCTGCTGGAATTGGCCTATTAAAAAAAAAAACTAGTTGAAATTGTTATTTACAGCTGTGCATAATGCAAAAGTTATCACACGACAATTACCAATTAAGGTTCTTGCTGGGCAATCCTTTATGTGGAACACTCGCAGGGTTGCTATATTGAGGAACTGTGGATTGTATTGTTCGAGGTCAAACGTGATGGAATTCCGAATTTGGGAAATGTATGGAAAAAAGCGCCAAATTTGCCAAATTTGGTGCGGTGTAAATGTACTATAAGGCTATCCACTTGGGTGTTGCCACTTGGGGCGGTTAACATGATTGCCACCTGTTTAAGCGTTTTAAAATATTGAGGAAGGTATGTCAATATGTGTATAAAAGAAAGGTATTTTCGGCGACATACCGAGTAAAATATTTTCAAGTAGGGTTGCCACCTTACCGCAGTATAATTGTATATACGGTACTATCTCGAGAACCGCTAGACCGGACTTCGATGAAATTTGGCAGAGAGATAGTATGTTTGATACTAAGACCTTCCACATGGGTGTTGCCAGTTGGTGTGGTTTACAGGGTTGCCACATATCTAAATTTTTTGTTTAAATATTGAGCAAGATATACCAGTATGGGTATCAAAAGAAAGGTACTTTCAGCTGCGTACCAACCATGATGTCTTTACACACCTAGCGTTGCCACCTAACAGCATTTTATTTATTTCTGCGCTTATTGACCGATTTGGATGGAATTTTGTATCTCTATTAAATATAATTTATTTTATTTTAATTTTTTTCATTCTTTTCCTTTTTTTTGTTTTATTTTATAATATTTTATTTTTTATTTTTTTTTTTTACAGGCTTGTTGACTTTTGGTCAATAGCACTGGACTGGTTGCCCATAGTGCGTATTAGTAGCATACATAACTCTAAGGACCTCCATGTATTCACCTACCTATCTAAATCGTTGTAAGAGTATATGGTACACGACGGCTTTGTCACTGTGGGAGACATTCATAATTTAGCAGCTTGCTGGCCCACATAAAACCACCAGGTGGTCGTAACAAAAGCGATGATACAAATGACTTCAATGAAATGTCTACTGCAACCGAAACTTTGAAAAATCTACTTCATGGCTGGTTTCTTTTTGTTTTGCAATGCAATAATTTAACTATTTGTGGCGCTCGCTGACTGCCACCTTGCAGTTTCTTGGGCATTTGTATGCTTTGTTTCAAAGATTTTTCACCGGACAATGCATTAGATATTCTCAAGATGCCTTCAGCTTATCTTCAGCAATGCTGATTTCTACGGACATGCGCAGCTGGCAAATAAGTACGTGCTCAGCTTAAGTTAGCCACTCAGTTAAGCTCCCATCAGCTCTCACTCCTTCAACTATTTATTTAATCTCATCCGAGCTGCTGCATGTTAGTCTATTCATTATGGTAAGCAGATACTAAAATATCGCGCAATGCTAGATAGATAAGCACGAGTGCGATATGTATGTAGATAAAAGTCTTTTGGTCTGCGCAAAATCAACCTTGTGGGTCGCTGTTATATGCCACATGAACATGCGCTTGTGCCGCAAAGCGCCACTGTATGGCCGGTGGTATGCTCATTGTATGTTTGTCGTAAATTTATTGGTTTAGATTTTATCGCTGGGAAATTAATGTTGCATTTTACAAGTTGCACACTAGTTGCACTCGGTTGCATTGCTTTGGAAAAATTATAAGAAAACTAGTAAAAACAATAACCGCATATCAGTTTCGTTACATTTGTTTAGTAACTTTGGTGTATCAAGGTTCGCTTGGATCTAGCTTTTTTTTAAGATAATTAATAAATGTTTGTTGTTTACTAAGAACGCAGTAAATAAATATTCTAGTGTAAATATTTAAAACTAGTTCGTTTTTTAAGAGATTGGAAACATTCCAAATATCTGAGAAAATATATAGAAAAAAAATGAGATAAAATAAAATACCAGAAAAAAATAAAACAAAAAAATAATAATATATAATAAATTAAAAAAAATAAAAATAAAAATAAAATAAAATAAAAAGCATCAAAACCAATTAAAAAAAGGATAAAATAAAAAAGATTAATTTAAAAAAGTAAAAAAAAAAAAACATAAAAAAATCATTGAAATTAATTTAAAAAAAAAACAAATGAAATAATAAATAAAATAAAATGAAATGAAAAAAAATAAAAAAAAATTAAATAAACAATAAAAAAATAAATTAAAATAAAAATAAAATGAAATAAAATTAAAAAAGAAGTACTTATAATAAAAATATAAAAAGAAAAAAAGAAAAAAAAATTAAAAAATCAATAAAAACATGATATAAAATACTAAAAAGAATTATTTAAAAAAGTAAAATGAAAAACATAAAGCAAAAAAAATTAAATTAAAATAAAATAAAAAAGTAAAATTAAAAAAGAAAATAAAAAAAAAAAATAAAAAAGAAAAAAAAAAATATAAAAAAAATAAAATATAAAAAATAAAAAAAAAAATTAAAAAAATTAAAAAAAATGAAATAAAACACAAAAAGATTAATTTAAAAGAAGTAAAATAAAAAACATAAAGAAAAACAGTTAATTAAAAAAAGTAATGAAATAAATAAAAAAAAAAATAATTAAAATAAAATAAAAATAAAAAAATAAATAGATCAAAATAAAACAAAATGAAAAAAATAAAAAATTATTTAAAATAAATAAAAACATGAAATAAAATAAAAATAAAATAAAACAAAATAAAATAAAACAAAATAGAATAAAATAAAATAAAATAAAACAAAATAGAATAAAATAAAATAAAATAAAATAAAATAAAATAAAATAAAATAAAATAAAATAAAATAAAATAAAATAAAATAAAATAAAATAAAATAAAATAAAATAAAATAAAATAAAATAAAATAAAATAAAATAAAAAAAAATAAAATAAAATAAAATAAAATAAAATAAAATAAAATAAAATAAAATAAAATAAAATAAAATAAAATAAAATAAAATAAAATAAAATAAAATAAAATAAAATAAAATAAAATAAAATAAAATAAAATAAAATAAAATAAAATAAAATAAAATAAAATAAAATAAAATAAAATAAAATAAAATAAAATAAAATAAAATAAAATAAAATAAAATAAAATAAAATAAGATAAAATAAAATAAAATAAAATAAAATAAAATAAAATAAAATAAAATAAAATAAAATAAAATAAAATAAAATAAAATAAAATAAAATAAAATAAAATAAAATAAAATAAAATAAAATAAAATAAAATAAAATAAAATAAAATAAAATAAAATAAAATAAAATAAAATAAAATAAAATAAAATAAAATAAAATAAAATAAAATAAAATAAAATAAAATAAAATAAAATAAAATAAAAAAAAAATAAAATGAGATAAAATAAAACAAAATAAAATAAAATAAAATAAAACAAAATTAAATAAAATTTTAAACTTATTAAAATAATCAAGATTTTTAGCGCAAATTATGCATTTGCTTCAATGTTAATGTAGTATTAAAATGCCGTACTTGTTAAAAATTTCATTTAACCAACGCAAGTATTCATTTCACTTAATTCTATAATCAAAATCACCTAACCAGGTTTTATCCATGTCAATGTGACGACGAATTAACTTAGATCAAGTAAGATCGAAACGCTTTGTATGTACTAACTATGCCCGTGGTGCCATTACACGCTCGCATGTCAATCGATTTGACGCCTTGGCAGTTTGATTACTTGATTGGGGCAAGTCGTGTGTGAGTCGCCTATGCGTTTGCCGTACACAACTTGGACTAAAGTTAAAATGAGTCGAGTTGATATTTAGCATTGATTACATTTAATGCGGCACAATAAATTTCTAATGAGTGCGATTGAGTGATATACTGACTATCGTGCTTGACTGGCCTAAACATAAAACCAATTTAAGACAAACGCATTAAGAATACTCGTAGCTGCGAGCTATTGAGTTAGTGCGACTCGAGTGATGGAACCATTGAACATTCAAAGAAGAAAACAAATAAATAAACTATGTGGTTGATTTTTTTTTCAGTTTCAATTTTTGTGCTTAATAGATTTTACACTCTGCCCATACCAGTGGGTATAATTTGTCTAGCGTGTGATATCTTACGGCTGCCATTGGCTTTTTACCGCCTTTTTGTAGTCTTTTTTCGTGTTTTTTTCATGTTGTAACTTACTTGTTCGTTTATTAATGATAGACTTTTTGTACTCTTCGATTTAATGTCCGCCTTGCATGCCTTGCATATCAGAGCAATTTAGTTTCGTTACTTCTTTGTGGGTTAATTGAAAGTTAATTTATTTAAGTAGTTATTTGCTTAGAGCGGGGTTATTCGACAGTTATTGGGGCTCATCGTTCTGCCTTTTGATATTTGATATGTGTCATATATTTGATTGATAGTATAAAAACGAATAGTCATAAAGTATATTAAATTTAACACATAAGTGTGTATGGGTATTCTTTAGTGCACACTAGGGTGGCCCATGGGAGAAGGGCAAAACTATTTTTAGTAACACAACAAAGTTGGAACATTAGTAGGTTTTAAAACCATAGCGAGAGAACGGAGAGCTGAACTGCAAT
>CAXKVI010000002.1:14868534-14870101 GCA_964058755.1 Campiglossa producta | reverse complement strand
CCGCACTTTGTTATGAATGCCTCATTTGTTTAATAATAAGAAAAGCATAAACAGAGCATGGAACGGCTGGTGAAGAATACAACAAATCAACAAGTGTTTGCATTTAAATTGGAATAATTAAGCGAAACAACATACAGACAAACATACATATATACATAGGTTATCAGTCTCGAGCTCCGTGAATATTCCGTAGGTTGGTTGTTTGTCAAAGGGGCTCTACCAGCATAACACTGCATATAAAATATCGTTAATATTCAGAAGCAAATGAATAAGAACTTAATCTCCATATGCAGGCGGTCTGACATGCCAGCGACAGCAACACACAAACAACAACAAGTGTAATAACGCCAACGCAATACAATGCTACGAGGAGACGGCTTCAGCTTTATGAGAAGCGCACTTGTCACCACTGCAATGCGCTACGCGTTGGGCATATTTTGTGCAGCGATTGTGGCATACCACCGCTGGCAACAGCAGGAACAACAAGCAAACTGCAGGCCAGCCAACGCATTTTATTCTTAATTCTTTGCGCACATGCTTTGATTTAAAAAATTCCTTAGGTTGATGATGTGGTTGTTGATTGTTCGTGGTTGTTGTTGCAATGCCACCAATTGACCTTCCACGAATTTGTCTTCCATACAAAAGTGCACGTGCAACAAACAATGCGGGAGTTTGTAGGAAAGTGGAGACGATGGGAAAGTGCCGAAGATTAATCGGGAATTTAAAAGAGCATTTGTAAATTAAGGTTCAAATTTGATTGTCTTGAATTTCTTGTATGTCGGTACATTCTTTGGCAACGATATAAATGGCATGTTGAGAATGATATGAAAAAAATAAAAATAAAATGAAATAAAAAAACCAAATAAAAGTAAAATAAGTAAAGCAAAATAAAATAAAGTAAAAAAAAAATAGAATAAAATAAAATAAAATAAAATAAAATAAAAGAAACTTTTCAAACTTTTACTAAAAAAAAAAATAAAAATAAAATGAAAAAAAAAAAAAATAAAATGAAATAAAAAAAACCAAATAAAAGTAAAATAAGTAAAGCAAAATAAAATAAAGTAAAAAAAAAATAGAACAAAATAAAATAAAATAAAAGAAACTTTTCAAACTTTTACTAAAAAAAAAATAAAAATAAAATGAAAAAAAAAAATAAAATGAAATAAAAAAAACCAAATAAAAGTAAAATAAGTAAAGCAAAATAAAATAAAGTAAAAAAAATAGAATAAAATAAAATAAAATAAAATAAAATAAAAGAAACTTTTCAAACTTTTACTAAAAAAAAAATAAAAATAAAATGAAAAAAAAAAAATAAAACAAAACAAAAAAAAAATAAAATAAAATAAAAGAAACTTTTACTAAAAAAAAATAAATCAAATGAAAAAAAAAATAAAATAAAATAAAACAAAACAAAAAAATAAAATTAAAAAAATAAATAAAATAAAATAAAACAAATAAAAATAAAATAAAAAGAAATAAAATAGAATAAAACAAAATATAATAAAAATTAAATAAAATAGAATACAAAAGAATAAAATAAAAAAATAATGTAAAAAAAATAAAAAAA
>CAXKVI010000002.1:14856034-14863534 GCA_964058755.1 Campiglossa producta | reverse complement strand
ATTCATACAAATATACCGACACTTAAAATTCTGAGCATCTTTTTTGGTAGCAGCTACTGCATTTAGATGGTTCTTTCACCATTAATCGGCTGACTGCCCTCATTTGATGCATTTTTTTTTGTTGATGAGCATTCAAGCGAAGGCAGCTGCAAACAATTCAAGCTTCTTCAACTGACAAGGTGCAACCCAGCAAAAAAAAAAAACTTTAAGGGTACTTAAGTGCGGAAGAAAGTTTTGTAAAGTGTTTTGCTGTGAGCCATCAGTATTTGGGCCACTAACCAAGCGGCGCGAGAATTCAAATAATTTGGTGTTTAATTTATGAGCGACAACTTCGCTGTCCAAAAACGAGCTTGAAATGATTGGTTTGCACAGCAATTTTTGGTTGTTATAAGTTACAATAAAATTAGCCATGCTCTGCCATGCCACGCCCTTTCGTACGCATATGTCTATTACACTGACGATGTGACCAATTTCACCCAAGCACTTGTTGCTGCATTCTGTTGCAAGTTGAGTTGATTTTACGCTTGCGGCTTCTGCGTTGTTGTTCGCTGTAAAATTTAGTTTGCAAACAACTCTTATTTATCATGCTTAAATGAGAATGTTGCACAAGCTAATTACTTGTATTACGAGTATGTGGCAGCAAAAGGAAGCACTATAGCACTATACTAGGACACTTGCCACAAGCTAAAAGTGTTGATGTTGGTCACTTTTTTGGTGAAGAATGTCACACAAAAGTTTTTTTTTCTGATTTCTCGGTAATTGAAGGTTGGTTCTGAAAGTAAGTTCCATATAGCAGGCGGAATAAATGTACAAACGTACGTGACCGATATAATTACACTATGTAACCGCAATTTTATTTTTGATGAACATAGTTATATTCCAGCACGTTTTTTGTTTATTTGAACTAGGTTAGGTTAGGTGACACCTGTCCCATTTGAGAAGGGTAGCACACTTGTGTACGCTTACCGCCCGTTAGGATGCCACATATTCATCGGTAACACTAACTTGCAACTATTTGACAAATCGCTGCGTAGCTACAATAAAACTTCGGTTAAGGAAAACGTCTATCTTCGATATATCCGCCAGAGTAGCTGAGCAGGAAGTTTTTTGTTGATTCCACCACATACATAATCGTCCATGCAGCTCCATGCAAAATATACAACCGCACCGTATGAGCCTTTATCGAGCAATATAAGGATGTGCCTTAATGAGCCCTAGCAGTTTCCAAGATCGTGCGTCATCAAAAACTGTGCGAAAGAGACCTTGACACGGCGGTTGCTTGCTACTCTATCCTACTAGGGATTATTTCGAAGGAAGTACCAAAGAGTGATGTGCATTCTCGAGAAGAGAACCAACTGCGTTTTAATTGGATGAACAATCGACCAAATAGTCATAACACCCAGCTATCCTTGCATGGCGTCGCCCACGGTAATTAGGAACTTTCGCTTGAGCAGCATTATCAAGTCATCAGCATGGGCTACCGGTTGACAGCCGCTGCGTTCGAGGCTATGGAACAAATCGTCAAACACTACGAACCATAGAAGGGGAGAAAGAATACATCCTTTTTTTAAGTGAAACGAGGAGAGGCTGACTAACCCGAATTGCATATTCCCAGAATTGGCGATACAGACTAACCTGTTAACCTGTAAGCTGTTATTCTTATAGCCAGCATATGCTGAAAAAAGGAGATTATTTCTGTGCAGCCAACGGAGAATCACTCTTCCCAACAAGTGTTACTTTGGACTAAGTAGACAATTGGGAAGTAAAGTCCTCTCTCTACAAACAAAGATCACGCTCTATAAGTCTCTCATCATAGCAGTCCAGATGTACGGCTCGGAATCATGGACAATGTCAAGAGAAGATGAGATGGCCCTTGGAGTATTTGAGAGAAAAGTTCTCCGGAAGATTTATGGTCCTTTCCGTGATGCCAACGGCGAGTATCGAAGGAAATTTAACGATGAGCTCTACGAGCTTTACGCGGACCTGACCATAGTCCAGCTGATTAAAACCCAAAGGCTCCGCTGGTTAGGAAATGTTATGCGAATGGACAACGAAGCTCCAGCACGGAAGATTTTCCTATCGACACCCGAATTCGGCAGCAGAGGAAGGGAGAGGCCTCGACTGAGATGGAAACAACAAGTGGAGGAAGACTTGAACTCCCTTGGGCGCCAGTTATCGCTAAAAAGGAATAACTGGCGTGATTTGATACGAAACGGCCAAAATCGGCTAAGCTTAAGTGAATCTCACCGCTCATTGTCCAGCTACCATCTACATCTCTTAAGTTATCCAAGGGAGCAGGTTAACCGGAGAGAATTTTCCTGAGTCTTTCGGAGTCGCTGGACCCCTCCATGTTTTCGATCAATCTCACAAAGATATACTGATCTTAGATTTGTAATGAGCCCACAGAATTTTGTGGAGTTCCCAGTCAGAGGGGTGTTTAGTCTTCCTGACTTCGTCTTTCTGAGTTTCTCGGAGTCATTGCACTGCTCCTTTTTTCGCAGATGCTTTTCCATTGTGGAAAAACTGGGCCACCCCTTTACATTCCCGTGCTAGATTTGCCAATCAAGGCATAACCTGGGAAAAACAACCCAGATGCGCTTTTCATGTCAGGCCGTAGTCTGAGTGTATTTGTTGCTATTGATAACTGCGCTCCTTTTTCGATGTCGAAAATTTCGAAAATCACATAAATTGACAAAATTTTAGTAAAAATTTAGATATTTGCATGAAATTTGGTAGACAGGTTATTTTCTGGTCAAATCTAAGGTTGCTATTGAAAAAGGGTGAAATCGTATGATAACCACGCCCCCTTCTTCGGGAGGAATTTTTGAAAATTCGATTGGTCTAACTCTTAAACTCATTACGGTAGACCGATGAAATTTGGCACAAAGCATAGTAGTATCGTTGGGAGTATACTTGGGAGTATACGCCCACTTTCGATATCGAAACTTTCGAAAATCACATAATTTAACATATTTCAGTAGCGGAAATAGCTAAAATGATATAATTTGGTAGGATGAACCGACTAGTCATTCTATTATGACTTTTTGACAAATTTTTAAATGTGGGCGTGGCACCGCACACTTTTAAGGGAGGCATTTCTAAAAATTCGACTGGTCATAACTTTTAAACTGATTACTTTAGATTCATGAAATTTGGCACAAGGTATACTAGCATAATAGGGAGTATATCTGAAGAAATTGGACGAAATCGCTTCTTGATCACGCCCACTTTCGATATGGAAAATTTCGAAAATCACATAAATTGACATAATTCGGCAAGGTAAATAGCTAAAATAGTATACACTCGTTCTGAAAACTACCGCTTGGTATTTAATATTCCTTCCACCCGAACTTAGACTTCCTTACTTGTTATTATTCATTTTTCGTACTTTTCCAACTCGGCTAAGTAAAAAAAGGTTATATTTTCTAGTGTTAATTATCTTGCAATTATCTTAACAGAATTCTTAAATATTTCACAGACTACCAAGTCCCCTCAAAGGATCGTTATTACATTTCACCATTATATTTCAACACAATCGATATACGATCTTAAGTATTAATAAAGGCACATATTTTAAAACCTGTCATATTTACATGTAACATGAAGCTGCCAGATTTGCCACATCTGTAAAATATTAAGTGATAAACCAATATACTGAAACGTGCCTTATCGTTACGGCAGATAAGAAGGCGAGCATGCAAAGCGTGGAAATATTTTTTTTAGTGCTGTGGTAATAGTTGCGCATACTTATTAGTTTGTATGTTAGACCGGCTGTGAAGAAATCTTTTTTTGCTTCTTCTGATTTTTATGGATTTCAAAAGAATTGTCGAATATAAAATTGCTCCTTTTTTATTTAAACAAATATTTCTTAAACAGTCTAATGCACATTTCAAAAAAACAGGACCACCGTGCGCGTGCGCGTGCATCACACATAACAAGGCATACGTGCAAGGATTCAACACATAGCCTATCGTCAACAATAATAAATTATAAAAACTTGTTTGACAATCAATCGAAAAGATAGAGCAAAAAACGCTTGCTGATGGCAAGATAAGTTTAGAGTTCAAATGAGGCAAGTAAGAGGTACTTAAGTAAGCAACTTTGAAGTCATTAAGTAGATACGCAGGATGAAGTCCCAGTGGAAATCACAACCAATTGTTCTCAGTTTTTTGTTGTTGCTGTTGATTGTCGTTGATTGCAAGTCTCTACTGATGATTGCTTATCTGCGGCGCAATGTGGGACCGTATATAAAAAATTTAAGGCAAAATCAAATATTTTAAGGCTGAATTATTAAGATTAGTTGGGAAAGAACTGATCAAAAATTGTTAACTTGGAATACATTTTTTTAACTTGAAAATATCACAAGTGAACGAAATTAAACACTGAAGATGGTGGAACGGCGAAACCGGTTTGTCACGAAACTAAAAATGACAATGAATAACTATTTATATTTCAGGCCCTTGATAGAGTTACTTTATTTTTAGAAGCATTTCTGCAAAATACCCCAAGGGGCGGCGCTTACAAAACATTCAGAGAGAACTTAAACTCTATCGCTTATCAGCTGATATTTTTTTTGCACTCTCGCAAGCACTTTAAATGTGAATTTTTAATGACCCGCTAGAATTCATTTAAGATTTCTACAAAACGACGTTGAATGAGACGATAAGAAAGACAAGACAAGACGATCCTTTTTTAATTCTTATTTTAGTGACTGAACGATTTCTTTCATATATAAGAGAAATACCTCGATGACCGAGCGTGCTGGTGTTTTTTGCAGCAGTCTTACTTACCAACATAAATTTTTCAAATAAGATTTCCGAAAAATATCAAAGAGGTGGGAACTTTATAAATCACCTCAGTAAACATACCCATGTGTAAAATCTTAGAATGAAGCATACCATCCATATTAGAGTGATTCAAAAAAAAAAAATGTCGACTTGGTCTTATCCCCTAAAAAGGTAGGTATTGATGACAAAATAAGCCTTGCAAAAATTAGCGCTCTAACTTAACCCTCATTTTGTATGGGGGAAAATGGCATTTTTTTCAAAGTTAATTTTCTTTTAATTTTTGAAATTTTCTTCAAAACACTCTTAAAATTGACGATTTGAAGCTTCCAAAATGCTAAGTTTCACGGGGTAAGACCGACAAAATCCATTTTTTTTTTTTAATTTGAATCACCCTAATCCATATAAAAAATTTCGTCCAAATCGGTCGATAAATTACCGTAAATGATTCCATAATGATCCCAAAATGACCTAAAAATGATGTAAAAATTGCCCAAAATGGTCCTAAAATTACCTCTAAATGATCCCAAAATGTCATCAAAATGATGATGATGACCAAAACTACCCCAAAATGTTCCCAAAATATTTAAGTACCTTTAATTTGATACCCAATGTATCTTACACAATATTTAAAAAAAGCATGATAGATGGCAACCCTGTAAGCCAAATTTCATCGAAACCGGTCAAAAGGTTGTCGAGATAATACCAGATATACAAATATGCAAATACAATGCGTTTTGGTGGCAACCCTACTTGAAAATGTTTCATTTGGTATGCCCCCGAAAGAAACTTTGATTTGATACTCATATTGACATACCTTACTCAATATTTAAAAATACACTGCCCCAAGTGGCAACACCGAAGGGAAAAGTCTTAGAATTAAGCATACTATCTCTACGCCAAATTTCATCGAAATCCATCAAAGCGGTTCGCGAAATATACTGCGATAAGGTGGCAACCCTAGGCGGCAACCTTACTTCAAAATATTTTAGTTGGTATGTCGCCATATGGGCATATATTGCTCAATATGTAACCGCCACAAGTGGCAACACCCAAGAATCAAGCATACTATCTCTGTGCCAAATTTCATCCAAATCGTTCAAGCGGTTTTCGAGATAGTGCCGGATATACAAATCGTCGGCGATTATGCAAACTAAAATACAATTTGTCAATTTTTGAATGAGATAATTGAAGTCGAGGACACGATTATAAAAGCCTGAACAGTAATCGATGACAATCGATTCAAGCTGATAAAAATCGATATTTTTCAGAAATCCGCTACTATTTAAATCGATTGAGTTCATAAAACTGATAACTGCCTATATAAAATATTTAAACTCTGAAAAAACAAAAAAAGGTTAAAACCGACAAAATTATCAAAAAAAAAAAAGAAATCCTAGAATTCCTATAGATACGATAAAACGAAAAAGTAGTAAATTTGGAAAAATAGGCTATAATATTTTCGAAATTCTTGGTAGGGACAGATAAAAAATCGATGAGTGGTTAATAATCGATACATTTGCGATCTCTAATACAAATTGTAATCGATCAGTATTTAATAATCGATACATTTGCGATCTCTAACAAAAGTTGTAATCGATGAGTAGTTAATAATCGATAAATTGCAACCTAACAAAAGTTAATAAATTTGCTTGTGAAAACTATATAAAATCGATATCTAGGTACCTATGTATGTAATGATAAAACTAAAAACATATTCAAGCTCAATATAGTTTCGATCTTCATCAAGGAAAAAGTTGGAACTTATGTATGCAAGATTCAATATTTACGTCCTTATCTCCAAAACATCCTTCAAACCAAGCCAAATCCGCTGAACTGCTATTTTTTGTAATTTGTCACTTTGCTGTAGGTAATTTGGCAACAACAACACTACATAAATAGATTAACAAAAAGCGAGTAGGCGGCTATACATGATTGAGAAAGAAAGACAAAAATCTTTAATAAATTCTTTCATCATAATTTCATTGGAAACATATTGTTGCTATTTGCTGCTGTTGATAATCACACAAAAGAAGTGGATATTTATTTAGGATGCAATTGCATGCTTCATTAGGCTCATCGCCTTCACAATGTGGCGGCCATGTCTGTACACTTGTTTGTTGTTGTTTTGAGCCAAGGGACTAGTCCGTGATTCAGCATTCAGATGAAGACACTTGTACGGCTTAGGTTTCCCACACATTTCTGGTATGCATGCACGTGTTCATCGTGTCCTTTTTCATCCTGTGAACACCACAGCAATGAATGTGTAACACAAAAAAAAAAAAACAGGGCAAACAAAAGTGCATCACATACATTCTAGGGGTAACGCTCGTTTCCTAAGTTGGTCTTGATTTTGCCGGCAAGGTTTGCATCCAGTTCTCATTACGTTTACGAGTAAGTAATTAACATGCCTTTACATGCTCAGCAGCTTAACTCCGCTCAACTCGGCTCCTTTTAAATCAAATGCGATTTAGTTGCGCTTCTTATTTGTCTCGACCGCTTTGGGACTTTGTTTGCTAGTTTTAATCTTGATTGGCTAAGTGCCGACTGATTGTTTGCCCATTGCTGTCTGGTTGATGTTTGGTGTGAAAAAATTGTAAAATGACACAACAACAACTATCACCTACATTCATTAATAAATATCGTAAGCAGAGGTGGAGTTAAAACCTGCTTCGTAAGGGAGAAAGGACAGGATGTGAATTATTTGTTATTCAAA
>CAXKVI010000002.1:14843534-14851034 GCA_964058755.1 Campiglossa producta | reverse complement strand
TTTTCTGTTAATTTCGTTTGTTGTTGTTGTTTTTGTATAACTCTTTAAAGTCCCAAAAAAAAAAAAGAAGGAAAAAGTGTAAAGCCACAAGTAAGTAATCACACACAGCCGGATCGTTTAACGTTTTAACTTTGAACAAATCTCATGCAGGTGTTCAAAATTTGTACGCACAAACAGATAGACAAGCGAACATTAATGCATACATACATATATTCAGTCTACAATAAAGATAAATGTATAAATTTGGATGAGTATTCATGCATGCGCATGTTTCTATGTATTTACAAAGTCATTTACTTAGGCATATAAACAGACAAAAAATATTCATGCGCACGAGAGGCCTGGCGAGCTAACGAAAGACTTAAGAAACGAACTTGCTTCAGTGAATGCAGCTTCTTTTGTTTGTTTGCTGCGTCGAGTGAAATGTTTGCCGGTGGAATACTTCGATGTACATATTTGCTTGTTTCATTCTGTTACATAAAGCTTAGACACACTGACCCATGATATAAATTGATTAACAATATCTAAGTATATAAATAATGGAGCACAGAAGGGCATGAATGAAAATTTTTCTTTCGCCTAGGGTGGGTTGCTTTTTTCTCTTAGCATGAGGATAGAATTTGTATTAAAAAAGCTTCCTCAACATTTTGGTTTATCCCACTTAATGAAGGATTTTAAAATATTAACTAATGGATTGAATAAATATTGGCAGGGTTCTCCTCGAAAGCCAATGAAAAGTAACAAGATGGAAGTTTTTTTTGGGAGTGGGAAGTGTTAGACATCTTATGGAGAAAAACTGTAGTTGTTCCTGTAAGCACCAAACTGTAAGCCCTCAGTATGAACAAAACATACCTGCATGGCTTGCTATTCCGTCTTTGAAGGATACATACTTTAAACTCGAAGAATAATATCTGTTCGCCAGCAGTCTCAAAAACGGCTGTTAGTTACTCTGTGCAATATACAGTAGCCGAAATGTGTGGTATGTTCGGTGGGCTTAGGACACGCCACATAAAAACTACTTCCAAAAAAACTGAATTGAATAAAGCTTTGGATGAAAATCCTCCGATTTACAACCTTTGAAGTAAAATAATCTATGTCTGTCTGATTGATGTTTGAGCGAATGCGAAGATTGATATCACCACCTCACAAAAAATGTTATTGAAAGGGCAAGGCGTAAAAATAGCCAGGCCTTGTTATTTTCGGCCCAGTAACCAGTATAAAGAAGAAATAAATGCGAAGTCAAAGAATTGTTTTCGCAGTGAACAAGAGGGAACAACTCGTTTGAACCCCCTCACAATATATTCAAGATATCATACACACTTACTCACCTCCAGACAATTAGACACCAAAAAGCAAGACTTAAAAAGCGGACATAAACCAAAACCAAGCTTGGAAGCGAATGATATAAAAATTTAATAGAAATGGAAAGGAGAAAAACTAGGAAAATGACAAGGGAAGGTGTAGGAATAGAAGAAGTTACGGCCAGAAAATTTGATTAGTTTTGTCTTGGGCCTGGCTATATTTTGCCTCTTAAAATCATAGGTCTGCCAAAGAAAGCATAGGCAGGCCCTAGCAAGTTTGGCCCAGCCTCTGAGGCAGTATCGAGACCGGGCACCTCCACATCACAGTCCTCTTCCCTATCCATTGAATTATTACAATAACTGATATTTTTTCTGCAATCGAACAAATTGAATTAAATGTAACAGTCGTGGAAAAACTAAGATGCCTCTGGATTGGAAAATCTAGGCCGGTTCAAGGTGGGAAAACATAGCAGGTTCTGGATTGGAGAAACTAATTAGGTTCTAGTTAGAAAAAACTATCTGTGCCTTATTTCCGCAATGTGAACAGTCGTGGAAAACTTGGGTAGGCCCCTTACAGCCCCTTGCTAGATTTTTCAATCAAGGTATAACCTGGGAAAAACTAGACAAGGCTCCTTGCAGAATGCAGCCCCTGGCAGGCACTAGGCAGAGTTGTCTATTCTAGGAAAATTTGAGCCTGGGCCGAGGTTAGGTGTAAGTATAGATTTTGATGAGATCTCGCACTTTACAACATCGCCGTTTGATCCAAAAGTATATGTGCAGGCCCTGAAGCACATCCATGATACGTCTGTTGTCGCCCATCTTCAGCTCTGTCCGGTGAACGCCGTCTAGCATACTTCAAGACCTCGCGTTGCTGAGAAGGAACGTCATCTTCCTCGAGAGATAAGGGTCACTCTGGCTCAATTACGTTTTGGATATTGTAGCAGATTAAACTCCTACTTATTCGGACTGAACTCTGACGTGCCGAATGCATGTACGGCATGCGGATCGTCTCCTCATAACACCAACCACCTTTTCACTTGATCTGCGGAGCCCACTTTTCTAACACCCATTTCCCTTTGGTCTAATCTTGTAGAAACTGCTAGTTTCCTCGGACTCCCGTTAGAAGACACTTCGTTACAATAACAACAACAACAACAACAACAACAACAACAACAACAACAACAACATAAGTATAGATTTTCCGCCATCCTCTCTCAATGAAAATCAACACTGAGTATGGCGCATTGCGGAAACCGGTTTGTTAAAAAAAAAAAAAAATTTACAGGGGATGAAGGAAAGTCGTTCCAAACTAGTTCAGCTGTTCATCCTGTCGGAAATATTCACCTTCAAAAAGATGTATGTTGATCAGAAATATTATTGCATATAGTCAAATAATAATCTAATTATAAATCAATTGAAAGATACAATCAGTATTTAATGATCATTAAATCACAACAAAGTTAATCAATAAATATTAAAATTTTGAATCATAATCACATTTAATTTTAAAAGTTGTTAATTCTCTCACCTGCAAATTGTCAATTGTTTATATGTTTTCTTTGTAAATCCATCTTAAAAGTGCTACACAGCTGTTCGTTGATTGTCAACTCATAAGTATGTACAAACAACATATTCCGTCACATGCATGCGTTTTAATGTATCTATAAAGATACATACATAAAAAACCGAATGTCGCAGTGGCGTAATAAAAGTCGCTTACAGCATTCTCTAAACTATAAACAGACAATAAAAATGGACAACAAATGCGTTGAAAACAAATCACAAGCACACCCGCCCCATCAACATAAACCAGGGTTCGGAATTATTCATTTATGTATCTACATTCAAGTACGTTCTTATTTATGCATTCGCATTCACGAACATGAACATTAGGGTGATTCAAATAAAAAAATTTTGGTTTTTTGTTCGGTATTACCCTCTGAAACTTGAGGTATTAACGAGAAAATAAGCCTTGCAAAAATTCAGCGCTCTAACTTAACCCTTAGGGGTGGCTATTTTTTTCGCCCTTTCCCATACATTTTGTATGGGGAAAAATGGTATTTTTTTCAAAGTGAATTTTCTTTCAATTTTTGAAACTTTTTTGAAAATATTTTTACACACTCTTAAATTTGAAGCTTCGAAGCTTCCAAAATGGTAAGCCATGTGCGAATATCTTAACTATTAAAATAATTACAGCCATTTAAAAGGGTTAAGTTAGAGCGCTAATTTTTTGCAAGGCTTATTTTCTCATCAATACCTAACTTTTTAGGTGGTAAGACCAAGTCTACATTTTTTTTGAATCACCCTAATGAACATTAAACATAAAAAAATTGCATTCGTGTTCGGTAATAAGAATGCATCAAAAAATCCACACCGTTCACGTTCATGAATGGATTTGCGAAACATTCATAAATTCGCGTATGCATTCATGAACGTGAACGGTGTAAATTTTTTGATGCGTTCTTATTCACGAACGCGAATGCAATTTTTTTTCTTTTTAAATTTCATGTTGTTGTTGTTGTTGTTGTTGTTGTTGTTGTTGTTGTTGTTGCTGCTGTTGTCATTGTTAACAGCAAAAACACTCCCCTACAGAGCCAACAATGCCTAATAAAATAGAACAAAAGTCATATGATATCTCTATAGATTTTCTTCAAGTAGAAGTTCTTTTTATATTTAAAGAGTAAATCTTAATAATGTTTACAAAGGGAAATCTTACAAGAAGATATGACTTATTAATGTTTTCAAAGAGAAATCTTGCAGAAAACGAATTGATTTCTTAGGGTTTCTAACAAGAAGATTTGACTTAATAATGTTTTCAAAATGAAATCATCTATTATTGAGAAGATGTTCTTTTTAATATTTCAAATAAAAAAAAAATAAAAATTATATTTCAGAGGTCTTATATTGACTTTGAGAACTTCAGATTATCAGTTACGATTCAATTTTAGATTTCTGTTGTATTTTTTTTACCTTCTTATGTTGCCTTTTTATATTTCCTTCAAGCCATCTCACCGCACTCTTCCTTACATTGCCTCCACACTTGCCATATTGCCTCCACCGCGACTCGAGATAACCACATATTGAATACTGAACACAGGTGCTTCCCAGCGTCTAAATGTTCTACATGATGTCTGCTGATGATGATGCAAGATTTCCCTTTGAAAACATTAATAAGTCAAATCTTCTTTATAGGAACCCTAAGATCATCTTATTAAAATAAGAATTTCCTCATTAAACCAAATACATTTGCGTATAGTTTTTTTTTGTTTCCGTCGTTTCGACTACCCCTGAGCCCAAAACCCGCCCATAAAGACAATCTTATTAATTTTATTAAGCATTTTTGGCTCTGTGCCGAAAGTTCGTGAATGTGAGTGAACGATAGTTAATGTTTCCGAACCCTGACATACACACACAAGCTTACATATGCATCATACATACTTCCATAGATATACGACATTTATAGCTGTTGTGAATGTTGTTTTGTTGTATCTGTTGGCTATGCTCGTATGTGCGGCTAGTTAAGATTCGTTGCGGTTGTCCAAAGCTGATCTCGAAATTTATGTTTTACCACACCATCAAAGAGCGGAAGTTTATTTAGCGCGCTGTGTGTGACATTTACTTGTTTTTTGTTTATTTGTTTTTTTGTGATTTACCTGTGTGTGCATTGTTGTTTATCTTTTATGTATTTAACTGAAATGTTGCAGGTGTGCTTGCCACAACATCTTGCTTTGTGCTTTTATTCCTTTTACTCTGAACAAACATTTTTCAACTCTTTTTCAGAATTCTTTTCTTTAATTAATTTGTGTCTGCTTTTGTGGGCGAAACGCAAGATCTGGAGGCTTTTAAGTGTTATGTTTATGTATTTATGTTTCTCTGTATGGGCTGGAGGTAACCTTGGTTAGGGAGTAAAAACAAAGCTCCTGGATAACTCTCAAATAATTTAAAGTGAATTCTTTTTGGTAGAGAGCTACATTTCGTTGATTAAATATGGGTTTAAGTGGAGGTTGGGATATTATTTCATTGAATGATATTAGCTGTAGTTAAATCGCATGACAGACACTCACTTTGATAGTTAAGTGAGATCAAGTGAAATAAACCATCATCCAATATTACACTTTAAAATGATAACCTCAAAATTTCAACTGGGACCATTTGAACAATTACAATATTTTCTTACATATCGTTTCGATTCGATTATTGCTATTCCTTAATACTAATAATTTCAATTAGCAAAAAGCAACAAACAAATACATTTCGTGTTGGGCGCATACGAGGCTTTGCAATCACTCACAACTTGTGAATGCGTCGACTTCGCCACAAAAACCTTTCTAATCCCCCCATAATTAGGGCCAGACTCATGTTGCCTTTACAATAATTTGTGCTTGGCTTTTAATCGCCCTTGCGAGCAGCACAGCTGTTTACTGTTTGCTACACTTTTGCTTGCTACAATTCGACTGATTCGACCCGTAACGCCGCGCATGCGCAACAAAGCATTTAGAGCAGTTTCATTTGGTGTTTATTTGGCGCAGCATTGTTAGCAATTCTTGTTGGTCAGGGCTTGCCTTCACTTCATACACAAATCAGTGACTTTTCTTTAAGCTCAATTCACCTTTTGTGCAGCGTATCAAAATGCAAATTACGCGTTGATGAATTAACAAAAGCACAAATCGTGACTTATGTTGCGCACTAATTGAGATTAGTTATATTGGGGGAGCGAAGGTTTTGTTAGTTTGTAGTATTTTTTTATAGTCCATGATTTTTGAATGTAAATTCCCGTTGTTTGTGTTTAAATCTCCTTAAGTATACATCAAGTTTCTATGAAGTTTATTTGCTAACTTTAGACACAATGTTGGACAATCGGGAGTAGTGAACCAGTGACGGAGCCATCGGTGCATGGTGAGGAGTTGAGAGGTGTAATAAAAAAAATTCATAATACAATTGAAATGAAGTAAACAAACTGAAATGAAGTAAAGTAAAGTAAAAAAAAAAAATATATATAAAATGAAAAAAAAAAAATAGTAAAAAAAGAGTTAAAAAAAAAAAAATAATAAAAAAATAAAAATATAAGCAAACAAAAACAAGGTTTGCCACCTTACTTCATTTTATTTATTTTTCCTTATATCTCGAGAATCGCCCCACCATACCACTTTTTATTTTTTATTCCTTATCAAGGTTGCCACCTATTTTTTTTTTTTTTTTTAATATAGAGCAAGATATGCCAAGATGGTATCAAATTAAAGGAATTTCCCCCCACGGCTAAAAAATGAACCTAAATTTTAAACCCGTATAAAGTATAATAAATTTTTCAAACTTTTTTGTACAATATTTCAAACCGTCCAAATACCTACAAAGATTTTCAATTTTTTTGGTTTCGTTTTAAAATCTAAATGAAAAAGCAGTCTAAATTTTTTATTTTTGGTTTGTTTGAATGTAATTGAATTTTGCCCACAAAAACTTAATGTGCGGCATAGCTCAGCGGTAGAGCAGTCGGCTGTGACTCTTGAGCGTTTTCGTTCGAATCCTGTCAGATGCCACATTATTTTAGTTTTATTTTATTCTTAAAACTTTTCGGTTTAAAATTAAAACTTTTTGGTTTAAAAATTAAAATTTTTCGGTTTAAAAATAAAACTTTTTGGTTTGAAAGTTAAAACTTTTCGGTCTAAAATTTAAACTTTTGGGTTTGATAATTCAAATTTATTTTTGAAAGCTTACTCAAGATTCAATTTTGCCAACAACATTTATGTGTGCGATGTAGCTCAGTGGTAGAGCAGACGCGCATGATGCTGGGAGTGTTGGTTCGAACTCCCGCCAACGGACAAAAAATTGATTCTTTAAAAAATTGTTAAAACATTTCTTGTTTATAATTGAAACCCTATTCATTTAGCCAATTTTCATGAAAACTAGTCTAGATTGAATTTGAATCCAAATTTGGTTTGGTCATACATCTATATAGTCCAAAAAAGTTTAAAATTTAGGTTCAAATTTTTAACCGTGCCTATATTCCAACGAAATTTACAATGAAATTAAAATTATTCTGACTGGTTTTATGGTTAAATTTCGACTCCTGGTCAAACCATAGTATCATTAACTGGTTGAGAATTGCAGTTTCGCGCGAAGATGAATGAAATTCAGTTGTGTGGTATCTAGCAAACCTGATGAATAATTCTATTGCTTACGTTGACATACATACACATGTCGT
>CAXKVI010000002.1:14803534-14838534 GCA_964058755.1 Campiglossa producta | reverse complement strand
ACATAGCGTCATGGCTCCCTCCCTACTTTTAGTATATTTATGGACAGCTGGGTCTCGAGTCAGCTAAGCAAGGTTAGGATCGGTGAGGCAAGGTTAGGATCGGTGAGTATTATCTTTCTTCGGGGAGTGTTGGCATATTGCTGCCCGATAGGAATCCATACGGTGTGGCTGAGAATATTGTACAAAACCTAAGATAAATGGGGAATGAGGACGTAGAATCATCGAGTCTCGTAACTTTTAGCTGGCCACCCTTTTTCAGAAGAATTCCTTGTCCAGATACCGTAATACATTGCACTCAAGCATTTGTCAAATCATTGTCCACAACTGGGTATATAAAGAACTCACCGAACAGAAATTAAACTTTTTCTTGATCTCGTTTCTGATTGTAACGCTTTTTGTCAGCTTGGACGTTCCCAAATGTATGCGTAAAATGAGTCTCGCCTTAAGATTTATTTAAGACGTGATTAACATTTTGTCGACGATTTGATCGGTATCCCGCATACGATCACTTGGTGGGCTATGCATTTATCTCTCATCTCATTTATTCTTTTGGTGTGAATTTTTTTTTAAATTCTTATGGAATTGGTTAAGGCTCCAACCCTTTCGTTCTACATACATACATACGTATATGCCTTCAAATGTGGTTTCAATGGCATTATTGTTGTCACATTTTACTGGCGATCGTTGGAGATCGCGCCTGCGCTGTTCGGTTTCCCGCTGCCATACAATTTATTTAATAGTCCTTTCCAAAGTATATTTTGTTAGATTTTGTGTTGCTCAATTGACACCTGCATTACTGGTTTTGCTTTTTAAGCGCATCAACAGCTCAGCTGCGCTGCAGATCAGTCAGCGCGATCGTCGGGGATATAACTGACGTTGCTTTGTTGAGTCATCATTTGGTTTTGTGCTACCCGGCTGATGGACTGCTTGCTTACCTTTTACTTGGATTTGTTGCTTCAGCTCATCTTCTTGCCGCAACGGGCTTAATATGGTTGGTCATTTTTGCTTTTAGTTTTTACGATCACACGATCACTTGCTTGTCCATCCGTCAATCAATTTGTGAGAATTTTTTTTCATTCAGATTTGTATGGGTATTTAATAAATTAAATATCAGAATTTCATTTCACTTTAATTCGTATTAGTTTGCTTGGGTTGTTTTGTTTTTGTGTTGATTGATGTTTTTGGATTTAGGGATCATGATGATCGCGAGTTTATGTCATCGACTGAAAAGTATCGACTTGGTACTTTTTTCAGGTATCGTTCCAAAAATATTGTCTTCGCGTTATAATCGCAGCAAACCTAACCTGCACATGTCGATTAATAGAAGTATCGATATCGTATTCCCGATCGTTTTCGATAGCACTCGTTTAAACCGATCTTTGATACTACATCCCTTCAATCCTGTATACCACCAAAATATTCTCACATTTTTCTTCCTTTTATTTTTCATTGTTTTATCTGTCATTTTTCTTGTGTCAGAGTGTGTTTTCGTTAAGGCCAACCACATTGTTGTCCCATGACGTGTTTCGATTTGTTAATGCGTTTCGTTGCACGCAATTAAATGACTGTCTCCGTGCTTCTCTTCGTATTTCATTGCTGTTCATGTAGGTGTGCCCGTTTACTGAGTTTCCCTTCGTACTACTAATTGTCGTTATTACTATCGACTTCCCCTTGTGAAATGCTTGAACCTTATAAATTAATGTATTTTGGTAATTGTTTGCTGATTATTTCAGGTTTGTCTGTTTATCGTAACATAAATACCTATTTTGCTGAAGTGATTTTCGATAACTCAAAATCCGAAGATTGGTATTAAATGACCCTAACCAATGATGACATGTCATCGTGCTTTGAAAGTTTTTGTAACGGATGGTACTAGAGATATATTAAGGAATTTGTGCTGATTTTAACGTGAAAGGCTTTCTTCTTAGATGTAAGCTTGGTACTGGGTATAGTAAAGTTGGGGCCGCCGAAGAAATTGGTCCGAGTGAGATATTATCGTGGAATTATCTATAGCTTGGGCCAAAAGCACCATCCTTGATCTTTCTGGGATATAGATTTATTGCTTTTTCGTAGGCAGCTATTTTTCATTCCATTGCATTCTCCTTCTCATAATTCCTTTTTTTTAAGGATATTTGAAGATGTGATGAAGGAGTGTCCCTCGCCGCTTCCAAGTCTCTTTGCGAACTACTTTACCCCACTTGAGTAGACCCTGCGACTTTTTCAACGGATCTCGTGAGTGGCGATGATGTACATATGCCGTTAGTTTAATAGGTATATCATTCTATTATCATATTCTTTTAGGAGATATTAAGGCAATGGGACACCAGGACAACGTAAAAGTCCGTCGTGATATCAAGTGAAATACCGTTGACGTCTTAAGTAACTAGCGTTGCTACTACATAGGTGCGAATAAGACTAACCTGGACACCCTGGATGCCGAATAAGTCTCTCGGAGTACGGAGCTAGACTATGCCGCAGAACAAGGGCATAGTTCTATGTAGAAACAGCTTAACATGAAGTGACGCGAATATACCATCTATGAATATGAACTGTAATTTTCTGAATATGAAATGAAAATTCTGAATATGAATTGTAAAATTCTGAATATAAATTGTAATTCTCTGAATATAAACTGAAAGAGGTGTAGTCGTAATACATGCGAGAGCAGCACTAATGGTTTTCCATTGCTGAACGCAGCGAGCTCAGCAGATCACCTATAGAGAAACCGAGAATAATCCCCAGCGCTTGCTTAACTGAATCGGAAACATTTTTTTAGAGAGCAAAATACAAACCCAGAGAACAAAACAGCCCGCCAAGTCCGTGTTATTTGTACCCAATTGGGGTCAGAGGATCGGCGCAACATATGCTTGGGAAAGTCCCGCGACCCAAATAATGCCTCTTGTAAAATAGCAATGGTGAAAGAGGCCAAAGAATTCCAGACGACTGAACTCAGAGCCGAACTAAGTATTGAATTTCCTAACCGAAGGACTGGATAGCATCCGACACACTGCATCCTCGATGCCTGCGCCTTCCGCTTGGAAATCAATATAATAATCGAACAACTTGAGCTTGCGGCATATATTCAAATTATTTTTCTGCAAGATATTGGCAATTGGCTACTAAGTGCCGACCACTGTTTCTAACTGGTTGCTCAGGGAGTGACGGCATTGGAACTAGCAAATCTAAGCCAGAAAGAATGCTGGATTTCGGTCTTTTACGAGTCTGTAACCCATATCACAAAGCCTGATTAGCGCCCGGGCTTCTGCTCAGATTAAAATTCAAACACAAGTCGGGCGTAGCCTTAAGAGCGAATCCCCTAGAGGAGTTTCGGCCTGACCACCACTGCATAAAGTTAGTGTACTACTTACTTTTTCGAGATTCCCCTTTTTGCCAATGACTGCTCTTCTTAGGCCTGATGCGTTTCGATTTAGTAATATGCCTGATTTTAATTTTCTTTCACAATAAGACTCCATCTCCTATCTAATTTAACTCCGAGATATATAACACTATCCTTATACTAGGGATACTTTCCTCTTCGAGGTCAGTCCAAATTCAAATATCTTATATCTTCTAGTGGGCAAGGACGGGTTTCATTTTATGAGCGCTGAGAGGCAGTTCGCAGTACTCTACATGTTCAATGAAAGTACCCAGCTGACCCTGCAGAACATCGCTCATAGTGTAGGGAAGGAATTACTTTTTGGCGTACCTTTTTCTGGGTTGAGGTACCACAAAAACAGTTTTTTCAATGTATTTTAACCAGAGCCCCCTAATCTTTTCAACTAATGAGGCCTCCGCCACATTGCTAGACGCCCCCTCAAACCCAAAAAGGCGACCAGGACAAGCTATTTGTGCCCCGGAGGGACTAGTACCGGAGCATACCCGATTCATATACAAGCCAGGGAGATGAGAACATGAAATGTTTTGACCCTCTGAGTCTTTAATAGTGGGTTTCTCGGAGGGTTTGTGGTTATTCGTGGTAGTGAGTCTCAATATAGCTGTAGCTGTATGAGGCATGAACCTAGTGCAGCTGATAAAGGTTCCGTGGTTGCTTGATAGGGCATGATACGCGCAAGAATGGAGGTATTCCGTACCAGAGGGTTTCTTTTTCCGAAACCCATTAGTATTAACATTGGAGGAGAGAGGTTGAGCAAGGTTAAGCATCTCATAGAAATTTGAATTTTAAAAAGTCATAGGTCATCTCCTTTGAAATTCGTACGAAAGGGACGGTTAAATGAATAGTTTAGCTAGGAACTTATTTTATTTGTTATCTACTTTGGAGACAGTTGTCTTGACTGCTGGGTTCTTATACATATACCCATAAGTACACAGCCATTAGAGACCTACAAAGTCTTGCATAAACATTCTAATGCTGAAATATGCCATATTGATACTTGTTGCACATTCCGGAAATTCCGCAACACATGCCGACAAGCCGGTGCATCAAATAAACGTTTAACACCAACAAACACCAAAAGGTGTGGATGCCATGATGCAGTGTGCGACACCTTTTCTTTTGCCTGCTATGGTGATTAGACTCAAAAGAGCTCAATAGCGGCTGCTTGCGATTTTTAACACCTGAACGAATGTGCAACAACAATAACAACTGCATGTACCAGAGTGCAACAAGTAAAAGCCATAATCCAAGCGGAACTAGGCGCGCCAACAAGACGCGCATGCGCATTGCAACAATTTGACTTGAGCCCATGTGCACACCGCTGCTGCTGCCACAAAAAATGTTTGAAGATGCAGCGCGGCACAAATTTGCATTATTCACAATCAACTGTAGTCTGCAGCTGTATACACAACACCTTAAGTAGAATCATATAGAGGTATATATAATGTGCTATACCAGGGTGCGCGCACGAAAAAAAAAACAACAACACTAACAACTGTGGAGAATGCATAGCAAATAATATTAACACTTTTTATGGGCCTTTGACGAGTGTGGTAAGAAAATCAGTTGTGTTCGGTTGTTGTTGTTGCTAGTAGAATTGATGTTGCTTTGCGGAGGCTGTTTGTTACTGGTCACCAACTAGTTAGTGTTAGTGTGACTTTTATAATTGCCCGTTTTTGTTGGTGTCACATGTTTTTGCTGTTAGCTGTTGCCTTTATTGCCACGGTTGATGCTGAATTAACATAAAAGTGCGAAAATTGCCAATTACCAGTGTGTGGCACAGCGACAACAGTTGTCCACCTAACCGAATCGTACTAATGGTGAGTTAAAGCTAAGCTGCCAGCAACCGGATGCAATAAGGCAACAACTACAGAGCATGCGGCAGGAATGTCGCACATCCTGATTATATGTTTACATTAGGGTGTGCAATGTTTTTAAATCCGAAATTTCACATCCCGACACGCAGTTCGAAATTTAAGTTATGATGCTACGGATATTTATCCTGAAAATGAAGGTTGTATGAGAGTTGCCACCCGCCTTCATATATTCAACTTTTACTTTTCCTAATTTGAAGGTTTAAAAACGTGTTTATCAGAAAGATGCTCCCAATAAATTGTTTCCTTCAAAATTTCCCAAAAAATAAACGTTTGTAGAATAAAGGGCACTCTAATGTGCACATGTTTTACAGCTTTTTGCATCCTTGAGGAATGTAGCAGACATTTTAACAATCTCGTCTTGGTCACGTTAATTTTTAGTCCTCAAACATGCTGAGTTAGCTGTAACAATTTGAACGTCCCCAGGTGGTTTTAGGCAGAACACTTACAATGCAATGCAGACAGATTGAATTGTGCACGTTTTGTACGAGCAGATGGATATAGCAACCTCTCTGAGAGCTGTAATGATACTGCTTACTGATCACTGTCGAAAGGCGACGAACATGTTGGGATACCTCTGCGCAGCATTATGCATTGAAAGCCCTCTTCTCTTGACTTCAAGCCCGAGAACCCTCAGGAAATGCAGGATGGCATTCGGTAAGAAAAATATCACATCACCTGATGTCTTTAATGTCACATCTCCTGGTGATTAGAATTTTACATTACATGGTGACTAGAATTACACAACATTTTTCCACAAATCCTTCTCACCAGGCCATGCACCAGCTCTTAATTTGGTGACTATAATGTCACATCACCCGGTGACTAGACTGTCGCATCATCTGGTGACCACAATATCAAACCATTTGCCCACAAATACTTCTCACCCGGCGATGCGCCAACTGACAACACCTGGTGACTAGAATGTCAGATCACCTGGAGATTAAAATTACATAACATTTTTCCACAAATCCTTCTCACCAGGCGATGCACTAGCTGACATATTTGCTTTTAATTTGTTGACTATAATGTCACACCACCTGGTGATTAGAGTCTCACATCACCTGCTGATCAGAATGTCACATCACCTGGTGACCAGAATGTCACACCATTTTCCCACAAATCCTTCTCACCAGGCGATGCGACAACTGACATTTATCCTCTTAAAAATAGAAGATGTGGCGGCATCTGTAGGTGGAGAGAGTACGTGTTCAATTGCGGGATAGATGTGTAGAGCATAACCTCCAATCACCTTCGGAATTCGTATTACTTTGGTTAATTTTTATTCTCTAGCATGGCTGTTGAAATAATGATAATGCCATCTCCATAGCCTTGGAATCAAATTCCAGGGCCTATAGTAATCCAAAATGGTGTACTCGCTGACATCAAAGAAATACTCGGAGCAGCAATCTTAAGATGTGATATACCTCGTTTATATCACAAAACGAGACTTGGGGATCGTCGAGAGAGGTCTTTACTTGTCGATTGCGAACTAAGGCGAAAGTGGAACTTGGTAAAGTTTGTGGTGGCAAACGGCTTTGCTTCTTATGTTGCAATTTTTGTGAGATGAAATAAAATGCCTTCACTGAACTTCTTGAACGAAAATGCATCTGCTCCAAAAACCTTTCAAATAACCTCGGAGCAAACTGGTAGCAATAGTAGTTTTGATTTCAGTTAGACTTGCAAGGCACGCAAATACTTACCTTAATACATTGTGCTAGCAACATTAGGCTATAAACTGCACCCCCACAATGCTTACATATTAAATACCTACAGACAGTCCGATATATAGTAACTAAACAGGTCAACCAGCCGCTCGCCATATGGCACCAACAACTCACAACGCCAATGTCACCAAAAACAAACAAAAGACACGCAATCACTTACAAAGTTGTTCAAGCAACTCCGCATACGATACAGTCTCCCTACGTGTGTGGGTCCATGTACTAGTAAAATCGGATCCGCTTGACATGAGCAACATGTATGCGCCTATGTTGGTGGATTGTTGTCGCATTGACACTGTCATTCTTTGGCCATTACTGCTGCTGCTGCCGACTCGTTATTGACTTCATTGTGTTATTGGTGACATTAGTTGTGGGGCGTGTGGTGGAGCTGATTGGTTTGCTAGCTCGTATGCATGCTTGTTGTTGTTGTCCCAAAATAATCACATTTGCTGTTTTTATTATCCTCATTGTTGTTGGTCACATAGTTTCCAACTTTTACAAGTTTCTTTTGTTCTTTTATTGTTTGTTTTTGTTTTTTTTTTAATGTTTTTTTTTACTTGGATCTTGTCGCCCACCAGCTAAAGTGCTCAGTCAAGCTCAAGAACACACCTTAAACTCCAAAAGCGTATAACTTAAGGAATTTGTTGCTTTTGTCACATTTTTTATGCTTCAAACGATTTCGTATTGGTTTATTTTTATTAACCTGCAAGTTCACACATGTGGGTATGTAAGTTTGTTGGTTGGTTTGCGTCCATGTTGGTTCAATGTCAATTCGAATTCGTCATGGCACAGCTGAGGGTCCCACAACTTTCAAGTGCACTTGTGGCTGATTTTGTTAAAGTTTTTGCTTTTGCGGTGGCATAGTAATTTTTTGTGTGGATATCGTGGTTGTTACTCTGTCATCGATCGGAGCGTATTCTTGGCATTTTTCCACTCGATCTGGCATGGTAGCGGGCTCTGCGTCCAAGGGAAATGCTTATAGTTAGACGGTACAGTTTGAGGAGAGCTTTATTCAAAGGACCTCAACCTTGAGCTCTCATTCAGGCTACCTGATCATTGGCGCATTTTTCTGGCTGAAGTATCAGCAATCATGGACGACGCGGCTTGGATAGGTAAACGCACAATCAGAAATGATATCGTTATTTTCACCGACAGACAAGCGGGCATGAAATCCTTTGATCTCTTCAAGATATGCCCCAACAGAACCGCGTAAACCTCATATGGTTCCCAAGACACATTGAGGGAAACTGTAGGGTAGACGAACTTGCTACATAGGACCAGAGGGCACGACCAAGCAGGTTCCTCGGGATAAAGAACACCTTTTGCTACATGCAAACTAATGCTGAAGGAGCACACACTCTGTCAAGCCAACGAAAGATGGTTACAATCTCCAGGTGCCGAAGTCCAAACAAACATTGCCAAAATGGGATCCAACAAGACGTAGTCACATGTACGCCCTAAGAAGGATGGAATTCTCCTACGTCAGCTCGCGGAGCTGGACCCAAAGGTATTGTTTGGTCTTTAACAAGTCATTTAAATAGTTCGAGGGGGAGTAACGGTGTCGGTTCAAGAGTGTCAGTCACGGGATTCTGCTATGTGGAGAAACCCGAAAACACATCGATTCTGCATATTGCCCGGAACTGTCCTTTGCGGCAGCCACTTGAACCTAAGCTCACATACTTGGTACTAACCCTATCCAAGCTTTGTTTTTGCAGTTAGAAAATATGCCAAGTTAAAAAAAAAAAACTCTTCAATATTTTGGACTTTTTCCAGCTCGGAAAGTTCTTACCTACCAACAGGCACCCAAAAGTTAATACCAATAAAAAAATCATAAAGAGGATATTGAGCGGCTGACTGGCAGTACCTTTCTGAGAAGGAGCAAGTGTTTCAGAGATTTTTTTCGCTTTCCCGAAAACCACCAGAGGACCACCTACCCCTGCTCGGAATACGGATAATACTTTTCCAAACTAACAAAAAATTACTTTAAGGAGCAGTGCTCAACTTAAGCGAAAGAGGGAATAAGTAGGTGAGTATTTACGTTATTGAACGGAGAGTTTCCGTTTTTTGCAGGTGTTTTGAATAGAATAAAAATGCTCATCATTGGACATGTCAATGCCCTGAAGATGGTAACTTTCAGTCAACCGTTTCTCAATGAATTTACTAAGGTATCAAATCCTCGAATTGACTAAACGATGTGGTTCGATCCACTGCTACGGCATAGAAGTGCATTGTTACCTTTCAGGACATCACAATGGTCCCTCCCAAGGGCGTAAGAAGGGGGGAGGGGGTGATTAGGGGGTGCCGTTGCCCTAACCTTTCGAATTGAAATTGAATGAAAAATCCAAGAAAAATTATAGCTACTTAGCAAATATGCAAATGCCCTCCCCGCTTTGGGAACTTTTGTGAAGAGCTGGGAACGCCATTGGGCCCTCCTGTGGTATAAGTTTCCGGCTTTCACCTAACCTACCTTAATAGTTCGGAACTTTTAAAAATGATTTGACATACACATTTTTTTTTATTTTGTGTCCATATTTTAATTGACGCGAAAGCTTTCAAAATTTTATACAAAATTTTACAACAAACTTTAAAAAACATTTAGGCAGTTAAAACACTTATGGTAAATATGTATATTAGGAATATTGCGAATGTTGCGGTTCAAAAACGAAGGTCGACAAACATTTTTGTGATAAGCGAACTTTCGCAATGTCCTTAGTATCTTTGTACGCATGAAAGTTCAACATGCTCACTTTATGTCCAATTATTCGAGCTGTCTTCCCCCTCCATAAAATCGGCGGTGTCGAACTCTTCCGGCCTTTGTGTCAATTGAGGAATTTCTTGTTGTAGTGCTGGCATAGAACTGCGTAATAAACTTCGTGCTGGTTGTGGCGGTCGATTTTGTGCACCACTAGTTGTCGCTGCAGTCATAACCGGCATTGGTATCACCGATGTCTGTGGCGTCATTATATTCAATAACAATTCACTCATTTTAGCACGAAATTGCAAGTTTTGCAAATCACTCATTTTTTTCATGTGTGGCAAAAAGCTAACCAAAAAATTGTAATTGGAATCACCAACATGACTGGTGCTGTTGTCGCGTCTCATATCCATACGTGTCGATTGCATTAAACTTTGCTCTTCACGCTCCAAATTTTCCAAAAAATGCACCTGATCATCAGCGCGATTTGAACATTTGCAGTTTTGCCCGCCTTCAGTGATGCCGGCCGTGTCTGCGTTGTTTGTGGAGATGCTGCTGGGTGCAGCTAAGTCCGCCATGGCTGCATCCTCGACAGCATTTGCTTCAGATATTGAATTTGAGAGACGTCGTACCGCTTGCGGTGTAGCTGCGTTAACGAATTCTTGCAACAAACGATCATCATCTTCGTACTCATCCTCTCCATTTATTTGATAGGGTTCAAGTTTGATGTCGCACATGCTATGGAAACCGAGCGGCTCATCGTTATCGTGCGAGTCGTTCGATGCTTCGCCCTCGCTTTTGTGTTGGTTGTGATCTTTAGGACGGCGGCTTTCATTGACAAAATCGATGAAGCTCATCGGTTTAAAGTATGCCCATTTGCAGCGTAAATCCGTGGAACTGTCGTAGGTACCATTAGCCTTCAGTATTTCTTTGCGCCGTTCCAAGCGTCGCACCTCTGCACGATAGGCGTCACGTAAATTCTTCCATTTGCGTTTGCATTGCTCGACTAGACAGAGAGAGAGGAGAAAAGAGTAGAAAGAATGCAAAAATTAAAACCAATGAAGTGTATGTAGGAGATATAAATTTTATTTTTTAAAGAGTACTAAATGTATTAGGATAGTTAGCTTACTTACGTACTTACATTAACAGCTAAGGGATAAATAGCTCGACTATAAACACCGCCGATGCCTGAGAGTCGAACAAACTGGCAACCCTAGCATGGTCCCATGTAAATTCAACTTAAAAGAGCGAACAGAAACGCAGTAATTTGTATTGGTGGCAGATTTACTGTAGGTCGGGTTCGCTCTGGCCCAAGGGACCTCTTTCGTTAGGTAGGTTTTCGAGCTCCTCCGAATGACATATGCTTTTTCTAACTAGTGGCGGCGATATACCAACAGGTCATCATAACCTCTAACGAGATTTCTAGCCGAGCTTCTCTTTCCAACTTGTGGTGTGTTGCCTTTGAGTTTTTCCTACAAGTTGGCGGGACCTACAGTTTTTTGCCGACTCCGAACGGCACTTGCAAAGCAATCGGAGGAGGATGTCCCGAAAATTCAATCATTAACTTAAACTATGAGTAAAAGTTGGGAGTTCGATTCGCAGTGAAGTTAATATAGGTAAGAACACTAAAAATTATATATTTTTTTCTACTTTTTCTAAAAACAAGAAAATAGGTACATAATGGTAGAAATTGGGTTTTCGTTAAACTAACTATAATATTTTACCATGCAAAAATCGCTGGATTATGTGTTCCAATTTTTTCATAGTGGAGTACTCCAATAGTAATCCTTGTATACCTCATCGGACCACCTTCAGCCTTTTAAAAGCCGATCATTGCTCGTGTCTTATCGACGAAAATCACGACACTATCGCTCTGACAGTAGATACTCCAAGGAGTAACAACATTGGAGTACTCCATGGCGTAGCAGAAACAAAGCGAAGGTTGGAGTAGGTGGTACAGTCCTAGGACATCGCAGTGTTAATTGGAGCACAATTTTTATAGGAAAAAGGATTACATTTGGGGTACTCTGATGATCTAATTGGAGTACTCTTTGAATAGTGAATATAGTACTCTCGATTTTTGCAGTGTAATCGAAAATAAGGAAATAAGTAGTTTTCAGAAACTAATCGTGAATACCCCATTAACCATTGGCGTGAGAATCTCAAAATCCGCTCCTGTACTGCGCGTGTCCATATAAATAAATATGTAGATATGCGTTTACAAATGTGTGCCTACCTACTCTTTGCTAAGCAATAAAAGGCAATAAACTTAATAGACCAAGATTCCAGAGCAGCCAAACATCACTTATTTTATAATGGATGAAACCATCTGGATACTCCTCCCCGAATCAAATTCGAAGCTGTACCTATGACAGGGGCCTAGGAATCGGGGGTCAAAGTCGTCATAAAATGAACTTCCCTTATATGGATGATTTTCACATATTTGTCGTAAATACCACCCCCGCTTTAATATCTAGTGTTGTTAGACAAGTACCAGTGAGAGGACTCCAGCCAGACACCTCAAGCTAGCGGATTTTCCTATGAAAGAAAGAAATTCTTCTTTTTAACAGTTTAACGGATGTTCCCAATTTTAGCTGTTTTCAAAAAATCCAATTTTTACGCCATTTTAAAGCCGCCAATGTTACGGCCATATTTTTGCGATATTGGGCTCCAGGTCCTAGGCCCCTGTCATAGGTAAAGCTTTGAAATTTTAATTTTCTTTCTAGATTCGAGGAGAGCCATCCATCAGTATTAGTTTCATCCATTATAAAATAAGTGATGTCTGGCGGCTCTGGAATCTCGCTCTATTATAAAACACAGCCGAACAAATTTCATTTTATACCGACAGACTAAGCTTTGCAAATTTGTTTACTTCAGCTATTTTGTTTTGCTCATTATTCGTAAACTTTTTTAACGAACAATCACACGCACATACCTACATACGTCTGTACATTTGCATCTCCACCATTCATTCACTTTCAAGCATACACAACTGTACAGTTCAACAGATTTTATCTACACTGCTTTTTATCGCGACATCTTTTCGCCTAAGCATAACTACCTTCATACATATGTATGTTGTACTTAAATAATGTAGGTATGTATATTAAAACTCACCATCTACTCCCAGAACTCCAGCTATTTCTGCCCATTGTTGTGGTGTATATATTCTATCTTTAACGTAACGTGTATCCCATAAAATGGGACGCGCCTTCACTTCATCAATCAACCGGTATACGTCCAAAGTGTCTGGCATTTCGCTTATAACTGAACATTTTTCGTACGATGATGCAATTTGTCGGCAAAGCGATTTCGTTTCGTTATAACGAAAATGGCGCCAGAGCGACACGATAACAAAAGCGAGAACAAAATAATAAAGTGAGAACGTAAGAGAAATCGTTGGAGAGAAAAGAAACAATAACAATGCGGCAAGCAAATATTCTTGCCAAGCAGCAGACACACAACAGAGCAGCTATAGAAAGGAAATTTTGCGAGGCAAAAAAAAAATACAAAGCAAAAGTTAGTGTTGCCAGTTTCAGGGATTTATCCCTTTTTCGAATTTATTGACTGAAAAGGGATATTTTTGCAGAACATCAGAGCAAAGTTTAAGGCCTAAAAACAAACTTAAGACTTAAAAATAGTTTTGTAGGCGGTAAAATTCTAGCCTTGAATTGAATTAAAATTTATGCACACATTTCATTAGTTACAGAAGGTAAACATTTTTTTTTCAATTTGATGATAATGGCACTTCTCAAAATCCAAGATACAGATCACATTTTTAGAGTCTTACTATAGGAGAAAGTTTCAACTCCTTTTGTGCATTAAAAATATGCGTTGCAGAATAAAAAAATAATATTTAAAACAATAAGGAATACCGAAATTCACCGGTTCCAAAGTATACAGATGTATTTACTTTTTAAAATTTTTGAGAAAACAGCATTTCAAATTTTATTTTTTCATAGAACTCCATTGTAAAAATGAAATTTTGAATGCCGTTTCAAAAACAATTTAAATTTTGAAATACTTCTGTATACTTTGGAACCGGCGATATATATGAGGGATTTTTATAGCTCGGTTATTTGCAACACTGGCAAGAACTTATATTGCTGTATTGTATGTAAGAGACTGCAAACAAGTTTAATTTAGTGTTGCCATTGAGAACTTGCGGACTTGAACAGTCTCTGCTAACCAGCAACGGATATTATCTCAAGAAATTACCGGGTCGCGTTTCACAAACGAGCGGGTAATTTTGTTAAGCGAGGCGCCTTTTCTCCCGTTGGTATTTCGATGCCTACTTTTACCCATAAGCTGGAATTATTGGGGATGTTTGTCGTAACGCTGTAGTCGTATCCCTAACGCAACCCTATGCGATACATTTTTATCGATTTTTGGTGCGGTAACCGTAAACAGCTGATTGACTGCAAAAACTTGTAAGCAATAAGCAAAAAGGTAATCAGCTGTTTATCGTTACCGCGGAAAACCAAAAACCAATTGGTTGGCTACGATCCGGTTACGACCTTAGCGTTACGATATGGCACCAATAATCGATTGCATTAAATCCCATAAGGTTGGTCGAATCAGCTGATTGGATACGACTACAGCGTTACGACAAACATCACCAATAATTCCAGCTATACTCATTTTTGGTATTGCCCAGCACTAAGTATTGATTTTGTTTTCACCAAGGCTAATAGTACATTTACACCGCACCGAATTTAGCTAAAAATTGCAAATTTGGCGCTTTTTTCCATACATAATTTTCCAAATTTGGAACTCCATCACATTTGACCTGATTTGCCGAACAATACAATCCACATCTCCTCAAAATAGCAACCCTGCGGGTGTTCCACATTAAGGATTGCCCAGCAAGAACCATAATGGCGAATTGACGTGTGATAACTTTTACACTATGCGCAGTTGTAAATAACAATTTCAACTATTTTTTTTTAAGAAAGTGGGCCAATTCTACCAGCAAAAGACAGAAGCCTTCTCCACTCTTCTTTTATTATAACTCTACAGATGTTTAAAACATCACGGTAGTGCATTTTTATTTCGGTGGCGTTTTGTCCTGGTGGAAGATTCTTGCAGGGAAGGTGAAGCCAAATGCAAATTTGCCAGTATAAACGGCGTAGCACTGGCTCATTTAAATTCGCCAAATTTGGTGCGGTGTAAATGTAGTATTATAAACACCTGAAATTTACATGTTTTTTGATGTTTTTTATATATTCGAACTGGATTTTTTCGGAGCTAAATAAAATAAATGCAAGTAAGGAAAGCTGTCTTCGGCTGTGCCGAAAGCTATATACCTTTCATGAATAAGCGTCACGATTTTCATTGTTCGATCCCCAGTTCAGCCTGAGTCAATTTAACTTTAGCTCATAGCGAAATTGTCGGTGTTATATTGGTTCAATCTCATTGATTTTTAACATCGACATCCACATTCTAAAAGAGCAATAGTTACGAAATTTCACGTTCCTACTGACCTAATTACTGGAGTTTATCGGGACAATCGATTTTCATCATCGATATTGCACATCTTAAAATAGCAATACTTACAAAATTTCACGTTGCTACCTGTTTAATTACAGGAGTTATAGCCCAAAACCCGTTTATCGGAACAATCGATTGTATGAGAGCTATATTTAATATCGGTCCGATCTTGCTTGTTCCGAGAAATGATTTATATATGAGAAAATTGTGGCCGCATACCAAATTTCAGCGAAACGGACATGGCTAAATCAACTCATCTCGTCATCCTAATCATTTCGGTATACTTAGTGATAGGTCCATCTCTTCTTCTTTTCATACTCACAAACATCGGGCCAAAGTTATAACACCATGTCATCTTCATGAAAGGTATACAAAAATTTACAAAAAATTTTGTATCCTGGGGTCTGGGGATCTGAAAAGTTGGAAACCCTAATCAAAGCTGGAAATTTTCGCCTGTTTCATCATAAAGACATGATAGTAGTTGAACACTTCAATTACGAAATCTCTATCTATGTAGGGTTGCTAGATTCTGAAGTGGAAAAGGAAGGACTTTTCTATTTCGATACAAAAAAAAGAAGGACACACGTATAAAAAGAAGGACGGTTTTTTTGGACAATTTATTAGGGCGATTCGCTAAGTCTTGCCAAATGCACAGATTACACGAAATGTATGAATCCTACGCCAAAATATGCAAGACTACGAGAGCACCCCTCACTGAGTTTGCTGTAACATCGATAACAAACGTCAAAAACTGAGCAAATTTTTACTAGTTTTCTGAAAAAACGTTGGCGCTGACAATTACTTTTACTTTTTGTGAGAAAAATGAGAGGATTTAGAGAAATACAGGGTTGCCTTCTTATTTCCTACAATTCTTGCACTAAAATATACATAGTTTAGAGCTTTGTATAAATTGCACGGATTGCATATATTTTTTTGCGTGTATTTTGTTGTTGTGACTTTACAATGCGTGCAATCCGTACAATCCGTGCATCGATTGCAAGACTTGGCGAATCCCCTACTGTTTTAAATTAACAAAAAGCGAACATACATTTATTCTCATATTTGAGATCGTTTTCAAATATATTGTAGGTACAAACAAGGTAATCTACGATACCAAAAGACGAAGGTTAATGGTAGAAATGCATTTGATATTAATGAGAAATTCCCAAACAACAACAAATGCGAACATTTTTTCTAACTGCTCTTGTTTGGCCTTTCATATTAAAATATTTTTAGAAACATTAAAAATCATGGTCGACCAGAAAAGAGAAAGTTCTACATCAAACATATATAGTAGAATGGGCCAAAAAAAAAGAACTTTCTTTTTTTTTTCAAAAATTAAATTGATTTTCTTTTTAAGAAAGGTGAAAAAAATTTACTGTAATTTTTCAGATTTTTAAATTAAAGTCTAGAGGTCTATCATCACCAGTTTAGATTTTACAGACTTAACGTCCAATTTGGTATAAAAACGACAAATCACTGTTGAAAAATACCATTTACTTGAACATATTTTTGTAGGGAATTGAATTCCCTATAAAAGCTGCTTAGACTGAAATGTTTTTTGGATTTCCCGATTTTGGTTGAAAATTTACGAAACATGAAAAAATCAACATTGAATAAAACTAAATACATATTCTTGAGGGAAATTGGCTGCTGAATCCGAATTCGATGTCAGAATCCAACAACGGGACCGAGGTTCGGCCCTTACCTTGCAAGAAAGTCCAATATTATTTTGTGATGGTTTTGTTAGGTTAGAGAAGAACTGCGACCTGTTAGGCTAATTCTTATCACGGATTTGGATTTAGCTCGCCAAACTACATGAAAATTAATGTATTGAGTTCACAGGTCTGTCGCCTTTTTGTGTTTTTTGCGGCTGCGCCATTTGAAGACTGTAAAACTACACCTTCGAAGAGAATGCCTTTATTATGCAAAAATATGTTTGAACGTATATGAGAAATGTATATTTTTGGTTATAATATTGATCATATAATGATAAATAATCTGTAGAATATCTATTAAAAAAATCGGATCAAAAACACCAAAAAAATACGGAAATATGATTTTTTTTTTTCTATTTAATACTAAACAAGTTTTGAAAAAGTAACAAAGAAAGTTGTTTTGCCTTTTTTGTAGCTCACTCTATTTCCTTTAAGAATCTGTATATTTCTCTGTTGTACATGGATATTTGCATTTTTGATAATTTTTGAAAGAATAAATGGGAAATCGAAAAAACATGCTAATATTTGAGGGTAGAATACTAGAAAACGGCTAGTCTGAGAAAATTTTGGTCAATGCAAATTTTGTAGGGAATTCGATTTCCTTCAAAAGTATGTTCAGATAAATGATGTTTTACAACAATGGTTTGTCGTTTTTATACCAAATGTCTGTAAAATCTAAACTAGCGATGATAGACCTCTAGACTTTAATTTAAAAATCTGAAAAAATTACAGTAATTTTTTTCACCTTTCTTAAAAAGAAAATCAATATAATCTTTGGAAAAAAAAGAAATTTTTAATTTTTGGCCCAGTCTAATATATACATATATTTACCACGTATTCACATTTAAATGCAAAGAAAAAAAAAATAAATGCATAGATAATACAACACTAAAAATTTCTATAATTGTTCATGAAAATATAGATGAAAATACATTAAAATTTTGCACTTAAAATTTTGAGCAAAACTCCAAAAAAATTCGCGAAACTCGACGAATCTCATCAAAAAAAAAAATTTAGATTTTTTCGAGTATGCAGTTTTGTAGCTCATTTCATTTTAGAATAACTAGATACTAATCTCAAGACCCTAGCAAAAAAAAAGGAAAAAGAAGGACATAAGAAGGACACAACTTAAAAAGAAGGACATTTCTACACTTTTTCTTTTGGAAGGACAGGGAAGGACGTTGCAATAAAATGAAGGACATGTCCTTCCGAAAGAAGGACGTCTGGCAACCCTATATCTATGTATGTTTATGAAAGAATATTCAACCTTGAATAGATTATTTTTTTTTGTATTAGGCACAATTTCCTGGAAAAAAATTGAACTGATCTCACTTTCATCTCGCACTCATCATATTATGATCAAATGATTAGCATACAAAAGTTGCTTGAATTTACTTAAGTATAGTACATTTTCATTGATCATGCCATTGCTGCTGTTGGTTGTCTCACCATTGTCAATCACAAAAGCTGTCAAACAAACATACACACTTTTGAACGTTGGGATATGTAGGATATTTCCTTAAGTCTTGGACAAGAAATGCAAATAACACGTCATCCATGTCAGTGTCGCGACTTCGACCTGTTGTTGATTTTCATGTCAGCAACTATTTATGTTGATATAAATTTATGTAAATGTTTATGAATAATATGAATATGGGGTATTCCGTGCTAAAACGGCATTGGCTTTTTTCATCCTGTTCTTTGATACTTGTTTTTTAATTTATAGTGTCAAGAAAACGACCTGCTATTTGGAGGGTTTTTGTAGTCGGGGTGAAACTTTCCAACTTGCTTATCAAAAAGTAGCTAGAATAGTTTTCTAGGGTGAAACTTTCTGATTTTTGAAATCTTCTAAAAATTACTTTAAATCGGGCTCGTTATATTTGAAATTATTTATTTAAAAATATTCTATGTTGTCTTATCTTATCTGTGTTAATCAAATATAACAGCAGAATTTCAAAAAGTATAACAGTTTTTGAGATATTAGTAAAAAAAGCGTATCCTCTAGAAGGACGTTTAATAAAACCAGGGTATCTCTTTTAAATATTCCGCTAAATTGGTATACGAAGTATAACAGTTTGCAGGAAAAGGGCTTAAAAAAATCATAAATTAAAACCAGGTGATATACGAAAATATTTGAACTTTTGTGGTAAAATTTTGTATTTCATGGAATATCATAAAATATAACAGTTTTATAAAAATGTATATTGATGAACGTATAACAGTTTCCAAAATACGAAAAATTTCAGGTATTTTTTTCAAGCTATTTCTAAAATATTTAAGCATTTTTTTGGCATAAGCGATCGCTTTTAAAGGATGTAAAAGCTGTAAACTAAGAAAATATAAAAGCTTTCTGGATCCGTTTATATATAAAACGTGATATAGTATAACAGTTTTCTAGTTACAGAAAATTTTTAAGTTTTGATGGTGAAATTCAATTGAATTTTCTTAAATCAGCGAAATTCTGAAATATTTTGCAGTTTGCATTGAAGGAATATGAATTTTCATACACACAGTGTGAGAAATATAACAGTTGTTGAGACATGGGGAAGTTTCAAATTTGAAAAGGCTGCATTGAGCTCAGTTATCTACTGTTAAATTTTCCCTAAAAATAGCTATTGCCTTCTGTACTATTTTCTTTAGCTTATTCAAATATGAAACTATCGGCCGTATAACAGTTTTTAAGAAAACACAAAATTTTTAAATTTTAAATTTTTTTCAAAAAGTCTGTTAACTAAAAGCCGGCTAACGGTATCTGAAAAGGGCTGAACTTTTATATTAAAAAATGTATAGTCAATGAAAAGGTACAGCTAAAATAGTGTCAGTATAACAGTTTTGAAAACATGAAAAACTTAAAATTTTTTAGACTTACTTAAAAATGTAGTGCATTACAATTAACAAACTCTAAAATAGCAATTTCTACGCGTACAAAAAAAAGTCTATATGAAGTGACTATCATTTCCCATTTGCAGCGGAACGCCCCCTATATACACCCTTGAACAATTGTGCAGGTATAACTAACTACCTATGCATATATGCAAACACAACCCAGATGTTATGATGATATGAAAATGTTTGTCATGTCAACATGACAATACGAACTTGTTGATGTCTGAATTTTTCGACAACTCTGTCAAGTAAAAAGTGATTTAGATTTTTATTTTATTCGCAGGCTGTTGAATAATAATTGATTTGTGGTTGTAGCGATGACATGATCATGCCATGATCGTTGAATAGTCAGCACTTATGAAGCTTTGATAATATTTGCTTTTAATATACTATTTATTCTATATATATATAATTTATATAAATCATATTCACAATGATAATAAAATTTATTCAAATCCACGAAGAACGAGCTGATTGAATAAATTTTGATAATAAAAAATTGTATTTACCCACAGCGTAATGGCCAGTAGCAACAAATGTAGGTAATAATTGTCTAAAAATATTGCGATTGCATTGAACAACACTTGTCGGTCCAATGGTGTAATAACAGCAAAACACAACAAAAAATTGTAATAAACTTTTTGAATTAACATAAAATATTGTTTACATTAATGATTGTAGATTGAATATGGCATTTACAATTCATTCGATCGTCATTAATTGCTAATAAACTTAATTAAAATATTTATTGAATATGCATATTTACATACGCAAAGCTTTTTGTGCCGGTAACTGTAATACAAAAGCACACAACAATTTGGAAGATTAGATCCCCTTGCAGGCATGTCGGCCTAAATTTTTATAATTCTTATGAGTACTCGTAAACTGAATGATGAATGAACTTAGATCCCAACAAAAGTCGATCAACTTTTTCTCAAACCTTTGAAAACTGTGTAGGGGAGATATCACCGTCACTTACGTTACATCGCAAGTAAAATTGTATGATTCAAACTCTAATTGCTTTACCATTTGCAATTTTTACGTCGCAAAAACTGGTTTATTTCTTGAAGTTTATCTACTCAAAGCTGTTGTGCCTAAACTTTTCATTTAAATTCTAAAAACATAAAACATTCAGTAGTCACTGACGTCACAATTTCAGGAGAAGAGGTTTTGGGCACCGGTGATCTATCTAAATTTCTAAGTTTTCGAAACAACACTTGTATGAGTGAGATATGTATAATGCGTGGTTACTGACCTTTCCGCAGTATAACAAAAATAATGAAGTTTCTTAACTAGCTATTTCAAAACGAAAAAAAAAAAAAAAATATTTCGGTAACCTTTATTTATTCAAGTATATTTTCGGTAAAGGTTATGCAAACGATAACTTGATATATATTCTATATACATATATTAACAACTTAGCCCAAGTGGAAACTTCAAAAAAAAAAAAAACTTTGGTTTTACTGCTTTCATCAATCTCTGTCATGGAAATGCCCATAGTTCTCAAGTTGTTATCCAACATCATTCTCCAATTTCTCTCCAACCTTATAGATATTTTGATAACGGTATAGTTCTCACGTTGATATCTATCAGCATTCTCAATTATTCTTCAACCTTTGAGATTTTTTGATAACTCGATAGTTTTTACCTTTGAGTACAATTAGAGAATCCCATTTGAGCACAAGTTGAGAACTATCCCTTTCTCAATAAGAGAATCAGCGTCTTTTACAGATAAAAAAAATGCCCTTTTTGTTGAGAACGCTATGATTCTCAAGTTTGTTAAGTGTTGAAAAAAACATTTGAGAGCTAACGTAACTCAAGCCTAAATGTTTGTTGAGAACGTATTCAATGTTACTTAAACGTTGTTCTGGAGAATTGATGTCATTTGAAGTATGATACATTTTTAGTTGGCATAAATCTTGGGATTTTTTCTACAATCTCCTTTACTTTGATATTTGAAATAATTTTTTTTTTGACAGTCTACTAAGCACATACTCATACAAATACATCCGTAAACATCTGTTCCTAAATTCGTCAGCATTCTAATAATTTCGCACGTATGTACGAGCGCACTCACTCAGTCATTTGTTCAAATTAGTTAGAATTTATGAAAAATTAAAGAAATTCCGAAATATGCAATAATTTGCACGTTTTCTGTCTTTTCAATGTGAATACATTTCGACTTTTTTATTATTGTTTATAGTTACGTGAGTATGTAGTACAGATGTTGGTCATGTTGTTGCAATTATTTAATATTGCAATCCGGTCACCATGTGTGCGCAACGCCAGCCAATATATTTGTGCCAATTCGTGCGTTTGATTGTTTTGAGAAAATTTACTTGGCGACACGATGACGCCGTGTTTTCAACAAAGTTACATTTTACAAAAAAAAAATATAAGACAACCAATTAAAGGGATTTTATAGAAAATCGGTCAAAGCTTTATTGAGCAGGTGTTCAATGCGATTGCAGTGTGACTCTTTTTTTTCTTCTTTTTTTTTTTTATAATGCTCATTCAAGAAAACATCGTTCAACATGATTCATCTTCACGCCCACAGTCAAACCATCGAAATGTTCATCGATTGGTTCTCAGGCATTTTTTTGGTTAACACGGATGTGTCTACATTGGAGTGTGCCTTTAATGGCTGTGCTTCCGATATAGGAAAGAAGGGAGGAAGGTTTGGGAAGTACTGATAGGGATAGGGATAGGGATAGGGATAGGGATAGGGATAGGGATAGGGATAGGGATAGGGATAGGGATAGGGATAGGGATAGGGATAGGGATAGGGATAGGGATAGGGATAGGGATAGGGATAGGGATAGGGATAGGGATAGGGATAGGGATAGGGATAGGGATAGGGATAGGGATAGGGATAGGGATAGGGATAGGGATAGGGATAGGGATAGGGATAGGGATAGGGATAGGGATAGGGATAGGGATAGGGATAGGGATAGGGATAGGGATAGGGATAGGGATAGGGATAGGGATAGGGATAGGGATAGGGATAGGGATAGGGATAGGGATAGGGATAGGGATAGGGATAGGGATAGGGATAGGGATAGGGATAGGGATAGGGATAGGGATAGGGATAGGGATAGGGATAGGGATAGGGATAGGGATAGGGATAGGGATAGGGATAGGGATAGGGATAGGGATAGGGATAGGGATAGGGATAGGGATAGGGATAGGGATAGGGATAGGGATAGGGATAGGGAAAGGAGAAAAATACGATATGAAGGAGAAATATGAAGGATAGTTGAGCAGGGAAAAGTCTGCCACTTGTAAATAATAACCTAAAATGCTATGAAAGTTTTCTAGGGCTTCTGGTGATTGAAACCTTTTTCAGGATCTGATTTTATAGCCTAAAGAACTTTTCTAGTTGTAACCTTGTTTTGTAAATCAAAATTGCAAAATAAGGCTCACTCTAATGTAATAAATCCACCCGCCCTGCTCCAGCCGACACTCTACAATTCTACAACGATTGCATTGATCTTGTTGCAATTAGCAAACTTATGTTTTCGTTGATTTGATTTGTGGGTGGTGCGCTGTGCCACAACAACAAAAACATGGCTCACGTTGTCAGTGTCTTCAGAAAAGGGTAAAGCTTGGCACTAGCTAACATCCTACTACTTAGTTTGTGGGAAAATTTTCTTGCAATGAAGGTAATAATTTTAGTACATGATCAAGCCTAATTGGCTGCTACAAATGTTAGCTAGAGTATTGACTAGGGTGGCTCTTTTTAGTAAGTACCGACATTTAAAGTCGATAGGATATATTCAGAGTAGTAAAAAAATCCTACACAAAATAAAAAGAACTTTAACTTTGTTTTGATAGTCCGGTCAAAATAGGCATAAAACTAGTGGTTAAATAGCAATAATTCCCACATAGACACATTTTCCTATAGAGCTTAGGTTCGCCGTAAAAAAGAAAGCAAAAGTCCCCATCGATCCTACGTATGCTTGAAAAGTTATTTGGGGTCAAAACTCGAGATAAATAAAAAAAAAAATTTTGAAAAAAAAACTTTTTTCGCTCAAAGATTGAGAGTTATTAATATGATATGTTAGTATCACTTTAACCCATAATCCGCCATTGTTATCGTGTGCTCCGCTATACCGTGTATAATTTCCTTTCTCAAAGAAATTATAACCATCCTAATGTGCTTGTATAAATGTCTTGTCTGCCTGTCTTATTTAAGTTTCTCTTTTTTGATGATGATTTAGTATTTTACCAAATTATAAAATGTAATGTTGCAATTAGTGCAACAACGTTTAGATATATATATAAGAATATGTGGGATGGCCTTAGGTCCGCAGATCAACTGAACAAAAAAATGACCGATAAGAGGAGGCCCACTCCTTATCCACCCTTAAACTCTATGAGCCTGCTAGGAAAAATGAAATTTGAGGTCTCAACTGCAATTACGGCCTAGTTTTAGTGAGAGTCAAACATTTCAAGCTTTGAATTTTCTCATATCAAAACTGAAACCAATATACCTGTCACTTTTACTTTTAAATTCAGTTACACCTAAGTAACGCCTCACATATGAGTACCTCCGTCACTCTCAAATCACTTTACTCTTTCATTAACGGTATTAATAGCACTCCAAGCCTCTGTATTTTGACTGTATTTGTTTCACTAAGTTCATTCGATATTCATTTTTCATTCTTTTATTTTTAGTTGACGCTCAAAACATAGCAACGCCCCACAACCAGCTGTTTGGCAACAATATATGTATCCAACAGTTAAGAAAGTCTAAGCGCGGATGAACAGGAACATCGTATACCCAGCTGTGAGATGAAATGCCTTCAAATTCGAAAAAAATAATAAAATAAAATAAAACAATAAGTTAAATAAAAAATAGGATTAAATAAAGGAGGAAAAAATTTAATTAAATAAAACAAAATAAAGTGAAGGAAAATAAAATTAAATAAAATAAAGTAAATAAAATTAAATAAAATAAAATAAAATAAAATAAAATAAAATAAAAAAAGTAAAAAAAAAATAAAATAAAACAGAATAAAATAAAATAAAATAAAAAAATAAAAAAAAAAATAAAATAAAATAAAATAAAATAAAATAAAATAAAATAAAATAAAATAAAAAAAATAAAATAAAATAGAATAAAATAAAAAAAAATAAAAAAAAAAAAAAAAAAATAAAATAAAATAAAATAAAATAAAATAAAATAAAATAAAATAAAAAAAATAAAATAAAATAAAATAAAAAAAATAAAAAAAAATAAAAAAATAAAATAAAATAAAATAAAACAAAATAAAATAAAATAAAATAAAATAAAATAAAATAAAATAAAATAAAATGAAATAAAATAAAATAAAATAAAATAATATAATATAAAATAAAATAAAATAAAATAAAATAAATTAAAATAAAATAAAATAAAATAAAATAAAATAAAATAAAATAAAATAAAATAAAATAAAATAAAATAAAATAAAATAAAATAAAATAAAATAAAATAAAATAAAATAAAATAAAATAAAATAAAATAAAATAAAATAAAATAAAATGAAATGAAATAAAATAAAATAAAAAAATAAAATAAAATAAAATAAAATAAAATAAAATAAAATAAAATAAAATAAAATAAAATAAATTAAAATAAAATAAAATAAAATAAAATAAAATAAAATAAAATAAAATAAAATAAAATAAAATAAAATAAAATAAAATAAAATAAAATAAAATAAAATAAAATAAAATAAAATAAAATAAAATAAAATAAAATAAAATAAAATAAAATAAAATAAAATAAAATAAAATAACCTTATCTAAATATCATAAAATATAATAAAATCGAATAAACCATATAAACTAAAAAAAAAAATAAAATAAAATAAAATTAAATTAAATGAAATAAAAAATTTAATAAAATAAAAGCAAACAGAATAAAATAAAATGAAACAAAGGCAGAAATTTTACTAAAAAAAATAATTAAAAAACGAATAAAAAAAATAAAAATTTATAACATAAAGTAAAGTAAAATTAAAAAATTCACACCTTCAATAGAAAGAAGTAGGCGTATTTAGCATTTGTGTCCATTTGCTATGCATATCTAATCTAAATACAAATAAAATACAAATTGGATTTAATTTACAAGTGTGTGAACAGACGGATCTTTTCTGTTAAACACGACTGGCTATAAAAATGTATCGCAAAGTGCAAAGATTCTTTTCATAAAAAACATTTTAGACTTTGTTTCGACTGCATTCATCCAGCAAAAGTAACGGTTAACGTCGCTTACAACTTTTTGTAGTTTTTTGTTAATAAATTTTCACAATTGACTATACCAAGTTGCAGGTGCAAGACAAAAAAAGGCAATAAAAGCGCAAAATACAAAATAAGTTGGAATTGAAAGCATTCGCTAATAGTCGTGTTTCTAATTTTTTTTTGCAATACATTCACACAATAAATACAATGCTTAAATAACAACAACAATAACAATTCGCATAACAACAATTAGAGACAAAAGTGCAACAATGCGGGCGCCACATTTATTGCTGCCACGTTGAGCTACGATCACTGATCGGTGCGGTTGTTGACTTCGCTAGCGTTGAGGCGCTTGCTGTTAGTTGTTGTTGTTGGTCTTGCTGCTGTTGCTGCCAACATCAGCAGACCCCCATAATTAAAACATCAAACATTTTGATCAAAAGCCAAGGCATGCCATGCCGTAGCACTTAGCCAACCACAAGAGCAACCAAACAGCACCCAGTTCGTTGTAGCCACCCAACATAAAACAACCAAACAGCCAATGACCACAATAACAAAAACAACAATTGCATGCAACTAAAAACAACAACAATTTGCAAAATATTAGATTAGTTAGACAGACGACAATTGTCGCATTCATTCAATTTATTGCAGCTGTGTGCTGTGTGTCCAATGTTTAAGTGGTGAATGTTAGGCGGCGTCAGTGAGAAATAAGTCAACAATTTGTGATGCATTTTTCGACGAATTCTCAGGTGAATTGAAAATTTATGAAAATTGCAAACGATTCATTTAATTTAGTGGTTGTTGCTTATAATTAAGTAATTAGGTAATTAAACATCTGTATGAGTTTTAAATTATGTATATTTCGATAGATTCACACAGCGATCGAGTCAAAATTAATGGGAGACATTTTTTTTTACTTGAGCTGGCGAGTCATTACTGAAACCGTTATATATTTTATTTTTATTTTTTATTGAATTAATTTTATTTTTTATTTGTTTTTTTTTTTTTTTAATTTGATTTGCATTTATTAAATTTTTTTCTTTTTGTTAAACAAAGAATGTTATTAATCTTATTTTTAATTTTTTATAATTTTAAATTTAATATAATTTAATCTAATATCATTTAATTTAATATATTATATTTTATTAAGAATTATTTTATTTTATTTTATTTTGTTTTATTTAATTTTATTTTATTTTATTGGATTTTATTTTATTTTATTATTTTTTTTTTATTTTATTTTTTTTTTTATTTTATATTATTTTATTTCATTATTTTATTTTATTTTATTTCATTTTATTTTATTTTATTTTATTTTATTTTATTTTATTTTATTTTATTTTATTTTATTTTATTTTATTTTATTTTATTTTATTTTATTTTATTTTATTTTATTTTATTTTATTTTATTTTATTTTATTTTATTTTATTTTATTTTATTTTATTTTATTTTATTTTATTTTATTTTATTTTATTTTATTTTATTTTATTTTATTTTATTTTATTTTATTTTATTTTATTTTATTTTATTTTATTTTATTTTATTCTATTTAATTTAATTTTATTTTATTTTATTTTATTTTATTTTATTTTATTTTATTTTATTTTATTTTATTTTATTTTATTTTACTTTACTTTATTTTATTTTATTTTATTTTACTTTATTTTATTTTATTGGATTTTATTTTATTTTATTTTATATTATTTTATTTCATTATTTTATTTTATTTTATTTTATTTTATTTTATTTTATTTTATTTTATTTTATTTTATTTTATTTTATTTTATTTTATTTTATTTTATTTTATTTTATTTTATTTTATTTTATTTTATTTTATTTTATTTTATTTTATTTTATTTTATTTTATTTTATTTTATTTTATTTTATTTTATTTTATTTTATTTTATTTTATTTTATTTCATTTTATTTTATTTTATTTTATTTTATTTTATTTTATTTTATTTTATTTTATTTTATTTTATTTTATTTTATTTTATTTTATTTTATTTTATTTTATTTTATTTTATTTTATTTTATTTTATTTTATTTCATTTTATTTTTTTTTATTTTATTTTATATTATTTTATTTTATTTTATATTATTTTACTTTATTTTATTTTATTTTACTTTATTTTATTTTATTTTATTTTATTTTATTTTATTTTATTTTAGTTTATTTTATTTTATTTTATTTTATTTTATTTTATTTTATTTTATTTTATTTTATTTTATTTTATTTTATTTTATTTTATTTTATTTTATTTTATTTTATTTTATTTTATTTTATTTTATTTTATTTTATTTTATTTTATTTTATTTTATTTTATTTTATTTTATTTTATTTTATTATGTTTTAATTTATTTTATTTTTTTTTTTATTTAAGTTTATTTAATTTAATTTAATTTTTATATTTTATTTTATTTTTATTTATTTTATTTTATTTTATTTATTTTATTTTATTTTATTTTATTTTATTTTATTTTATTTTATTTTATTTTATTTTATTTTATTTTATTTTATTTTATTTTATTTTATTTTATTTTATTTTATTTTATTTTATTTTATTTTATTTTATTTTATTTTATTTTATTTTATTTTATTTTATTTTATTTTATTTTATTTTATTTTATTTTATTTTATTTTATTTTATTTTATTTATTTAATTCTATTTTTTATGTGTTATTTTATTTTTTTTTATTTATTTTAATATTTCATTTTTTTTAATTGTATGTTATTTTATTTTATTTTTTTTTTTATATTATTTCATTTATTTTATTTTATTTTTTTTATATTATTTCATTTATTTTATTATTTTTTTTTTAAATTTATTTATTTATTAAAATTATTTTTTTTGTGGGTTATTTTATTTTGATTTTTTTTGTTTTTATATTAATTTATTTTATTTTATTCTTTTATTTAATTTAATTTAATTTTTTACTTTTTTCTTAAAATTTATATTATTTTTTTTTTAAGTTACCATTGCTTTTTCGCTACCAAATTCGCATTACTTACTTTTCTATGATTGAAAATCGTAAAATAAAAAAAAAATAAAACGAATAATAAATCGTCCAACGACTTCCGTTAATTGCTTCATTCAGTTACTCGGTTTGTGTTCGTATTATTTTTCACTACTTTATCAAATTGCGTCGGGGGCCAATGGTCTTTGCGCTGGTGCTTGTGTTGTGCCCCGTCGCTTACGACGTTTACCACTGTTGCCAATGTGCCGACGACCGCTTGTAATTGCTTGTAAGCGATGCCGACATGCTGAGCGCACGTTGCGTACCAATTTTATGTTGTTGGCAACAAAATAGAAAAAAAAAAAACAGAAATAAAAAAAATCAGCGACAACGCGTACTATATCAATTGCAGTAAAACATTAGCGAACACAGAACACCGACCTCCAACCGATTTTAAATTATTTTTGCATGCATACATACGAGTACAAATGTAATGTACAGGTGCGCCTGCGCACTGCACAACCAACGAAAAGGAGACAAACCAACCAGCAACAATCGTAATATCGTATTGCCAATTGCAACAATTATTTTTGTTTGTATTATTTGTTTGCTGTTGTTATTGTGACTGTGACTGCGTGCGGTAAATGCGTAAATCGTGTTGCCATTTTTTTTTTTGGTGTGCTACGAATGTAAAGCTCCGAAAAACAGAATTACCATTTCGGTTAGTTGCGGTTTTAGCAACTGTGAATCATGCATGCTGGTGCTGCTGTCCTTGTGTGTGGAGTTGGACTGTTATTATACCCCGTAGCGCTAGAATAGAGATGTAGAGCTGGTAGCTGCTGCGTTTGGTGCCCAAAACCCCGAGCATTGTCTTTAAATCCTCTCTCTATTGGTTATACAATTTTGTTGTTCCACCTGAACTTAGAAGAATTTCTTTTTTTTTTCACCACAACCACGCACAGCTAGAAGTTTTAAATTAACGCATAATTTTTCAATTTGATTGTTTTGTTGCTATTCGCTGCTATGGTCTACAAAAAAAAAAAATATGTTGCACAAAAGTAGTTAACTTGGTATCAGCCAGCACAACGTTTGGGGGCCCCACTGCATTTGTATCCAATTCATCTTATGTTGCCGCTCCCACACTCACTACAGTGCTTCACCTGCAAGTCTAAATAACAGTTTTTTAACGGCGTACTGTGGAATTTTTTGGAGAAAATTTGTCTTAAAATTCAATATTTTAGCAAGATTACATTTTTAAAATCCATAATATTTTCCAGATTTTCAGATGTTGAGCTGTTGAGTCGGGATAACATCTAAATGTTAGTCATATGCCGTGTATGAGGTATGAAAAATGCACTATAATTTGCATATTTTCAGCATATAACAATTATTTTTGCTAGAAAAAATATCTACGTTTTCTTCTAATATACTTGGAAAGGATCCTGTTGTCCTAATGAAAATTCAAAGCTTGATTCTTGTTACACTATTCTTATGATAGCTCCAACCTTTAGACAGATATTTGATTTTGAGGCAACTTTGAGCAAAATATCCCACAGTGCTACGCACGAGAACTTTGCCATTTACGAATATTAGCGCAGGATTTGGACCATTGGGCGGGATAACAGCTAAATATTACTCATACGCCGTGTATGACGTATAAAAATGCACTATAATTTGCATAATTTCAGCATATACACAAGTATTTTTGTTAGAAAAAAATTCGACGGTTTTCTTCAATATCCTTGCAAAGGATCCTGTTGTCCTTATAACAAAACAAAGCTTGATATTTGTTACACTATCCTTATAATAGCTCCCACCTTTAGACAGATATTTAATTTTGTGGTAATTTTGAGCAAAATATCCTACGCACGAAACATTTTAAATTTTCCAATAATTCACTATAATTTATATAATTTCAGCATATATACAATTATTTTTGTTAGAAAAAATTCGACGGTTTTCTTCAATATCCTTGCAAAGGATCCTGTTGTCCTTATAAAAATTCAAAGTTTGAACTTTATTACACTATCCTTATGATAGCGCCAAACTTTAAACAGATATTTGATTTTGAGACAACTTTAACCAAAACAACCCATAGTGCAGCGCGCGAGACAGACCATTTACGAAGATTGGCGCCGATTGAATGCTACAATCCGACTTACGATTTGCGTCTGTAGGCGGGCCCGCTTTGTAGTATCAAATAGATTGTGTGGTTTGTGTTGTAGATTGTTTGTGTTGCTATGTGCTGTATCACCAATTGTTATTGTTGCTGTAGCGGTTATTGCACTCAAATTCACAACTATATTTCAGGTGTTTCAGGTGCTGATACTGCAAAGTAGAATTTACTTGCTTGAATGGTGGTGATCATCGATCAAATGCTTGCCACTCAAACGTTGCGGCTGTCGTTTGTCGTCGACATTAAATGCGTTTTACTTAACGCTGCTGCGTTGCAGTTAAAGACTTTACCATCGACTTTATGATTTATGCTTTCCGTATTCTAGCAGTTACATACAAAAAAAGTATGTAATAATTAAATATGTATTTATTTTGGTTTTTATCGATATTGCAATTACAAGCAGTTAAACATTGCTGGAACACTTGTCGGATCAGCGATATGATCGATTGATTGTTTCTAGTTAATGTCATTCTTTCAGTTGGTTTAATATCTGTATCTTTAAATACATTTATTAGCATTTCTTAGTTTTTTGAGTATGAGGCGAAGTGAGCTCTGGTTTGTATGGCGAAAAGAAAATTTGCTTTGAATACTTTTTGGGTGATTTCCCCAAGTTTCGTTTGAATCTACAGATAAACGAGCCTAAATAGGGAACTTATATATTATCAAGAAGTATGCTTATGATCCAAAGAAGATTTTATATGTCCAGGTTTTAGTTTTGGACCATTGTCTTTTTAAATCTAGTGAATTTTTGAAACCGATTTATTTTTTCACCTGTCGGTTTTCAAACCGGTTACTATTTGAAATTATTATCCTTTTTAACACCAGTGACTTTTTGGAAACATTGTCCTCTAAAAGCTTGTGACTTTTTGAAATCGACTAACTCTTTAACCTGTGATTTTTTAAACCATTAACTCTTTTTCGAAATACATGTTCTTTAAAACCAGTAATTTTTCAAAACAGTGACTTTTTAGGACCGGTGTCCGTTTTTGAAATTGTTGTGATTTTAAATAAAATTACTTTTCCGAACCAATGTCTCTTTAACCCTATCGGGTGGCAAACTGGTCACATTTTGGAATTTATTGTCTTTTCAAAGCCTGTGACCTTTTGGAATCGATCTCTTCTTTAACCTATGATTTTTCAAACCAGTGACTTTTTTCCGTCCCCCATGATCTTTTTTTGACTGTGATTTTTAAAAATAGTGACATTTTCGGGCCCTTTGTCTGCTGTTGGAATTGTTGTGTTTTTAAATTAAGTTTTTTAAGTGACTTTTTAGAAACGAGGGATGTTTTTGTAATCGGTGATTTTTTAGAACCAGTGACCTGTTTTGGTACAGTAAACTATTTGGCACCGATGATTTTTTGACAAAACTTAATTTTTTGGAACGTTCTTTCTTTCTTTGCGAACTAGCGCAAAGGGTAAAGGCTTATCTGTTTTGACCTGGTGTCTCTTTTGAAACTGAGACTTTTTTGGAACCAGCGATTTCTTGGGCCTTGTGATTTATTCAGCTAGTGACATCTCTTTTGACTTAAAGTTTTTTTTTTCGAACCAGTAACATTGTTTTTTTAGCTCTCTTTTGGTGATCAAATTTTTTTTTTTGAAACCAGTGACTTTTTCGGAATCAGTGATTTTTTTATCCTGCGATTTTTTTTCTAGCAGTGACTTCTTTTAGTACTAGACGTTTGTTTTGAAACCAGTTACATTTTGTAGGAACTGAACTTGTTTTGAGGAACAGTGATTTTTTTTATCCGGGCACTGTTCTTCAGCCATTATATATAAATTCAGAAGAAAAAATTCAGAAATGCTTTTTTTTCAGAGAATTTTTGTTCAGAATTTTTTTTTTTTTTCAGAAACAAAAAATTTTGAATAAAAAACTCAGGAACAAAAAATTCAGAAACCTCCTTTCAAAAACAGAAAATTCATTTTTTTTTAATACAATTTTCTGAAAAAAAAGCATTTTTGAATATTTATGGGTGGCACCCACTACGGTTTTGTTTGTTTACCCTCCGGCAAATTTACTGCCGAAGTGATTATGAAACATATCGTCGCTCCCAACGAAGACTAACACACTTCAGTTTTCTGCGTCGAAGACCAACACACTTCAGTTTTCTGCGTCGAAGACTCCGAAGAAACCGGTCCCGAGATAGTTTACACATTTCTTCTGAATACGCCCAACACAATTTCTTCTTACTCCTTTCATTTCTTTAAAATTTTAATTGAACCCGGGTATCAGGTATACTACCTCCATAACTTTTTGATTGATATGGTCACCAATGTCAAAGCGTATGCTATTCATGTGTTGGTCAATGACTTTTGACGCTACTGCTAATGAGTTCCCATGAAAATTTTCATTATTTTACACAAAAAACAAAGGGCCATTCAACCATGTTAAATGAGTGATGTTGCAATTTTTCTCTTCTGACCAACTGAGTTTGTCACACTTGTCGGATTTTATTGTTGTTGTCATAAAAAAATTTTAATTACAAAACACCAAATGAAATCAGTAAAGCGCAAAGAACTACTAATGACCATGGTTGGTGACAAAATGTCGCCAATATGATGAAGGTATTCGAAAAGGAGGACCTAAGGAACAAAAACTTACAAAAACATACCTGAGGTAACCAAGTTCATCACCAAACTACAGTTTAGCTAAAAACAGTTATGCAATAAAAGATGATTTTACGTCTATTGCAAGTACTCAAGCGAATGTAGAACAAATTGAAGGGAATGTTGGTTGCTGTAATAATGAGGAAGCCACAAAAAAAGTGAAGCTCCAAGGCGAAGCGCTGTCTACGTAGAATGGCCAACGCTTAGAGGTGCAATAAAGCCGAATGTTGAGCGTTGTTGTGGCGCATCAGCAGAAATCTATGAAAGTAGCAGCTGCACCTGCAATGGCAACAGCGATACTAACAATAGCAATGACTAGAATAGATGCAACAACAAAGGCTAAAGAGTTTTTAGTTTTTTTTTACGGGCTTTATACCCAGCTGTGCTAATAGTTATTATAATTTCCATATAACAAAGTCAGTTAGGCCCATTAGACAGGTGGCAATCCTAGGCGAACCTAACCAGAAATAATTTTCGTGTTATACGAAGTAAAATACCTTGAACTTGATACCCATATTGGCATATTTCATTCGTTTGATAACTATGTTGGCAGATCACAGTAAGCTTTCGTTTTTAATTTCTTGTAGGTGGCAGCCCCGAAAAAACCCCTTTAAGAACATTTCAAGTGGAAACACTCATCTACTAGAATTGAGAACGATTTCATCTAACCAACTTGATTTTTGATAAGTTTGTTTCAACTATCTTATAAAGAGCTCTTTCGTGTCTACATCAGGCTGAGAAGGCTTTCTTTCGAGCCCAAGATGTTTTACATAAACATGGTATATGCAGCCGGGTATACAATAATCAGTTTGTAAATTTTTTTTCCTTCAAGATTATTGTTTATGAGTTGCTATAACTCAATATGCAAAATGCAAAAAAGTGTTGCACCGCTGGCAGCCACAATGTCGTAGCTGCCACTAAAGCCAAAATGCGTTTGTATGCGAGTGTTTTTGCTACCGATAGCGCTGCTATTGGCAACACTTAAACTGATGTGGCTCCACAGGTGCTGACGCTGCTGCTGTTAGTGCCGTGGTGGATGTTGGTAGCAAATGAACTTTTCAGGTGTTAATACGAGCGCGTTCAATGTGGGAAACGATGAGCCAAAAGTTAAGCAGTTAAACAGCAGCACGGAGTTTGGCGTCGTTGAGGCGCTAGCAACCCCTGCAGTACGAGATGTGGTCATGAAGCCAAATAACCGTGAGACATTAAACGGCGCTTATTATTGTCTCCATTTTTACTTGTTGCCTTC
>CAXKVI010000002.1:14755486-14803334 GCA_964058755.1 Campiglossa producta | reverse complement strand
CGGTATTTACAGCAATAGACAACAAGTCAAAAAAGCAATAAAGAGTTAAATGTTATAAATGGAAAAATTTCGTGCTTAATTAAGTATGAAAATTCTTTCATAGGTTTCACACCAAGTCCTAAAAATTCGCAAATCTTTCATATAAGTTAGCATTGAAATTAAAGAAATGTTCTATATGGAAGTATAAATATATGCATAAATGGACACTGAGAAGGATTTACCTTCAAGCTGGGTAGTGGCCTAAGGTGCTAGACCTTCTAGCATACAAGTCACTACAGTGTTGTGAGTTCGACTCTCACAATGCCGGGAAGAAAAGTCCTTGAAGAGATGTAACTCCAGTATCATCGAAACATATGTCGGGCTTGTCTGGTTCCTGCAGCGCGTAGGTAAATTTTTCTCAAAAAACACATTTTCATACAATCCCGAAAATTGCTTGTAAAGACCGTCGGTATTTACAGCAATAGACAACAAGTCAAAAAAGCAATAAAGAGTAAAATAAAATAAAATAAAATAAAATAAAATAAAATAAAAATAAAATAAAATAAAATAAAATAAAATAAAATAAAATAAAATAAAATAAAATAAAATAAAATAAAATAAAATAAAAATAAAATAAAATAAAATAAAATAAAATAAAATAAAATAAAATAAAATAAAATAAAATAAAATAAAATAAAATAAAATAAAATAAAATAAAATAAAATAAAATAAAATAAAATAAAATAAAATAAAATAAAATAAAATAAAATAAAATAAAATAAAATAAAAAAAATTAAATTAAATAAATTAAATAAAATTAAATCAAATAAAATAAAATTTAATATAAATAAAATAAAAGTATTAAAAGAAAGGTTGAGTTGTATTTATTTACGAGCTTAATAAAATAAAACAAAATAAATTAAAATAAAATAAATTATAAAATAAGATAAAATAAAATACAATTAATTAAATAAGATTAAAAAAATTAAATGAAATAAAATAAAATAAAATAAAATTAATTCAAATGAAATAAAAACAGGAAAATAAAGTAAAAAAATTATATTAATAACCACCTAATAATAAACTACCTAAAAGATAATAATATAATACGCCTTTTCACAAACTACCATTTGCTATTAGAAGCTAGTTAAAGGAGGAATGAATGAATGAAATATTTTCGAAGAAACTAATTAGTTGCTCGAAAAGTCCATCTAAAATTTCGGAACACTGTACCTCGTTATGTGCCAAAGTGGACCACTTGAAGTAGATATTCAAATTTCAAAACGATGTGGCGTTGATACTTTCGCTGACTCTGCACTTAAAAGAAAATACGACACATGCCGAGCATACGCAGCGCCGCCACCGCATTGCATGCCACAATTGCTGTATTTCTTTTTACTTACATATTAACGTACAAATTTATGCAGTTACATTTGTTTCTGAAGTGGAATAAAACCCCCAAAAAATATGAACTAAATGTGCTAGTTTGTAGCACTCAAAGCAAGCAGCAGCTGGACAACAGACGTGCCATAATCTGCTGTATTTACCTCAAAAAATACGAGCAACCGAACGCCCGCGCGCGTGAGAGCGAAAAATTTCATAAAATGATTGCAGCGATAAAGAGCTGCGGGAAAAAATTCAAACAAAAAGGGGAAAAAACCACGTTCGAGAACATTTGGCTAGGAGCGGCATATGTGAAAGTGTGTACGGACATATGTAGACGTGTTGAAGTGGCTTGGTCCGCTATTGACTTTATTGCTCGATTGCTGTACAAACGCACATATCCTTTGATGTTTGTATGTAATTATTTTATTCATTCAATAGCCGGCTGCTAATCGAGTCGCACTCGCGCCTGCTGACACAATTACAAGTACGAATGAGCGAAACTTCAACAGCAGAAACAACAACCAATATTAAATGCGTATGTTTTGAATGTGCTCAATGAGCCGCTTCGCAATGCAGATGCAATAACGCATTAAAGTACTTACCACCACCAACAACAACACTACCACCCCTCTTCTTAGCTGCTCAGCTGCACGTGAGCGCCTTTGCTTGTTGTAAGCTGCTGTCCTCAGCTGTGTCCTTTTTAACAAACAAATGTTCACCTTTTCACTTTTTTTCCTCATTTCCTCAGCAACATATACATACCTTTTTTCCATCGGCAGTCGAACAATTAAAACGTTTAGGGCGATATAGTGGCAAGTCAAAATTTCCAAACAAAAGCAACAACAAAAGACACAATAAAAACAACAACATGCAAAGCCATCTCAAAAATTGTATCGGTAACAATGCCAATGAAATTCATCACATTTGCGCGCACATTTGCCTAAAGAGGCGCACATGCGCGGTAGCGTTTATGTTGCACAGTGGATCGGTTTCAGTTTGACCCAGGTTAAAAATGGGGCATGAAGTAGGTATGGTTATTTTTCGGTCTTTTATTTTATTTGCTGTCCCCTATACTTCTCAGCAAGTCTAAGGAATAAGCTACGCAATGGATATTTTATTTTTTTATTTTTTGATGTTTACTTCTTAGGCGGCGATATGAAGTTTTGATTGAGAGCAAAATTTGAGAAAATGTCTGATGATGCAACGGAAATATAAGTTGTAGCCGACTTTCAGGCATATGTTGCAGACTTTCAGGCGTAGGCGATTTTCACCATGATGTTTAGCTGCACAAATCAAATAGGAGGTGAAATTTCTCGATCTAGCTAACATTGCACAAATTGTAATTGTTAGGCCGAGCAGAATTCATGGGTGTTGCCACTTATGGCGGTTTACAGGGTTGTCACCTATCCCATTTATTTTTAAATATAGAACTAGATATGCCAATATGGGTATCAAATGAAAGGTATTTTCGCACGTATTACAAATAAGATAATTTCAAGCAGGGTTGCCACTTTGGGTTGCCACCTAACAGCAATTTATTTATTTTTTCGTCTATCTCGGGAACTGCTTGTCCGATTTAAATACAATTTGGCATATAGACAATTTGATTTATTCTTAGATTACATAAATGGGTGTTGCCACTTAGGGTGGTTTTCAGGGTTGCCACCTATCCCATTTTTCTGAAATATAGGGATAGATATGCCAATATGGGTATCGAATGAAAGGTATTTTCGGCCGTATTCCAAATATGACAATTTCATGCACGGTTGCCACCTAGGGTTGCCACCTATCCCAATTTTTTTTTAATATATGCCAATATGGGTATCAAATGAAAGGTATTTTTGCCCGTATTCCAAAGAAGATGATTTTAAGCAGGGTTGCCACTTTGGGTTGCACCTAACCGCAATTTTTTTATTTTTTCGTCTATCTCGGGAACCGCTTTTCCGATTTAGATAAAATTTGGCATATAGACAATTTGATCTATTCTTAGATTACATAAATGGGTGTTGCCACTTAGGGTGGTTTTCAGGGTTGCCAGCTATCCATTTTCTGAAATATAGTGATAGATATGCCAATATGGGTATCGAATGAAAGGTATTTTTGGAAGTATTCCAAATATGACAATTTCACGCACGGTTGCCACCTAGGGTTGCCACCTAACCGCAATTTACAACCTCTTTTACAACTCTCCTTCCAATATTTCTTCGCCTTCACACTATCTCCCTCCCTGTTTCTCTTCATTCCCCCCATTCCTCCTACCAGGCCCTCCTCTATATCCCATTCGTATTGGCCCCTGTTAATTTAAGCATAATTCTACCCACGTACCGAATTGAAGGAAAACGCACGATGTATAAGTTATTTTGCAATTGATCGGTTCCCTGGTCCACTTCCCGGAGGTAAGAAATTGTGAATCTAAACCATTCTCGAATACATCTTATTCATATCTCGTTATTTCTGCATTAAAGAAGATAACTTCTTTCACTTGTACTGACTACACACTGTTTTTTCCATATCATTCGCAACCAGCTTATGAAATATGTATTTGAAAGAAATAGTTTTTGCTCGCAATCCCAATATTACGCATTTGTGTCAATTCCCGGCACAAAATAGAAAAGTAAATATCGATTAAATTCCTTAAAAGAGTAAGGTTTGCCCTTACAATAAAGTGAATTCATGATCCTTTTATACGTGTACGAAAAGTCATTCACTTGAAGTGAGTTCTAAGAAAATACGTCCCGTAGACATTTTATGCTTCATTCGCGTAGTTATCTTCAAAATGCTTCAATGTCATCTCTAACCCACTGTAATGTGCTCCTTCGCCAAGTACACATGTGCGCATGCGCAGCTGTGACGGCTGCGACTGCGACTGCCAGTTTTTTGTGTTCACTTCATACACAAACAGTCTGCGCAGTTGTCACATTTCCCAAGAGCATTTGTTTTTTTCGTCGTCCTTTTACGTTTTTATTTTTGTTGTTGTAATCGATGTTATGCGCGTTTGTTATTGTTGTTGTATGCGTATTGTCCTTCACCGTTAATCGTATCCTAGCGTAATGGTATAATAATCCCTAATCGCATATCATGACGGTGGTTCACCTGGATTACGTCGCTTGACTCATTTTATTGCAGCCACTATAGAGATAGCCGATAACCGAAAAACAAATAGTTTGAGTAACTGCTGTTTGTTGTTGTTGTTGTTGTTGTTGTTGCTGACACTGCTGGTGCTGCTACTATTGACGGCTGCTACTACATCCTTGCACATGTGCAATGCATTTTGTGTGCGTCCGTTAAGTTGCTGATATAATTTTGGCAGCTTTACAAATTCATTCACGCACACACACATGAGCACACACGCATATCCTTGCTGCAGAAGGTCCTTCAGCTTGTGTGCTATTATCCTTTTAGGGGGTTATTTTGACAGCAGTCGCTGACATACAGCCGGCCTTGTATTGCTGCTGTCCCTGCGCGTTGGTTTAGCCGTTGAAACATTTGTTATTTTTTCTTGTTTTTGAATTTCACTTTCGTTGCACGCTTAAGTCGATTATCATTAGTGTGGTACAGTTGTTGCTGTCGCTGTTGATGTTGTTATTGCTGCCTTATTAGCTTGTTGTATGTTTTTGCTGTGGTATTGTTTGTCATTGATAAACTATTTAGCTACAGCACGGGCATTTGGTTGAACGATTGTGTGTCTGAGGTGTTTGGTTGGCGCTTAAATAATGAGCATTTAATATTATCACTTCAAATTAATTTTGAATGGACGATTTACTTTATATAAAGATGACATTTTCTGAGATTTCTTTGGTTGCTTTTTTGAAAGAAATCTTCTAAACCAGGGGACGTCGACATTGTGGATTGCTTGTGGAAGATGGCGTTAGTATGGCACTCTTATTATTTATTGATGGGCCTCAATGGGCGGAATTAGGTACTACAAAGGAATGTTTGATATCAAATTTAACATCCTGAAAATCATTTTGCTTTATTTTATTATATTTTTATACCCAACGTACTAGTACTAGTACAAGGGTATATTAATTTTGTTCACATAACGGTAGTACGTAACGGCACAAAATAATCGAGATAGATATAGAGTTCCATATATGAAAGTTCTTAGGTTGAAAAGAGGAGTTCATTCAGGTATGTCCGTCCGTCTGTGTACACGATAACTTGAGTAAAAATTTAGATATTTGCATGAAATTTTATAAACAGGTTACTTTTTGTCCAAGGTTGCTATTGAAAATGGGCGTAATCGGATGATTTCGACATCGAAAACTTCGAAAATCACCTAAATTGACATAACTCGGTAATGGAAATGGCTAAAATGATATAATTTTATAGGTAAATCCCCCTGGTAATTATATAATGATTTTTTGATAAATTTTTTTAAGTGGGCGTGGCATAGCCCACCGTTAAGGGAGACATTTTTTGAAAATTCGACTGCTCGTAAATTTTAAACTGATTACAGTAGTACCATGAAATTGGTACAAGCATAATAGGGAGTATACCTGATGAAATTGGACGAAATCACTACCCAACCACGCCCACTTCCAAAATGGAATATTTCGAAAATCATATGCAAACTACCGCTGGGTATTTAATGTTCGGTTTATCCGAAATTAGACCTCCTTACTTTTTTTTTTTAATTTTATTTTATTTTGTTTTATTTTATTTTATTTTTTTTTATTTTATTTTATTTTATTTTATTTCAGTGCTATTTAGATTGTAAGTGTAGCAATTATTTGATAATTGTTTCTCTTTTTTATAAATAAATAAATAAAAAAATAAAAAATATTTTAATTTGTTTTATTTTAATTTATTTTTTTTTTTATTAATTTTCTTTTCTTTTTATTTTTATACCTTTCATGAACATGAAATGGTATTATAACTTTGGTCCGATGTTTGTAAATATGAGAAGAAGAAGAGATAGACCCATCAATAAGTATACCGAAATGATCAGGATGACGAGATGAGTTGATTTAGCCATGTCCGTCTGTCCGTCTGTCCGTCTGTCTGTTTGAACGCAAACTAGTCCCTCAATTTTTGAGATATCTGGCTGAAATTTTGTATGTGGCCACCATTTTGTAATATAGGAATCATTTGTCGGAACTGACAAGATCGGACCAGTATAACATATAGCCCCCATACAACCGATTGTTCAGATATAAGGTTTTTTGGCCAAAACTTCTGCAATTAAAAAGTTAGGAACGTAAAATTTTGCAACTCGAGTACTTTCTATTTATGTAGTGTATATAGTGAAAATCAACCAGATCGGGCAAATGTAACATATAGCCCCCATACAACCGATTGTTCAGATATAAGGTTTTTTGGCCAAAACTTCTGCAATTAAAAAGTTAGGAACGTAAAATTTTTGCAACTCGAGTACTTTCTATTTATGTAGTGTATATAGTGAAAATCAACAAGATCGGGCAAATGTAACATATAGCCCCCATACAACCGATTGTTCAGATATAAGGTTTTTTGGCCAAAACTTCTGCAATTAAAAAGTTAGGAACGTAAAATTTTGCAACTCGAGTACTTTCTATTTATGTAGTGTATATAGTGAAAATCAAGCAGATCGGGCAAATGTAACATATAGCCCCCATACAACCGATTGTTCAGATATAAGGTTTTTTCCCAAAACTTCTGCAATTAAAAGTTAGGAACGTAAAATTTTGCAACTCGAGTACTTTCTATTTATGTAGTCTATATAGTGAAAATCAACAAGATCGGGCAAATGTAACATATAGCCCCCATACAACCGATTGTTCAGATATAAGGTTTTTTTCCCAAAACTTCTGCAATTAAAAGTTAGGAACGTAAAATTTTGCAACTCGAGTACTTTCTATTTATGTAGTGTATATAGTGAAAATCAACAAGATCGGCCAAATTTAACATATAGCCCCCATACAACCGATTGTTCAGATATAAGGTTTTTTTCCCAAAACTTCTGCAATTAAAAGTTAGGAACGTAAAATTTTGCAACTCGAGTACTTTCTATTTATGTAGTGTATATAGTGAAAATCAACAAGATCGGGCAAATGTAACATATAGCCCCCATACAACCGATTGTTCAGATATAAGGTTTTTTTGGCCAAAACTTCTGCAATTAAAAAGTTAGGAACATAAAATTTTGCAACTTGAGTACTTTCAATTTATGTAGTGTGTAGAGGAAAATCAAGAAGATCGGGTAAATATAACATATATTTAGCCCCATACAACCGGTTGTCCCGATATAAGGTTTTTTGGCCAATACTTCCGCATTTAAAAAGTTAGGAACGTAAAATATTTCACCTTTAGTACTTTCTACATATGTAATGTGTATAGTGTAAGTCAGTACAATTGAACACGTATATTATATAGCCTCCATACAATCGATTGTTCCGATAACTCGGATCCTATTATTTTGTAAGTTTTTTTTAAATTATAACAAAGATGTGTAATGTGTATAGTAAATATAGTTAAATTGACACAGGCTGTACTGGGGATCGAACAGTGAAAATCGTGACGCTTATTCATGAAAGGTATATAGCCTTCGGCACAGCCGAAGACAGCTTTCCTTACTTGTTTTATTTGTTTTTAATTTAATTTAATTAAATTTTATTTTTTTATTATTTTTTTACTTCATTTTATTTGACTCAGTTTTTTAATTTTGTCTTTTAGTCTAATTTTAGTTTATTTTTTCGAATACTTTAAACCCCCGCGACAGTCAGGTCCATCTTCCTGAACTACCAAATCCGAATCCACATCTCTGACTGATGAAAAACTGGGGGGTCACTCTGTATTGCGATTCGAAAGCAAATACTATTAGCAAGCTGTCAAATCGTATATTTTTTTTTTTTAAATGCGAAAGAAATTTCTTTCGAATCGCAATACAGAGTAACCCCCCTGGTAATAGGTTTAATATTTTGGTATATTCAAAACAGACTATTTTTACCCAAAATGATAAATTTCAATTTGCCATTTTTCGCGAAATTCCAAAACTAAAATTCTCAAATTTTTTATAACATACTAGCACAATATGTTATCTAATAAAAGTACAGCGCACACACCACACAGCATTTGCATACCTTGAACAGATGTTGGAAATATTGTTCAACAAGGGCTACCACAAAACAGCGGCGCTTTCATCAACACCTCCATTGTTGCTGTAGAAGTCTTTTATTTTATGTTTAGCGTTGACCAATTACCATGGGCAGACCATTTGTATATCCACTCATAATTTCAGCAGTTGCTCGAGTTGTTGTTGTACAATCGATTTGAAGTGTGTTGGGAAAAATTATGTTTTGAAGTGGGTATGTAGATACATTTGGTTTGAAGGAAACAGAATTTTGAAAAAGTTTCCATTCATCAATTGAGGCGGAACTCATGTGCAACATTTGTTCAACACATTTTAATCTATTTTGTTAACACAAACAAACAGTCTTGTTGGTATATAAAAGTAATTTACTCAATTAGTAAATCATATGAGCGTAAATTTGTCTCATCGATGATTTTTGTGGATGCAATGATTGGCGCAAAAGGAAGTTTGCCACATGTGGCATATGGTAAGTAAGTAGCATTGATTGAGTGAGATCCACTTGAAATTGCAGCATTATGGCACACATATGCGCTATAACAAATTAACATATGTAAATATAATTGTATCTGTATATGAGTATCTGTATATGAGTATCTACATCTGCATTTTAAGTGCGCTGGCATTGTGACCAAATGATGAAGCGCGTTCAAGTTGCACTTTCCGGTCACACCTACAGACTCGCCATTTTTGAATGGTCGCTACAGCGTTGCATTTTAAATATTTGGCGCCGCAATGTCGCCGCGAAAATGCATTGATTAGTCACATTCATAATAGAATTTGAAAAACATTTTTATTTTGTTTTTGTTTAGTCAAAGGTGAGGTTTACAAGACTGAAATACCTTCAACGAACTGTGAAGGGCAACAATTAGCCACTTAGCAAGCGAGCTAACAAACAAAAGGCTTCTGTCTTCACGCTTTAATCCCTGTGCGTCTAGACGTTGCTAATGAAATTTTAGTGTTTGTTACATTGCTAAGTTACAGCTATGTAGCTATTACTTGGAACACCGCAGCAGTCGTTCAAAAAATCATAAGCAAAAATCATTCACAAAAGCATTGCAAAGAAAAACTTGCCTTTTCGCAAGGTCACTAGGCAAGCTGCAGCTGTAATCGCAATTGATTTGTCAAGCGCCTACAAATAATGTCAAACAAACATTTGTAACCGAAAAGTAGTCATGATGCGTCGCTATTGTTGTACTTAGTTAGTAGAAATGGTCAGCGGGAAATATAGCAGCTGATTTTGAGTGAGTATGCTGTCTAGGAAATAGTCAAGCGACGTGCTCTTTACTTCATACGCAACTATAAAAGTATTTGTTTCCGTAAACATATCCATAACCATAACCCTAACCGTAACCCTAACCATAAACCTTAACCGCAACCGTAGTCGTGGCTAAAAAGGAACCGTAACAGAAATCGTATTCCTAACCATATTCGTAAAAGTAGCCGTATCCATAATCCCAACCATAACCGTAACCGCACTCATAATTATGACCATCACCATTGCTTGATTTTTTTTGTTGATTTACGAAATTGCCGAAAGTGGATGCATATTGGACCTATTTTCCGTCATTCCTTGTTAAATTTGGTTTGGAGGATGACGAAAGTCGCAAAACTATAACAGCAGGTTTACGGGAACGTCTGTGGTTATTATGTCTAAGGTTAACGCCTGAAATTAAATTTTCAATTACAGTTACAGCTGCTCTTAAGGTAGGGGTTACAATAATGTTTACACCTACTGCTACGAATAGGCTCACGGTTATTGTTACCGTACTCTCAGTTGTAGTTTCTATTCTGTAGTGAAAGTTAGGCTTGTGAACAGGGTGATACCCCGGTTTCAGTAGGGTTGGTACTTATTTTTGTCTTCGTGTAAGTATTTCTCTTCTTTCCATGTCTTCTATAACTTCGTTTTCCTCCTTCCGCTTTTTCTCTTCCATCTTCTTTTACCTTCCCTTCTGTTTTTCTTTCTTTTTTGATTCCCTTCTGATTCTCCTTTATCCCACGCCCTCTCCAAGCTCTTCATCTCATAGTGAAAACAAAGGGTGATTTATCTTTTCTACTACAACATAGTTCCAGACTTCCTTCCTGCAGATAAAGCTTGCAGGAAGGAAGTCTGAGATTAGATATCTGAACTCCTCCTAATCGACAAGCTGCCTAGAGAGCCTACTTTTCGTACTCACGCTGCCCAGACTTTGAGTTGAATTAAGAATTTTCAGCGTGCTTTAGAAGGTAGACATACCAGGGGTGGTGTGATAGGACAAGGTAGCGACCACAAGATTTAGAAGGAGCTGGGTGATTGGAGGAGGTACAGAAAAAGATAGAAGCGAATTCAAAGGGTGACAAGAAGGCGCAAGAACACTCCCCTTTTTAGCATACCAAATAAGGAGAGATATTTCGACATTTACTTAGTCTAACCTGACAAGGGATAATCGGAATGATGGTGCTACCAAAACAAGCCAGTAGTGAGAGATGACTAAAATCCACTTTGACCCTGCTGCGGGGTTAACGACATCATTCCGAAAGCAGAAAGCAGTCGGGCTAGTACCACAAGGTGATATTCACCGGAATGTACCGGGACCATATCAGACAGTCAGTGGCGGGAAGAGCGTAGACTCCAAACCATTACAAGCCTGTTTGGTCTGTTAGGTCCCATTTCATGAACGGATGATCACAACAAGCAGGGTGAAGTACTGGTACAACACGAACAACTAGCCTTTGCTGTTACAACAACGAAAGGAGGGTCGTCGTAGAATCTCTGTTTTGCTGAGAATGTCCAGTACAAACTATGTCCTACAGGGTTTTCAATATTCATTTCTGAAGTTACCCGTAACAATTGGTCACTTGGCTAGCAAATTCATAAACCAAATCCAGCTTTACCTTGCTCCGTGAAAGTGTATTACTTTTCAGACCTTTTGTTAATACCTTTTTGCCATTTTATAGGTATAGCATTCAGCATTGATAACTTAATTTGCAACGCCAGCAGCTGACATTATCTCGAACCTGTCGTCTCGTCACAGTATTAAATTTTAAGTAAGTACATATTTTGCTTTGTGCACATTCAATTACTCAAATGCAGTCCTTTCAGGAAAATTTTTGCTAAAATGTAAAGAAACAATAGCTTCTTCGAGACATCAACACTTGCAACCGAAATGCCAATTGCACCCAAACATAGCAGGTGGTCTTCCTGTTTATTCGCTGCTCTTTACTTCGGACTGCCTATTGTATTTCCACTTATCCCTTCTTAGCCTCTAAGGCCACTCAGTGCGTGGCTGTGTTGCCTCAACAATTTGTTTCCTGCTTAATTTGGTTTTGTTGTGATCCATAGTGGTTAGTATTATTTTGGCCGGTCATGCAACAAATTTAGGTACATAATTCATAAATGTACAAACATATTTATTGGCTGTGCTAAATAGCCAAAGTGCGAATTAAAGGATTACGTATTCACTTGGGTGATAGGCAGAAAAAGGAAAGAGCAGTGGGATTTTGTGAGATTATTTTCTGCTGACTTAATGGAACATGATGATTTTCGAGGAAATGTAAGTGCTCGTAATTGAGTGCTTGAAAAATTAGGTAATCATTTATATACCCACTTTGTGGGTTTTTGTATGTTTTCGAGATTTTGACTGGTTTTTTGCTTTATGACTGCAAGCTCCATTTACTTGTTTTCCAAAATCCGCTTCAAGTTGGAATACATTACATATCTTAGTATAATACAAGGGCGGATTCACGGGTGGGGTTTTCAGATTCAAACCTTTAGCAAAATATAGTGGAAATTAAGCAAAAAAAAGTAAAAAATACGCGAAAAGTACAGTAAAAATATAGTAAAAATTACACAAAAAAGTAGTGAAATTTACACAAAAAATTAAGTAAAATTTACATTAAAAATAAAGCAAAAATTATGGTAAAAAATACGCAAAAAATATAGTAAAAAATTACACAGAAATTTGTTAAAATTTACACAAAAAATATACTAAAAGTTACGCCAAAAATATAGTAAAAATTCCACAAAAACGACAGTAAAATTTACGCAAAAAGTAAAAAATACGCGAAAAGTACATTAAAAATAGAGTAAAAATTACACAAAAAATGGTACGTCACGCGAAAAAAAAGTTACATAAAAAAAAAATAATAAAATTTACACAAAAAATAAAGTAAAATATACATAAAATATGTAGCAAAAATTACGCAAAAATTATGGTAAAAAATACGCAAAAAAATAGTAAAAGTTACACAAAAAATACAGACAAAGTAAAAAAAATGAATTAAAAATGGTAAAAATTAAGCCAAAAAGAGTAAAAGTGACGGGGAAAATAAAGTTAAAATTAGCAAAAAATATGGCAAAATTTACACAAAATATAAAGTAAAAATTACGCCAAAAAAAAAAAAAAAACAAAGTAAAAAATTGCCAAAAAAAAAAGAAGTAAAAATTACACAAAAAATACAGTAAAATTTACACAAAAAACAAAGTAAAAATTACAAAAAAACTTCAAAAAAAATAACACAAAAATACAGTAAAAGTAACGCAAAAAAGTAAAGTAAAGTAAAAATTACAGAAAAAATATGGTAAAAAATTACGCAAAAAAGAGCAAAATTACCCAAAAATATAGTAAAAAATTACACAAAAAAGACAGTAAAATTTAAACAAAAAATACAGTAAAATTTACTCAAAAAAAAAAATATAGTAAAAATTACGCAAACAAATAAATTAAAAACAAGTAAGGAAAGCTGTCTTCCGCTGTGCCAAAGGCTATATACCTTTCATGAATAAGCGTCACGATTTTCACTGTTCGATCCCCAGTACAGCCTGTGTGAATTTAACTTTAGCTCATACCGAAATTATCGGAACTATCGATTATATGGGGGCGATGTGTTTAGTTGGTCCAATCTCATTGATTTTTAACATCGACATTCCACTTTCTAACAGAGCAATAGTTACGAAATTTCACGACACTACCTATATAAGTATAGGAGTTATAGCCCAAAATCCGTTTATCGGAACAATCGATTGTATGGGGGCTACGTGAAATATTTATCTCATCTCAATGATTTTCAACATCGATATTGCACATATAAAAACATCAATACCTACAAAAATTCACGTTTTTAGCTCTTTAATTACAGAAGTTATAGCCCGAAATCCGTTTATCGAAACAATCGATTGTATGGGAGGTATGAGTAGTTTTGGTCCGATCTTGCTGGTTCCGACGAATGATTATTCTCATATAAAATAACGCCTCCATACCAAATTTCATCGAGATATCTCTAAAATTGAGGGACTAGTTTGCGTACAAACAGACGGACAGACGGACGGACGGACAGACGGAAGGACGGACAGACGGACATGGCTAAATCGAATCAACTCATCGTCCTGATCATAACGGTATACTTATTAGTGGGTCTATCTCTTCTTCTTCTCATACTTAGAAACATCGGACCAAAGTTATAATACCATTTCATGTTCATGAAAGGTATAAAAAATAACACAAAAGAAATACATAGTAAAACTGCCATCCACTGCTCACTGATATTTTTGCGTTAACCTAATACACATTCGGTAACCTTTTAAACAATTTACATACTAACAAACGTAGGTATATTTTTTTTTTGACAATCAAGCATAAAAGAAACCGTGCAGCTTTAAAGAAACCGTGAATGAAAAATATCCCAGAAATTAAAAGAAAAAATTTGAAAATTCAACGATCAAGTAACAAATAAAAAGTATCTTCTTGAAGATACAAATCACAAATTAAAGTATCTTTAGCGATTCAAAGCACTAATCAAATTGATTCCTTACTTGAAAGTGGATCCGAGTTCAAAAAGGATTCGAAATCATGCACGTGGGAGAATAAAATAACCACTCGTGAAATTACTGGAAACCTTAATATGCATGCTTTCAATATATACCTATGTAAATTTAAGCTCTTTACACTTGTTCCACGAACGAACATGAATACTAAGTAAGAAACGTGAATTTAACAATAATTTGTATGATAACGTGCCTCGAACCCGATGCCCTTCATTTGCGCGACGTTGCTTCCCATTAATAATTCATTATCGCTTATAAGCTTGACTTGACTTTGCTACTTTATTTGACACTTTTTCACTGTTTTTCAATTTAAAATATTTTTTTATTTGTTTTTTTGTTTTTTTCTTTGTGGTTTTCGTAACTTGTTGATTATCATCAACGAATTACCTGAAAAAGCTTTTGTTGCATGTTTTCTTGTGTGTTTAGTTCATATTGCGTTCTTTGTTATACAATATGATTCTTCAATACTAGTTATGTGAAGGTATTTTAAACATGACGCCTTTACTCATGAATAAGTGTCATGTAGGTATGTAGGTACATTAGGGCGGGTCAAATTTTGTGTATCAAAGGCATGGAGTCTAACGTCTTTTTCCGAACGTCGGTAACATTTTTTGCGAAAGTACAGAAACGCTAAAGACTCCGATCGTCGTGTTGATCATTTCGGTAAACTTATTATTGTTGGGTATATGACTTTTTCTTAGGATACTTGGAAAGATCGCACCATCCTAATGTACTACATATACATACGTATACATAGTCAGCATATCATGTCATGCGAATCCCAAGTTATTTGCATATTTCAACAAGAAAAATTTCAATGTTTTGACTCTACAATCGTCTCATTTTTTCAGTGTTTTGGTTTAAACAAAAAATGTTGTAATTGAAGACGAAGCGAACCGTGTCAGTGAAGTTGTTGCAGCACTCGCGCTTCATGCAACTGCAATGTTTTGCTTGATTAAAAAAACTGAAATTTTAAAGCAATTTAAGCTCTCGTAAGAGGCCAGAAAGTGAAAAAAAAAACATTCCTTTACACACTCAAACTCCCATACACCCATAGAAATGCTTTTATTGTATTTAGGATTTTTTTTTTCATACAAAAAAAAAAGCACATTTAGTTGAATGTTTGCAGGTGAGCCTGCCGAAACCAAACAAATCGGATGTGGTTGTTAAAGTGGTTTCATTTGGGTTTTTGGTTTTTTTTATTTTTATTTTATTTTTTCCACACTTTTTAAGGTCTGTAGTTCGTCTTTTGGTATTTTTCAATATTCTTTCTTTAGTGAGAACTTTGCTGTTGAAATTGTTGATGTTTACTTAAATTACTTTATAAGTATGTGAGTACCTACACATCATCAACTGTTTTTATGGTATGTTTGTATATGTGCTGATAAAAATTTTAGCTGTGCTGTGAATTTTCAATAACGACTGCATATTTGTTTTGAAATGAAATGAAGTGGCAGCTTAACTGACAGTTTGATGTTCACCTGGATTCTATCAACGACAGCGATGAAATATTTGTATGTTTGTAGTTATTTCTTTTCAGTGTTTCAAAATCATTTCACTAAGCGCTAATGACGTGAAGGTAAATAAATATATTTATATACTAAGGAATGTAGGTATGTTTGTTCACAATTACTTATTTAGGTGCAAAATTAATATAAATATTTTTTAGATACAGTTTTTCTCACCCGTTTTTTTACAAAAAAAAAAAACGATTTTCTAAAGTTTTTTTAAGCAAAATTGGTTACGAAACTATAAATTTACACATTTTAAAAGAGATCTGTTAATCATCTTTAGAAACGTCATCCACATTTTTTATAACTTCAAAACAGTTTCGAAAATTTTTTCACAAATTTTAAACCCTTAGCCCGAAAATTTAATTAAATGTTACAGTGAATACTAACAAATTTTTTTATTCTTTACAAAGTTGTAAATTTTGGTTCAAACTTACATTTAACATCTGAAAATTTTGAATGAGATTTCGATTAAAAAAATTTGGAATTAAAAGAAAGTGCAATAAAGGACTGGTAACCTTCATCAGTTTGGAACAGGGGCAGATCCTCGAGTGGGGTTTTCACGAGCGTGGTTTTCAGGTTCAAAACCTTTGTAAAAACTACTCAAAAATTTAGTAAAAATTACGCAAAAATATAGTGAAAATTATACACAAAAAAAAACAGTAAAACTAATGTACTAAAATTTACATTTAAAAATATATATATTTAAAAAAATAGCAAAAATAACACAAAAATTATGGTAAAAAGTACGCAAAAAATGTAGTAGAAAAATATCCCAAAAATATAATAAAAATAAAAAAAAATACATATAGTAACAGTTAAACTAAATATTGTAAAATTTACACAAAAAATGTAGTAAAATTTACTTTAAAAATATAGCAAAAATAACACAAAAATTATGGTAAAAAATACCCAAAAAAAAAATTGTAAAAAATTACTTAAAAATATGGTAATTGCACAAAAAAGAGTAAAAATTACGCGAAAAGTAAAGTAAAGATTACTAAAAAAATACAGTAAAATTTAAACAAAAATACAGTAAAAATTACGCAAAAAATATAGTGAAAATTGCACACAAAAAATAGTAAAATTAAGACAAAAAATGTAGTAAAATTTACATTAAAAATAGCACAAAAAATATGATAAAAAATGCGCAAAAAATATAGTAAAAAATTACACCAAAAATCTAGTAAAAGCTACCAAAAAAAATATAGTAAAAATTACGCAAAAAATACAGTAAAAGTTACAAAAAATATAGTAAAAACTGCCAAAAAATTATACACTCAGAAAAAAAAGGAATTTTGTACCTGAATCAAGCCCAAATCAAGAATTTTGGTCACGAAAGTAGGGTAATACCGAATATTGTTATACGAAGTACAAAATTCTTATATCAAGAATTTTTTTCTTACTTCGAAAATTCTTCTTTCAAGAATAATTTTGTCCGAATTTAAGAACGCCCAGGGCTGTTTCAAGAACAATATATTCTTAGGGTTAGTTTGTTATTCTTAATTTGAAACCGAAAAAATATTTTTTCAATCCCAATTGTTTCTAAAACTAATACTAAAATTCTCAAAACAAAATTTAAGTTTATGGGGTTGTGAGTTCGATTCTCGGTGAAGTCAATATAATTTTTTTTATATAAAAAAAATAAAAGTTCTTATATTGACTTCTTTGAGAATCGAACTCAGGTCCCTTGAACGCTTAACCAGGGTGTTTACTATGCCATGGTTTACTTTTTCTTGCCACTTTCTAATTACATGTTTCTTTTTGTTGCCTCCTACGGGAATCGAGCTCACACGCTTTGACTGCTGCACGGACGTCTCTACTACGAGGCTATCGCGTATTTATGTTTGCCATTGTCTCATTGCACCTATGTTCTATTGTTATTTTGCGACCGGGTAGTATATTTTCAAGAAAAGGTGTTCTTGTTTTAAGACCACAAAGTGTTTGATTATTTCGTTAATTTCATATCATCTGCATTACAAACCATTGTAATTCGCAGGTAGTTTATGGAATTTTCTTAATATAAGTAAATTTTTCTAATTTATTGATTTGAGTATGTAATAGTTTTGTTTTAAGAACACTTTTTCTTAATTTAAGTACTTTAATCCCATTTGAAGCTTTTTGCATGTTATTTATTGATTTGAGTATGCAATGGTTTTGTTTTAAGAATAAAATTCTTAATATAAGTACTTTATTCTTATTTGAAGCTTTTTGCATCTCAATTTCAAAAAAAGAACGAAAAATTCTTATTCTAAGAATCTTTAAGCACGAAAAATTCTTGAAATTTTAAGAATGGAAAAAGATAAATTTAATTCCGGTCGGACTTAATTTTAGAATTCTATTTTTCTCTGAGTGTAGTAATTACGCAAAAAAAGAGTAAAAATTACGAAAAAATATAGTAAAAGTTACGCAAAAAATACGGAAAAAATAGTAAAACTACCATCAAACTGCCAACTCACGTTTTTGCATTTACGTAATACACATTCGGTAACTTTTTAAACTATTTACATAAGTGTCCTGAATCGGCCATTGCCCAGCGGTTTTTTTTTTATTAATTTTTCGTTTTACATTTATTACACTGTACAGCAGCCGAATGGGTGTGGGATCTAGCCAACTTTTTTGAAGAGATTGAGACATACTTAAAAACCAAAATTTAGTGATGGGCTTTCGAAGTTCGAAATTAGACCCTTTTAATCTAGCTTTTCCAATTGCTAACCTCGAAAAAGAAGGTACGTAGTTTTTTTATGTATGTCTCAAGCTCTTCAAAAAAGTGGGTTAAATCCCATACCCAGAAAAAAAAAGTTGAGTTTGCTGTATAGTGTTATTGCTATAATTTGAAGATAATTTTTTGGACTTATGTTTTTGGGGTTGTATGTGTTTTGTATGCCTTCTGAATGATTTTTGCTATTGTGAAAATGTTTATGTTACTATATAAATAAATATGTATTCACGACTAGGTCTTCATCTGCCTCATTTGTTATTATGCATTCAAAGTGAAATAACTCAAGATCAGCAAATATTTTTTCATATCAAAATTCATTCATAATTTAAAAATTCACTTTATTATAACGATACGCCATATAAACAAACAAAAAAAAGAAACTAATAAATAAATGAATGGACATCACATGTCCAGCGCTGTTCAACCGTTCGAAAATAGTGTCATGTTTCTAAGAGTGTCATATCAATTTATTCATTGTTGATGATAAAGTAAACAACAGAACAAAAACAGAAAAATCTTAAAGTCAATATACACTCATAGGAAAAAATATACTTCCATACATCTCATAAAGGCAAGTTAAGAATTGTGCAGATTAAATGCAAAACTATATAGCCCCATAGTCTTTATTTCTCACTACAAAATTTCCTCAAGAGCGAAATCCTAAAAAAAGTCGTTATTCAAAAACCTAAAAAAATACTCAAGATATTGATCTTATGGAGGCTGCTCCCAGGAATAGCTATAGAAATTTCTAATGGGACGAACCTGGAAAAACTGATTGTTGTTAGAATAGCTGAAAATCATATTCCTCAGAGTTGCTAAAAGTACATATGAAATTTCTTCAGCGATGTTCACATTCGAACGGAAAAATAATATAGAATAAGGCCAACTAATTAAATAATTTAACAATAATTAAGTACTTAATGTACCTATGAATTACAAATTTTATACGCTACCAATAAAGATCACAAACGCTTGAAAGCAAGAATCAAGATCAATCAACGTTGCCTTGTCTACAATGAAGAGTCAGCAAAAAATACAAATTTCATTCACAAAACGAAAATTATTATGTTCTCAACTGCTGAGAGCAGAGAATGAGAGAGAGCGAGCGATGGAAAGAATATTGATTTCTATATTAGGAGAGAGCGTAGTTGTCACGAGAGTGTAACTAAAAATTTCCCCTCATTTATGCATAAAAAATAATGTAAACAAGTTTTATCACGCTCACATAGAATACATTTTTGCATACTCTCAAATACTCACCCGCGCTTCATGTTGAGTATTGTGCTCTCATTCAAATTATTGAGTGCAATACTCTACAAAACAATTAAATTAATACTGCAATGAATAGCATATAACAGCCAATTCAAAGCCGACCAATCAAAATGCATTTCCGTTACAAACACCAGTGAGCAGTTAAGAGAGTAATACAAATAATGTTGTAGAGTGAGAGGCAGAAATTATTTAATACGTTTATGAGAGCACTGGCGACATTGGTGAGCAGCTAAAATTTAAACAAACTTGATTTTGTAAGGAAACTATGTTAGGGGTAATATTCTGCTGTTTGTGATGAGAGATTCGTACAGCTGTTTTAACATAAGAAACTGTGGAGAGTTTTTTTAGTTTGCCTTAAGTGAAGGGGAAACTTTTAATTTCCTATCAACATTAAATGAAATTTGTAGAGATTTGGGTCCATGCAGAAAGATTTGACAACTCTGTAATGTTAACTTCAGTAGAGGAAGAGTGGATTGATAGATTTAATTAAGGGGTAATATGTTAGTTTAACAGAAACCGTGGAGAATTTTAATGTTTGGTATCTTAAAATAATAAATAATGTTAGTTTTTTAAGAGATATCCACTGGTAGTAGAAAAAGAAGGAGAATATTCCTATAGAAAACTTTTGTAGAAAACACTGCTGACTCAGTGTTAGGAGCCATGCTTAGCATTATTAACGCTCAAAGTTTTTCAGTTTAATAGATTTTTTTTTAATTTTTTTGAAAACTTGAAAAGAAGAGTGAATAAATATTATTAGTTTTCAGAAATTTATATAAATACGGGAAAAGGAATACAAAGTTATTATTATTAAGGCTCCTAGGAGAGTTTTAGGGTCCTACTCTGTGCGTATGTATGTATATAGAGATTTGAATTTCACGTTATCAAGGTACTAAGCGAAGGGGTAAAATATTCATTTAATATAAACTGTGGAGAATTTTATTACTTTGGAAAGCTGAAGTTGTAAAGTTTGTGCATAACCTGTGAGAGAATTGCGAAACCTATGAATTTCAATATGAAGTGAAGATATGATAGGTCGTAAAATAATATGTGTAATATTTTAGGATATACTGTTTTATATAGAAGGAATAAAACGGTACGAGAAAACTTCAGGATTCAACTGACGGTAAGACAATTTTGATCAGGACTCTGGAAAGAACTCATTCAACATTTGAGCTCATATGAGCTTAGAACGAAAATATCACCTTCTGAGAATTTTTTAAGGGCTAATATGTTAAATTTAACAGAAGTTTTGAAGGAGGCAATACCCAGTAGGATATGTTATTTTGTGGAGAACTGATTGGTTAGGGGAAGGCAAGGTTATGTTCAGTTGTAGAGTTTTGACATAAAATAAACAGGAGAAGCATTCCATTAATGAATTGAGTCAATGTAAAGGATTAACAGATGGTTAAAATATCCAACCTTAACAGAAAGTAAAATATGTTAAGGGGTAACAGTAGCCCAGAAATATTTCAATTCTACATATGAAAATTACACAGAATCACTGCTAATTTCTACACAGCTCCAACGGAGACACAATACATAACTTTGAAAGGGGAAATAACGGGAGGAATGAAATGCTAAGAGTTCGTATAACATTACCAACTTGCCGGTTCTGTTAAAGTCAAAACGGGTTTGTATATGGCAAATAAAAAGATACAAATAGATTTCTCTTGATTTCAATTACTATTAAAAACTCATTTAGGTATTTGGGAGCGTGGTTGGAGAAGGGGAGTGTTGCTACTTTGGTTTGATAAAGCTGTAAAAAACATATCAACACTTGACTGAAGAAGTGAGAAGGGAAATATTAAGACTTAAAATGATAAATTGCCGAAATATGATGGCCTATTCCCCATTTGTTCAAACAACATCTAAATTCCTCTATGTTTGAACAAATCTCTTATCACTCATGAACCTATGGGTTACCCAAGACAAAGGTTCTGTAGTAATTTTAAAATACAAGGTCTTCGGTAGGTATGCAATTTTTCTTCTTTCCTCTTACCCGAAATACTTTCAGTTGGTGTTGTTGTCGTCGATGTTGTTGTTGTTATTGTCGCCGCTGCTGTTGTTGTATTCATGGTTGATGCTTTTTTTCTATTCATCTTCGATGTTGTTGCTGTAGCAGCATTGGGCGTCGACCTTGGCCTCCCTTTAACATTGCTCAGTTTATTAACGTTTTCGATAATTTCAAATCGTTCACCAGCTCTATCTAAAGTATAAGAGCGTACTGTATGTAACTGTTTTTTTTCTTTCTCGAGTGCAGCTTTCTTCCGTTCTCTATATGCCCGTATACGCTCGGCACCAGTCATAGGCCTCTTTTTAGATTCCATTGCTTATCCGATAACTGTGTTCTCGATTTGTTTACTCGAATTGTAATTATAGGTAGGTACTTGCACTACTTAAAATAAAATTTCAGCTCCACTGGCACGCAACATACATACACGTGTTTGTATTACCTCAACAACCGACGAGAGAAGTACGACTGACGAGAATGAGCGCTAGACAATTACGTTTCATTCAACACACAAATATATTTTTATATTTATGTTACTCTTCCGTTACGCTGTAACGACGAGTCATTGTTGCCAGATATAGAGACTTTATATTGCTTACGGGGATTTATGAAAGATATTCATATTTTTGTCGTGTAAAGTGCTAAGTTATTTGTTTTAGGTAGGGTGGTCTAAAAAATGGTATCTTGCAAAGTAACTAACATTATTTATTCTGGTATACTTTTTAAAGGTTCATTCACGTTGTTCGGAGAACCCGATATGAGAGTAGGCTCAGCTTCCTTCAGAACTTCAATATGGTGTCAGCTCCGATGCAGACCGAACTACAATGTTTACCGAATGATTGAAAGAGACATAGTAGGAGACCAAGATAGAGTATTAAAAACGGGTGACGCGTATCACACTTGTAATGATAGGCGATGACGCTACACCAACGTTCCGCTTTTTCAATAAAGACCTATTTCAAAATTTGATTCAAAAATGGCCTATCTCAGCTGAAAATGTATTAATTTTCATAAGGATAGGGCGTTTTTGAAACTCATTCTGAGATACATATAGTGCTGTGTTACTACAGCTATTTTACACTTTTGAACCGACCTAGTAGAGATTGTTCATCTGGTCTAGTTATACACGAAACGCCCTTTAAAAAATTGTTTAAACCCCCAAAATTTGGTTTTAAGGCCAAAACCCCGTTTTTCAGTTTCTTCGTAAAAAAAATCATTTAAAAACCAATTTTCAAGAATTGTTGAACTCATTTGAAAAAAGTATGATATGTGATTTAAGCTATAAGTTGAAATTTTTGGAAACTTCATCCGGTTTTCCGATCTTGACCTAATTTTTTTGGCACTAATTGGGAATGAATGATATTTTTTGTTATATATCATCGAGAGGCAACTACTACTTAATTATGCTAATTTTATTTTTTTGGAAATTGCTTCAAGTTTTCAAAATATTCAGCATAAACCAAAATCTAATATTTTGGTCTCAAACGTCCTACAGGAGTACTGTGTGTAATCAGGTCGGTCGATTTCTAAATCTATTCATCCATTCACTTATCTATCTGTACTATAATAAAACACTAGAAAATTCGTGTCTGTAAATTGAACATTTCTTTGAAAAAATGACTGGGATGACTTGGGGAACGTTATAGAGTCCATCTGGAACATTTTTAGAATTATTGTCTGTCTGTTTGAACTTAAAGATATCGGAAACTAAGAAACTGATTTTGATGAGACTTTGTCTGATGGACAGCTTGAAGATTAGAAAGGGACCTTACCATATTTTTCAATTTCAGCTACATCAAAAATATATTTTTCAAATTCAGCTACATCTAAACTGGAATAAAACTCTAAAAAAGTTGTGTCTGCACATTGGAAATTTGTTTGGCAAAAATTACTGAAAGTGACATAGGGAATGTTATAGAGTTCATCTGAACTACTGTTATATTTTTTGTCTTAATTTTTATCAATGAGGTTAAGGAAATGGAAAGAAGTATTAGGGAAAAAATCAACTCGATTTGCCAACAGAGAGAGGGGCTTAACCCAAACATATATGAGAGAAAGGAATATGACATAGAAAAGAAATGTTTCAATAGAAATAAGTACCACCATAAAACACAGATCCAACCCGGACAACGCCGGGTTCCATGCTAGTTAATAATAATTTTTAGATACCGAAGTGCAATATTGGACCACTTTAAAGAAAGTGTTGATGCAAAGAAAATGAAATGCAAAATAGATTGAATTAGGTAGTCTGTGTTCGACTGTAGTACAATTTTTTCTTCCCCCTTACCTTCATCACCCCCAGTTGGAGTTGCTGTTGTATTCGTCGTCGATGTTTCTGTTCTCTTCATCGTCGATGTTTTTGTTTTTTTCATCGTCCATATTTTTGACCGATTTATCGCCGATTTTGTTCTTATAGCAGCAATAGGCGTCGACCTTGGACGCTCTTCAACATTGCTCAGTTTATCAACATTTTCGATAACTTCAAATTGTTTGCCAGCTGTTTGTAAAATATAAGAGCGTACAGCATGTAACTGTTCTTTTTCTTTCTCGAGTGCAGCTCGTTTCCGTGCTCTACATGCCCGTACACGTTCGGCACCAGTCATAGGCCTTTTCTGTTTTGATGACATAACACTTATCCGATAACTGTACTCCTTACTCTTATCCGGATTTGTTGAGGATATATGTAGTTTATTTGTATTATGTATAACTAGGTACTTGTAGTATTTGAAATTAATTTTTACTTTTCTATAATTATTGTGTCATAATGCAATGACCTCCACCTACTGGTATACTTCATTTGTATACGCACACACACACGTGGTTGAACAACCTTAATAAGCAAGAAGAGAAGTACGACTGACGAGACTGAGTGCTAGGCAATTTCGTTTCATCCAATACACAATCAAGTTTTCATTTTTATGTTACTCTTCCGTTTCATGAGATCTGTTTGTTACAGCGTAACGTTATACAGCGAAACGACGAGTCATTGTTGCCAGATATAAATACTTTATAGCGCTTGGGGGATTTAAGAAAGGCATTTAGTGCATAATCGCCTAAAGTGTTAAAGTTAATTGTTTATGCCGGATGGTCTATAAAGTGGTGCCGCCTCAGGATCAGACCGATCTCCTATCGTTAAAAAAGCATAAGATGGAAACATATCTCAAGAATAGACCAAGATAGAATATCATCACAGATACTTGTTAGTAACGCTCTAAGAAAGTAGGTGAACGAACCAAAAGTGAGCTAATAACTTCATTGAACCCAACTCTACTACTAATGGCGGCGATATACCAACAGGCTATCATAATCTCTAACGAAATTTTCGGCAGCTTCTCTTCCAATTTGTAGTATGCTGCTTCGAATTGTTTATTTCAAATTGGAGAAAGAAATATATCATCCCATAGTTCACCAAGGCCCTAAAGGATGATTTACACGGATCGGTTTTCTGGTCGATTTTTGTCGTTCCACTGCGTTCTACCTTCAAATACAAGGTGTGAATCGATCGATTTGCTATTTATACGATGTAACGACAAAAATCGACTAGAAAAATCGGCCCGTGTAAATCAGCCTTAACTGACATATTATTCGAAATTACATATATAAAAAATACACCCGCACTAAATATTTTAGGGTGTTACTTCGAAAACCAAAGAACGAACATAAGTTAGGTTAGGTTCAAGTGGCTGCCGCAGAGGTACACTCAGGCCAGTTTTGAAAGGCCCGTTGTGATACCACCAACACTAGGAAAGTCAGTCCCGGGACCCGGCCATATGGAAAAACCCTGAGTTGTTGGGATTCTCCACATAGCAAAATCCCGGGATTGACACTCCGTTACTCCTCGTCGAACCACTTAGCTGACTTTATGAAACCCATCACGTCCTTTATGTCCAGCTCCGCGATCTGGCGTAGGCTATCCAGGAAGGAAACTACCAAAAAGCGCGTTCTAGCTCCACTTAAAGCCGGACAGTTGCAGATGAGGTGCTCCACCGTTTCCTCCTCCTCATCATCACCTACAGCATCGTCGGTACATAGGTATGATATTAACTATCTGGAAAAATAAATGTATTTTGCTTCTCCTGCAAAACTTTTCATACATATGTTAGATGGGGAAATTTGTGAATTAAAATAACGATATGAACATATGAGTGCCAAAATGCGTCTTTGAAAAAAAAAAAAACAAATGTCAATAGCTAGGTACCAACATATATTTTGTTTGCTTTAATAAACACCTAATTTCCCATTCCACACTCAGCATACCACACACAAACTCAACAAAAATGTAGCTCTCTACGCTAGAGACATGATTTCACAAGTCTGAGCATAGGTACTCAGCAATGAATTTATTTAACCACAGCACAGCTGTATCAACCGAGCGGTTGAGTCTCCAAATGACTTTGGTCTGCTGCTCACACATGGTAAAACCCATTGGAGAGTCCCATACACATCAGGTAAAAACATGATTCTCATGAGAACAGCGAGCGCACAGCCCATGCCAACTCAATGCAAAAGGCGGAGTTTACCGTTGACGGAGTATAAATAGCGGTACTCAGAGCGCGTATGCCGCATATCGTGTTTGATACTCAAAGCGTACGGTTTGCATTTTGGAAGCGCAAAGTATTTGACGGTGGAAAGCAAAATTGAAAAATAAATCTCAGCGCCACTGAAAAAAAAAAAAAAAACTGACAAAGTCTGAAACTTGTGAGTGTGCCAATAAAACGCGCCACGACCAAACGGATTACGGGCGTTCAAAAAACATACGCAGTAAAATAAATAATTAAAATATAACTAAACTAAAAAAATCGAAAAGTGATTTTTTTTTGAACAAAAATAAAAACTGTGTAAAATTGCTGAAAAAAATTTCAAGCAAAGTGAACAATTTAGTGTTAAGCACGAAAATAACAAGCGCTGAAACCAAAAAAATAAAAAACATTTTTGAAAAAAGCTAAAACAAAGTGCTCTCCTTGTGGATATTTCAAGCACATAAACTAAAAAATATAACAAAAAAAAAATTGCTTTCATCAAGCAATTCTTCCTACGAAATTTTCACGCCTGAACCTCGCACACGGCCGCCAAAGACGACCGTCGCAAACAAACAGCCGCCAAAATTTTACTCAAAGAACGTAAACAAGTCATTTCAAAAATGAAATCCCTCACAGCTGTCTGTCAAACAGGTGCCTCTATGCCGCCGATGAATCCGAATGGACGCATAGCCCGTCATACGCCCCAACGCGGTGATGGCGAAAATGCCGAAATGAAAATGTATCTCTCCAAATTAAAAGATCTCGTACCATTTATGCCGAAAAATCGTAAACTCTCAAAATTAGAAATTATTCAACATGTTATCGATTATATTTGTGATTTACAAACTGAATTGGAGGCACATCCGGAAATTGGTAATTTTGATGCGGCGACAGCATTGGGCATGGCCATGAATGAGGATGATGATGAATCGGTTGGCGGCAATGATAATATGACAAGTGAAGAGAATGAACGTTTGGCTGAACGTTTAGCTGGCGGTGAGAGTTATAGCGCCGCGCTACATCAACAACAGCACACATCGGCCACATCTAGTCCGGCGTTGCGACAGCCGTTGGCTGATCGTCAAGCGCCAAATACCATCCTGCCCGGCACAACAATGGCAATGCATATGCAACAACAATTGCAATTGCAACAACAGCAATGGGAACAACAACAACAAATGCAACTGCAACAATCTCAACAGCAATCGCAATCCCAGCAGCAACAGCAACAACAACAACAACAACACCAGCAAACGCATCAACAACAAATGCCAAGTGGTGAAGCGGTGAGTTGTTGAAGGGCCTAAAAGAAGAGAAGAATATATATTAATTTTAAGTTTAGGCATTAGGTTGTATAGCAATAAATATTTTGTTAGGATTGATCTGATAATTAAAACAAACAAAAAATAAACAACAACAAAACAAAAATATTGTTTGCAAATGTGTGTGAAAGAAAATGTGTAATTAATTTATTTAATTAAGCAGCTGTATCCTATAATAATAATAATAAGCGAAAATCTGAATTAAAAACTTGCAACATTGTGAAAAATTAAATTTAATTGCAAGTAAAGAAAATTTAAAATGAAAAGTAGTTAAAAAAAAAAAAATATACCTACCTAGTATGCACAGCTAAATAAAATTAAATATGTAATAATGTATAAAGAATTTTTGTTGTTAAAGACTGTTATAGATGTTTAAGTTGGTCGAATAATAAAAAAATGAAGAAAAATTGACTAATAATTTTGAAAACATAAAAAAAAAACTTTCTTCTTTTCTAAAAACCAATGTTGATTTGCTCACGAAAAAGTAAGTAGTTGCAGTTGGAGTTTAAAAAGCCGGCCATTTTTAGGCAGCGGCCGCCGGTAAAGGTCTTCCTTACATTTTGAATGGAAAATAGTGTTCTCTACTCCACACTCTAACTGAATCTAGTACGATTAAACAAAATTCAGTGAAAGCTTTAGAAAAACTTACTGCTTAGTTTTTGAGTATAAATTTGATATTTTTTTATGGACTGGGTTAAAAATAACTTTAGAACTTTTCTACTCCTGTGGGATCAGTTTTCTGGTAGTTGAAAATATCTCGAAAACTAGTGATGACAAATCTTGAAAACTGTGAACATTTCACCTACCTTTTTTGTTTTGTTTGATTGGCCATCAGGTGGCCCCTCAACAGTTTAAAGGTTATCCATTTATTTCTTGACATGTAGTATGTATACTAATTCTTGTAGGGAATTAATATACGGCTATATTTATTTGACCGTTAATAACTTTTGTAATAATCCATCGATTTTCTTGGATGAAAGTTCATTTTTTTGTAATAAAAAACAGCTTAGAGAGAAAAAAATAGCTGGAAAATAATAAAAAGTTTTCGATATCCTTCACATTTTTTTATATTTTTACGAAAAAAAGGTAAAAATCGGTATTGATTGTTCATTTTCATTATCTTCTAACCGACAGGGCCTAGCATTGTTTATAGAAAACTTTATTAGATTTTAAAATTTTCAAACCGTTAGAAACCGTGGAATTACTCGATTTTTTTTTTTTTTTTTTTGAAATCGTAAATATCTCTAAAAATAGAGCTGTTACAAAAAAATTAAAATGATTTATGAAATCAGCACACAAAATTACATCTAATGTGATAAAAATTTCCTTGGAAAATTTTGAAAAGTGGAAATTTGTTTCGCAGTGTTATCACCAGACAAAATAATTTTTTTCCATTTTCTGTCAATGGCATTACGGGTTTACCTGATGAGAGATCGTTTTTATATTAAAATTCCATGCACCAAAAGAAGCCACCTTTATTAAAATACAAAAAACACATCTTGGAAAAAGGCCCATTATTTCAAAGTTAACTTGAGAAAACAGCCCTTAAACTGGATTTCCGAAAACTTTTTTTTCAATTTTTTTTTGAAAAAGTAAATTGTTTGAAGCGGTTGCGAATAAAAAGTAGTTGGGTGTTTAATTCATATTTGTTAGATAGGTGCTTAATATTTTTGTATTTTATGTCACATTACAAAATTTTGATCAGAGGTTTGATGCATTTTCAAATCTGCCTAGATATCGACGTGCCATACCAAAACTAACACTTTTTGAGTATTTTACGAAAACCAACACTTTTAAAATTCTGTAAGAGAACTAACACTTTTATTTTGTATCTGACGAAAACTAACGGCAAGTTTTCATTATGTCAAATGGTGTCAAATGTCACCGACTTTATCGAGATTTGGTTGCTTATTTTGACTAAATCGATAAATGTTGTCAAAATTTGACCTGATGAAAAACAGATAAAAACTGAAAGTGTTACTTTTCGTCAGACACAAAATTTCTTGTGTTAGTTTTCGTATGGCACGTCGATATGTATATTGCCAAAATATATATGTGTATGTGATCAAAAAAATTTTGGTACCATTAATCGATTACATTGATTTCCATAAGGTTGGTTGGCTCATCTGCCATATCTGACCTCTTCTAATCTTGGCTTGCGTCATAATGACGCTGAATCGCCTAGGCGATTTTAGCCGTTTCGTATCAAAGCACGCCAGTCATTCCTTTTTAGCGATAACTGACGCCAATTGGGAACCCCAAAGGAGTTCAAGTCATCCTCCACCTGTTGTTTCCATCTCAGTCGAGGCCACCTCCTTCCTCTGCTGCCGAATTCGGGTGTCGATAGGAAAACTTTCTGTGCTGGTGCTTCTTTGTCCATTCGCATAACATGACCCAGCCAGCGGAGCCTTTGGGCTTTAATCCGCTGAACTATGGTCAGGTCTGCGTAAAGCTCGTACAGCTCATCGTTAAATTTCCTACGATACTCGCTGTATCTGACCTCTTAGGCCCGGTTTTTCAGTGCAAGTTGAAACCACAGATAAAGTTGTCTACAGTTTATCTCATACCGTTTAAAAAAAGTTTAAACTAACACTAATACGAATGAACAAAGAAGCTTCGGCGCAGAAGACCTTTTTAGCTAAAGCTGAATTTATTAGTAGACACAGGTGGAGCATATTTCCGGTTTTTTGGTTCTTGTACATGGGGAGCGGAAATGTTTGTATGTATATGAAGTTTTATTTGTGGATTGAATCCAATGTATATATTTATACGTTAATTTTGTAATTATAGGTATTAGAAAGAATTGAATGCAAAATTTTATACAGCGGAATGGTAATTCACTGACTAGTTTCCATGCGACCAAGCATTTAGACGTAGTGTTTTATCCGGTCTGGCTGGCATCGAACCTACCAGACTGCATTGGCATTGCGTTCTCTTAACGCTTTGGCGGCCGCCGTGGTGTAGCGGTTAAGTGTTCGGCCTTCTACACCAAGTCGTGGCAGTTCGATGCCCGGCAAAAGTAACATCAAAAATTATTTAGAAAAACGATTTTTCTAAACGGGGTCGCCCCTCGGCAGTAGTTTGGCAAACTCTCCGGGTGTATATCTGCCATGAGAAGCTTCTCAGCAGAAAATTCATTTGCTTTGCAAGTGCCGTTCGGAGTCGGCAAAAAACTGTAGGTTCCGCCAACTTGTAGGAAAAAACTCAAAAGCAACACACCAGAAGTTGGAAAGAGAAGCTCGGCTAAAAATCTCGTTAGAGGTTATGATAAACTGTTGGTATATCGCCGCCATTAGTTTTTTTTTTTTTTTTTTTTTTTTTTACAGGTGGAGTATATTAAGTATTAACAGCGGAAAAAGAAATTAAGGGAGACTGAGTATCCCCTGGCTTAGATGTCTAGCGACAATTATTGAATGGCGTAGGTGTTAATGTTGTTGTCAAAGTAGAATTTTGACGCAAAGCCAAGGTAAAGTAATATCAAATATCTGTCTAAGTAATTACTCGCTGTAGCTATATTGTATAATCATAAATATTGTTTTTCTTTAAACTCTCACATTTTTTCTTTTCAATTACATATAGATATATACTGCAAGCAACTCATTATATCGGTTCATCATTATATCGTTTCAATCATACAATTTTGAGTTAGTTTTTTTTTTTTTTTTTGATATGTTCTTAAAAGTTGGCTTTCTAAATTAAATAATTATGATTAAAAAACTGTTTTGTTTAATAAACATTAAGATCGCATGCAAAATGTATATTTTGAAGTTCTAAAAATATTCAATACATGCAAACAAATAAGCAATTGATAAATGCGCATAAATAATAATTAAGCATTTTTAAAATTGTATCCCTATTATTGCTATTTAAATAACTGTATCTATTAAATTAATATAATTGATTACTTTTAAATGGTATTTTTTTTTTTTGCATGCAAGTAGTTAACTAGAAATTTCATAGAATAGAAAGCCGCACTTTCCTCGTTTTAATTATACTAACTAGTAAGCAATTATCATTTCATTTTTTTTTTTGCACAATTCAGCATCATTTAATGACAGCGATTTGCATGTTTATCAAATTGCGTATCAGCTAAGCTGCCGAACAGCTTCGAGGGGGAACTTATTTAAAAAAAATTGAAAATATTCAAGTAAAAGTCACGAAAAAGTTATGCGAATTTGTTTTATAATATTTTTTTATTATTATTTTTATTACTTGAAACAAGTAAATAAAATTAGTGCTAAATCACACATTTTTATTAAAACTTTTTAAAAGTAACAAGCTAATTTTTTGTTTTATTCGATAAATAGGTAGTTTCATGCTAAAAAAATTTTTTTTTTTTTTGGTATTTAACATTCATTCATAAGTCATTAATGATTCATTTATGACTCATCCATGTCTCATCAATGAGTCATTTATGATTCATTTATGGTTCATCCATGAGTCATTTAAGATTCATTTATGGCTAATCGATGAGACATTTATGATTCATTCATGAGTCATTTTTGAGTCATTTAGGACTCATCTATGAATTATTTAAGATTTTCCTGTATCTCCCAACTCACTGTCGTTCATAAGAGGCTAAAATGATACGAGTTCGGATTTATTTTGGTTGTGAAAAATGGAATGGTTTTAACCAGTTAAGCTTGATTTACACGGGTCGATTTTCTGGTCGATTTTTTTTGGAATGACAAAAATCGACAAGTTATTGTTATGGTTCACTTTCATTGCTTGATACATATCCCAGCCAATATTTTCTGCCCCGTATATGCGTGAAAGTGACTTAAAAGTGTCGTTTGGGGTTAGAAAAAATGATGCAAAAATTGAAAAATTCCATTTTACCGCGACTGGAACCTTGAACCCTACGCATGCCAGGCGATCATCAGAAATTCAACAATATGTATTCAAAACACAAGCTACCGGCACTTATGCGACACTGAGTCACTAAGTAACGGAGTAACTCCTAAGTGGCGCCAAGAGGTTAGATACGCGATACTTATGTTTCTTGTTGTTGAATGAAATAATTTTTTTCAAAAACCAGAAAATTAGTTATAGAATTACCCTTCCGGAAATTTTAAAGGCTTTTAGCTATCATATGCTTGGTAGACTACATCTTTGAACAAATAAACATGTTTCCAGTTAAGTACTTTTAAATACTAGATGCTCTTGAAAGATAAAATTTAAACAAATATTATTTTGGATTCACTGATACGAATTGTTTTGTTACCACAGAAAAAGGCCACGCACAAATAAAAAATATTTATCAGTTATGTGTATGTATGTCGAACTGTTGCTACATAATTAATCACAGCGCTTTAGACAAGCACAGCACAAGACAAAAAAATAATCATTTAAAAATTAAAATATTTCATGGCAGTCTATAACACGTTAACTGTTTTAGTTTAAGCAAAACACAACAACAACAACAAAAATGGATTATGATAAAACTAGTTTGCAAAGCGCCGTCAGGTGTTTGTTTTTGGTCAATGTTTTCTTAATTGATGAGTTGATATGGGAAAAAGCCAAAAAAAAAAAAAAAAATTTCTGAAGAGCAATTCGAAATTTTGTACACTTGTTTGAACTATGTATGTACATATTATTGTTTGTATAAATATACCCAAGCGAACAAGTTCAGTCTCATCAAAGCAAGGGCGTCTGTCTATTAATCCGCTTATTTAAATATTCAGGTGTATAATTATTAATACTAAAAACAAGTGGTTTGACTAGTTGCGTGATGTTTCATAAGCTGATGGTTTGGTTAAAATTAATTAAACACGTTTTTAGTAAGATTTTGGGAATTCCCAAATTATTCTAGCGGTACGTGTTAAATTCAGTTATTGCATTGATATCTAACATAACTAGATTTTTAAGTTCTCGAGTGCTGTTTTTCGTGTTAACCATTTATGTGGGGCATTCTATGCTACATACATATGGAGAGTCGCGCTACTGGCGATCATTATCGTAAAAAAGTTTATCCTCATCGTCACGAATAAGAGCCAGGGCAACGAAAACGATTTTTAAAAACTTTTAGCTCCCACAGAAGAGTCCTCCTTCAAAAACGGCATCAGAAACTTCCTTGCTAATATAAAAAGTGACGACTGTGAACAAACTATAGCGGATCTCTTTCAGAATTACCGTTAAATGGCCCTGAAATGTCGTTGATAACACATTTCCTTCCCTAAAACTTGAGCAGAACCTGCGATAAACAAGGAGAACGTCCTCATCAATATTTAAAAAGAATCGAAAAAACTAAAAAGGGATGACCTGAGTTACTATTGTTGGTCTCTGCGCTTAATTTCTAGAGGTAGATTTTTGTCCAATAAAAATTCATTAGACAGCACGAAAATGAGTTGCCTATATGCCGCTATACGCGGCCGCCGTGGTGTAGCGGTTAAGTGTTCGGCCTTCTACACCAAGTCGTGGCGGTTCGATGCCCGGCAAAAGTAACATCAAAAAATTATTTAGAAAAAGAATTTTTCTAAACGTGGTCGCCCCTCGGCAGTAGTTTGGCAAACTCTCCGGGTGTATTTCTGCCATGAGAAGCTTCTCAGCAAAAAATTTGCTTTGCAAGTGCCGTTCGGAGTCGGCAAAAAACTGTAGGTCCCGCCAACTTGTAGGAAAAACTCAAAAGCAACACACCACAAGTTGGAAAGAGAAGCGCGGCTAAAAATCTCGTTAGAGGTTATGATAACCTGTTGGTATATCGCCGCCATTAGTTTTTTTATATGCCGCTATTTGTGATTTTGGTTTCCCTCCATTATTTATACGGCTATGCAAAATGACGCTGACCAACACCACCAGCTCGGTCAGAATTGGGAAGGACCACTTCTTTCCATCCGGAACTATACGAGGTTTTAGGCAGGGCGACCCCTATCGACCAAACAAATGCTACTTTGAGATGAGTAGGCAATTGAGTCCTCTCTCGACGAACAAAAACAACACTCTATAAGTCACTTATCGTCCCCATTCTGCAGCATCTGATGAGGCGGCTGTGTATGTATTCGAGAGAAAAATTATTCTAAGTCGGAGTCCATAAATCTCCTAAAAGTTGGCGACCGCGAGTACCGAAGAAGATCTAATGACGGGATGCTTCGGCCCAGAAGGTATTCTTATCGGCAGCCGCCGATGAAAATAGAGGAAGTGGGTCTCCAATTGCCGCCAGTTGGCCCAACATTTTATCTAATTTTATTTTATTTTGTATTATTTATTTATTTTTACTTTATTTTATTTTATTTTTTATTTTATTTTATTTTATTTTATATTATTTTACTTTATTTTATTTTATTTTATTTTATTTTATTTTATTTTATTTTATTTTATTTTATTTTATTTTATTTTATTTTATTTTATTTTATTTTATTTTATTTTATTTTATTTTATTTTATTTTATTTTATTTTATTTTATTTTATTTTATTTTATTTTATTTTATTTTATTTTATTTTATTTTATTTTATTTTATTTTATTTTATTTTATTTTATTTTATTTCATTTTATTTCATTTTATTTTATTTTATTTTATTTTATTTTATTTTATTTTATTTTATTTTATTTTATTTTATTTTATTTTTTTTATTTTATTTTATTTTATTTTATTTTATTTTTTTTTATTTTAATTTATTTTATTTTATTTTATATTATTTTACTTTATGAAAATGTGTTTTTTGAGAAAAATTTACCCACGCGCTGCAGGAACCAGACAAGCCGACATATGTTTCGATGATACTGGAATTACATCTCTTCATGGACTTTTCTTCCCGGCATTGTGAGAGTCGAACTCACAACACTGTAGTGACTTGTATGCTAGAAGGTCTAACACCTTAGGCCACTACCCAGCTTGAAGGTAAACCCTTCTCAGTGTCCATTTATGCATATATTTATACTTTTACTCAAAAAACACATTTTCATACAATCCCGAAAATTGCTTCACAATACCGTCGGTATTTACAGCAATAGACTACAAGTCAAAAGCAACAAAGAGTTTATTTTATTTTATTTTATTTTATTTTGTTTTATTTTATTTTATTTTATTTTATTTTATTTTATTTTATTTTATTTTATTTTATTTATTTTATTTTAGTTTATTTTATTTTATTTTATTTTATTTTATTTTATTTTATTTTATTTTATTTTATTTTATTTTATTTTATTTTATTTTATTTTATTTTATTTTATTTTATTTTATTTTATTTTATTTTATTTTATTTTATTTTATTTCATTTTATTTTCTTTTATTTTAGTTTGTTTTATTTTATTTTATTTTTTCAGTATAAATGAATAAATTCATTCCCTCTCATATGGCCACCGTAGTCCTGGTTGTACCAGGCGTATGAGTAATTTTCATTTCAACTTATAACTTATAGTGCAAATTTCATTTTGTGTTAATTTTTTGCCTTACTACAAATAAACGACATACGAAAAATATCACCCTATCTCGACAATTTAGCTACTACAGATTTATTTAGTTTTACTTTTTGCTTCTAATACAAAGTATGCATGTATGTAAATAAACAAAAAAGTATTTTGCAATACAAATGAGTTTCGCATTGACGCAGATGACAAATTACAATAAACACACACACACACACATATCATTATATGAAGGTAAATGCAACCATATGAAACAAATCAAGAAAAAGCCTATTGTAAGAGAATAAAAACGTAAAATTTCAATTTGTAGTATAGGACAAAGTTTAAAAAAGTAGCAAAACACATAAAAGTTGGCAAAGCCAACTTTGTGCAAAAAAAAATTAAAAAAAAAACATAATTTACTAGAATTGAACAAAAAACAAAGAAACCGGTGGCACTGTGCTCATTTGTAAGTATGTGTGTGTAACAGTGATAAAAAGCGCAACAATAACAACAAAAATTATACATGATAATGACGTAAAGGTGTCAAGCGCTTTGAAGAGCGCGAAAAAGCGCAACCAATGTACGCACGCAGCATGACGGCCAATGAAGAGACAACAGAAAAAAAGAGCAAAAAAAATTAACAAAAAAGCGAAAGCAACTTTAGCTTTGTAGTTGTGAAACACTTTTCAAAGCATTTACAATGACCTCATTTCTATGCAACACTAAACAAAGCAAACAAACAAAAAAAAAAAAAACATGAACAATTATACAAAAGAAAAAAAAAACGAAAAAAACAAATTGAAATAAATGTAAAATCTAGGCGCACAACATTTGCATTTAATTTGCAGAAATAGTTAGCCAAACATATTTTATTATGGAATATTTATGGAGTTTATAAAGGTACCTATGCGCATTAGACTGATTCGTCTTTACTAGAAGATAGGTAGAGAGCTTGAGTTCGCCGTCGGAAAGAAAACTTCAAAGGCCCCATCGATACCATGCGTGCTAAAAAAGTTATTCAAAATGTTCGGTTTTTTGGACTTTTTCGAAAAACTGTAAGCATTTGTTGCACCTTCACCAGCAATTTGTACGACTTCATCGAAAATTATAATTTTTAACTTCAGTAGCCTTTTAATAGGGAATTCCTCACCGTGAGTATATTAAATCGAAGTTATATAAATAAAATGTAATATAACACACTCGATGAACCGTTCATTCGCTTTAAACTTTAAACTTTTAAACTTTCCAAAGTAAATTTTTTTTTGAATTTTTATGAAGGTGTATTTCAATCTCTGAAAGTTGTGTCAGAAAAACGAATATGCTACACATTCATGTTTTTGGCGCAACGAAAATGTTTAAAAATTAAGTTTCTATATTTTTTAAAATTTCTTTGAGCCAGAAACACGAATGTGTAGCAAAATTGTTACGTATATGCCATGGCGCCGGGGGTTCAGGGCAATACATTCTACATACGAAAATTGTAAAAAAATTTAGAAATCCAATTTTTACACATTTTTCGGAAATTGAACTACACATTCATGAAAATGGCATTGTACTTTGGAAACCCAGAATTTTTGTGAATCGTAGAGAAAAGAGAGATAAGTCACAAGGCATGAATGTGAAGCCTCTGACGAGCGAGCGACGATATGTACTGTAGTAAAAAGACTAATCGGGAACCGCTTGACCGATTTGGATAAAATTTTGAATATAGATTTTTGGATTGATTCTAAGACTATCCACTTGGGGTTGCTACCTGGGGCGGTTTAATTTTGTAGAAAGACATGCCAATATGGGTATCAAATGAAATATATTTTCAGCGACATACTAACTAATCTATTTTTGCGTAGGGTTGCCACCTAGCGTTGTCACCTCACCGCATTTTATTTGTATATCCGGTACTATCTCGAGAACCGCTGGACCGATTGGGGTGAAATTTGGCATAGAGATGGTATTATTGATTCTAAGACTATCCACTTGGGGGTGCCACCTGGGGCGGTTCACAGGGTTGCCACCTATCTTATTTTTTTTTAATAATGGACCAAGATATGCCAATATGAGTGTCAAATGAAAGGTATTTTCGGCGACATACCAACTAAATATTTTCAATTAGGGTTGCCACCTTACCGAAGTATATTTGTATATTTGTATATCCGGTACTGTTTCGTGAACGGATTCACCGATTTGGATGCAATTTGGCATATACGTAGTATGATTGATTTTAAGACTATCCACTTGGGGGTTGCTACTTCTATCTAATTTTTTTTTTTAATTATGGAGTGGGATATGCTAATATGGGTATCACATGAAAGGTATTTTCATGAATTTTGATACCAATTGAAATTTTTGGGATCATGTTTGGATTATTTTGGGATCATTTACATGTCACATTGGGATAATTATTTATTATTTTGGTGTCATTTTCGGATCATTTTGGGAACATTTGAGCGTCTTTTTGCGGTCATTTTGGGACTATTTCGGGATTTATTATAGCGTCATTTTGAGATCATTTGTGGATAATTTTGGTATCATTTTCGGATCATTTTGGGAACATTTAAGTGTCTTTTTGGGTCGTTTTGAGATCATTTTAGTATTATTTTGGATTTATTTTAGGGTAATTTTGGGTAAGTAAAATTAGCGCTAAATCAATAGCACCGAGCAAACTCGGTCACCCAGGTACTGTATATTAAAAGCGATTTAAAATGATAACAGGTTAATTGTTCAATGGATTTATTTTAAAACAAATACTACTACAAATAATTATTTTATATTAATTTATTTCAAGTTATTATCCACTTTAATACCATAACAACAAAATTGCTTCCTCATTTAACTCAATTCATACATATATCTCGCTATTGTTCTAGAAAATTTATTCGTTTCGCAATAGTGTTTTCATTTCTGGCCCAGTGCCTTTTTCACGACACTCATCTTCTCCATGAATATCACTTTAAAACTCTCTGTGTGTGATTTCCTTTTGTTGTATTTATTTTTGCCTATATATATTTCAGTTGTTGTTGTCATTAATTTAGTAGCCGTCAATTAATGTTGTTGCTGTATAACGTTTTGCTATGTTTTTTTTTGTTTGTTTGTTTTTCACATTGTTGTTGTGATGATGTTTTAAAGCGAACACCTGCAGATACTTAAAAAATTAGTTTCAGATATTCTCGCTTGGCTGCTGCTTGATATTGCCGTATAAATGTTGTTACTGTTATTAGCGGTTATTTAATTTTATTTTATTTTATTTTATTGTGTTTTATATTTGCGCATCCCACAAACCCACAAAAACGATATTAAGTGAGGTTAACACATTTACACATTTTATAAATAAAGTTTGTACCTACAAGTATGTGTTTGTGTGACAGTTGTTTTTGTTGTTTGAGTGCCCGAACAGGTATGATTATTTTTATATAATAAACGGTAAATAACAATACTGTCAAGTTTACACGCACCGAAAATAACTGACAATCCAGCTGAGCAGATAGGGGCTTGAAGGGCGGCGATCTGTTCTTATATATGTATGTATGTATGTATGAAGTTAAGGCGTTTGCTTGTCAGTCAGTCGGACAGCAAACGAACTTTTACGAATCTTCAGTGGGTAGTGTAGGATCGTGCATTGTAGGGCAGGCGGCCACACAGTTAAGCCGGCCTTTCCCACCGCCTGAGAGATTTCATTAGTTAGGTACGGGTATTTTTTTCCTTTATTTATTTATTACTGTTTGTATTGCTTTTTATAGTAATTTTAGTCACATTTCAAGCTTTGAATTTTATACATACATACATACGTATTTATTTTGTATTTTAAGTGGAGAGTGAGAGACAGAAATTAAAGCAGTGATTTATTTTGTAAATTTCGCTCGTCTGTTTTGCTGATTATCTTATAACTTTAATCTTATAACTTTAAACGAGCTAAACTTGTATATATGTATGTATATTTGTATATCCGGACTATCTCGGGAACCGCTTGACCGATTTGGATAAATTTTTGAATATAGATGGTATGATTGTTTATAAAACTATCCACTTGGAGGTTGCCACTTAGGGCAGTTTACAGGGTTGCCGCCTATTTCAATTTTTTTTTTAATTATGGAGCAAGGTATGCCAATGTGGGTATCAAATATAAGGGTTTTTCAATTAGGGTTGCCAACTTACCGAAGTATATTTGTATATCCGGTACTATCTCACCAACAGCTTCACCGATTTGGATGAAATTTGGCATATAGATAGTATGATTGATTCTAAGACTATCCACATGGGGGTTACCACTTGGGGGGTGTACAGGGCTGCCACCTATCTCAAATTATGGAGCGAGATATGCCAATATGGGTATCAAATGAAAGGTATTCTTGCCAACATACCAACTAAATATTTTCAAATAGGGTTGCCGCTCAGGATTACCAATTTACCGTATTGTATATGTATTGTTTATTTTTGGTATCATATTTGGAATATTTTAGGCTCATTTGAGAGTCACTTTGGGATAATTTTGGGGCTATTTAGAAATCATTTTGGGTTCAATTTTAGATATATTTGGGACAATTTGGGACCCCGAAACGGGTTGTGCGCTGGGTTTGGGACCCGCCACGTAAAAAATTTAGTCCAATGAAAAATAAATTAAAGCCTCGGATGAGAACCCCCTTTAATGTTGACGACCCGGCAAAACGAATAAGGCATAATGATTTGGATATTAGGGCATGTACCGGGAATGTCCGGACCCTTTCAAGGGACGGTACCGCTGCCCGACTGGTTGATGTCCTCGTTAACGCAAAGGCTGACATCACCGCCCTGCAGGAAATGCGATGGACGGGACAAGGAAAGACGACCATCGGACCTTGTGACGTATACTACAGTGGCCAGACACGCGGCAAAGCGCGTGGTGTAGGATTCGTGGTGGGAAAGAGACTTCGCCGCCAAGTACTAGCGTTCACCCCCGTGGACGAGCGTCTCGCTGCGATCCGCATCAAAGCGAAATTTTTCAACATAACATTTATCTGCGCCTATGCGCCGACTGAGGAGACGGACGACGCAGAGAAGGACTCCTTCTACGATAAACTTGAACAGACTTATGATCGCTGCCCCCAACATGATATCAAAATCGTGCTCGGCGACTTTAATGCGAAGGTGGGCAAGGAAGGAGTCTTTGGTCCAACAGTTGGAAAATTTAGTCTCCATGATATAACATCCCCCAACGGCACTAGGTTGATTGATTTCGCTGCTGCTCGCAATATGGTCATCAGTAGTACCAGGTTCCAGCATAAACGAATACACCAAGCCACATGGCTGTCTCCTGATCAAAGAACAAGAAACCAGATTGATCATGTCATGATCGACGGCAGACATAGCTCCACCGTTCTGGACGTGCGTACCCTTCGTGGTCCCAATATCGACTCGGACCATTATCTTGTTGCAGCCAAGATACGCACACGCCTCTGTGTAGCAAAGAAAGTGCGCACAGTAACGGAAGGAAAGTTTGACGTCGAGAAGCTGCGCACGACACAGACAGCTGACAATTTCTCCACTCGACTCTCACACCTGCTATCGGAGAGCAATCCTCGACCTAACGATGCAACCGAGCAATGGAAGCATATCTCTCACTCATTACGTACCGCCGCTGAGGCCACTATAGGGTTCCAGCGAGCCCGCAAAAACAACTGGTACGATGAGGAATGCAGCACTGCCTCGGACAAAAAGGACGCTGCCTACAGGGAGACGTTGCGAACGGGCGCAACCCGCAGTGTATGGCAACGCTATCGTGAGGCAAAGAAGGAAGAGAGACGCCTTTTCAGAAAAAAGAAACGTGAGGCCGAAAGGCGTGAGTGTGAGGAGCTTGAGATGCTGGCTGACAGGAATGATGCCCGAAAATTCTATGAAAAGATCCGGCGGATGACGGAAGGTTTTAAGACCGGGGCAAGTTCCTGTAAGGACAATAATGGCGACCTGGTAACCGACGTACAGAGTGTACTTAAATTATGGAGGGAGCACTTCTCCTCACTGCTAAATTGCGAGGGAGACGTCGAACCCGATACCCCAATCCCTGACGATGGAAAAGTCGTCCCACCACCTGACTATGATGAAGTGAGGATAGCTATATCCCGGCTGAAAAACAACAAAGCGCCTGGAAAAGACGGACTACCCGCCGAGCTGTTCAAACACGGAGGCGAAGAGCTGGTAAAAAGCATGCATCAGCTCTTATGCAGAATATGGTCAGACGAGTGCATGCCTCCAGATTGGAATTTAAGTGTGCTCTGCCCAATCCACAAGAAAGGCGATCCCGCTAACCGCACCAACTACCGCGGAATCAGCCTTCTTAATATCGCGTATAAGGTTCTTTCTAGCGTATTGTGTGAAAGACTGAAGCCCATCGTAGACAAGCTGATTGGACCTTATCAGTGTGGCTTTAGACCTGGTAAGTCTACCATCGACCAGATTTTCACGATACGCCAAATCCTGGAGAAGACCCATGATAAAAGAATCGACACACACCATCTCTTTGTCGATTTCAAAGCCGCTTTTGACAGCGCAAAAAGGAGTTGCCTGTATGCCGCCATGTCTGAATTTGACTTCCCTGCAAAGCTTATACGGCTTTGCCAAATGACGTTGAGCAATACTAACAGCTCCGTCAGAGTCGGGAAGGACCTCTCTGAGCCATTTGAAACCAAACGAGGCTTCAGACAGGGCGACTCCCTTTCGTGCGATTTCTTTAACCTGATGCTGGAGAAGATAATTCGAGCAGCAGAGCTAAACCGCAATGGTACAATCTTTTACAAGAGCGTGCAATTGCTGGCGTATGCCGATGATATTGATATCATTGGCCTTAACAACCGCGCCGTAAGCGCTGCCTTCTCTGGACTGGATAAAGAAGCGAAAAAAGTGGGTCTTGCGGTCAACGAGGACAAGACGAAGTATTTGCTGTCATCAAAGAAAGAATCGGCGCACCTGCGCCTTGGCAGCCACGTCACTGTTGATAGTTACAAATTTGAAACTGTGAGGGACTTCGTCTATTTGGGAACCAGCATTAACACCGAAAATAATATCAGTCTAGAAATCCAACGGAGAATCACTCTTGCGAACAAGTGCTACTTTGGACTGAGTAGGCAATTGAGAAGTAAAGTCCTCTCTCGAAGAACAAAGATCGCGCTCTATAAGTCTCTCATCATACCTGTCCTGATGTATGGCTCAGATTCATGGACAATGTCAAGAGAAGATGAGATGGCCCTTGGAGTATTTGAGAGAAAAGTTCTCCGGAAGATTTATGGTCCTTCCCGTGATGCCGACGGCGAGTATCGAAGGAGATTTAACGATGAGCTGTACGAGCTTTACGCAGATCTGACCATAGTCCAGCGAATTAAAGCCCAAAGGCTCCGCTGGCTGGGTCACGTCATGCGAATGGACAAAGAAGCTCCAGCCCAGAAGGTTTTCCAATCGTCACCCGAATTCGGCAGCAGAGGAAGGGGGAGGCCTCGACTGAGATGGAAACAACAGGTGGAGGATGACTTGAACTCCCTTGGGGTTTCCAATTGGCGTCAGTTATCGCTAAAAAGGAATGACTGGCGTGCTTTGATAGGCGACGGCCAAAATCGCTTAGGCGGTTAAGCGCCAATAAATGATGATGATGATTGGGACAATTTTGAGTTTATTTTGGGATCATTCTGGGATTATTTTAGGGTAATTTTGGGTTAAATTTTGGATCATTTTGGTAACATTTCAGGGTCCTTTTGGGATTATTTTGGGGCCATTTATGGATCATTTTTGGATAATTTTGGGGTCATTTTGGGATCAATTTGGGACGTTTTGAGTTCAATTTCGGATCATTTTGGAACATTTAAGGGTGTTTTTGGGGCCATTTTGGGTTCAATTTGCGTTCATTTTAGGGTAATTTTGGGATCATTTTGGGTAAGTAAAAACAAAAAGTTAGTTAAAATTAAATTTTCCTAATAGCTCAATCCGTGCACCATCTCGCGGAATTTTTTAGGAGGAAGTAGGAGTCGCAAAAATTTTAATTTTTATATGAATTTACTGTATATCTCGATCCATGCGTCAACTAGCGGATTTTTTTTCGTTAAGATTGGACTGTCACGAAGTTCTGAATATTTTGTAAGAATCCGAAATTTCGTATGGAAATGAGGCTGCAAAACAAGAAAGCGACTTAGTATAAAGGTAGACCTATTCAACTCTTTGGGGACTTCTTCGCTGACTGGTTCACATATTCCCGCGGGTTCCACTCAACCTCCCCTTCCCCCTTATCCTCGATTTGTACAGGAGGTGTACCGCCCCGTTTTTCCTTATCCTTTATTTTTTCGGTCTTGAAGCATGAATACTTCCAAATATATGCACAGAGAAAAATGCGCTGAAAATAGATAAGAATTGGCCGTGATTTTGTTTGAATCAACAGATATTTTGGTTGATATGACTAAATCACTGTAAATTCTTATCCATCACCAGCTCAATTTTCTCTGTGCGTGAAAGTACAACTTCTCGCTTATCATAAGTTTAACGAACTTTTATTAGTCCCCTCTTGCATTTATTTATTCTCACATATGTATATTATGTTAATATTAGGTTTAAATATCCTTAGTATGTTAATTTAATTTGAAATACTTACCTAAAAACGCATTTGCTTAAAACGTGTTATGACAACTTCAACTTGTTCAGCAAAGTTTTTGTGTGCCACCTGCAATGTCTATTTTATTTTTGTTGTTGTTTTTTATTTATTTATTTTTGTTGCTTTGTGCGTCACTTGAACGCTTTTCTGGTTGATTCAGGTGCACCTGTAGTTAAATATTTTTAATAATCTAAATATGTTTGTCATGAAGCATCTATTAAATTGTCACAGAATTTTTTGCTGAGATTTTGTTTGTGTTTTCAAATAATATAGTCATTTTAATGTGTGAATATGTGAGTAAATTATGGAAATTTTACTGTAGGCATGTGATTTTTTATATTTATTTAATTATGTATATTAAAATGTATTCTTATATTTATACCTTTCATGAACATGAAATGGTATTATAACTTTGGTCCGATGTTTGTAAATATGAGAAGAAGAAGAGATAGACCCATCAATAAGTATACCGAAATGATCAGGATGACGAAATGAGTTGATTTAGCCATGTCCGTCTGTCCGTCTGTCTGTTTGAACGCAAACTAGTCCCTCAATTTTTGAGATATCTGGCTAAAATTTTGTATGTGGCCACCATTTTGTAATATAGGAATCATTTGTCGGAACTGACAAGATCGGACCAGTATAACATATAGCCCCCATACAACCGATTGTTCAGATATAAGGTTTTTTGGCCAAAACTTCCGCAATTAAAAAGTTAGGAACGTAAAATTTTGCAACTCGAGTAATTTCTATTTATGTAGTGTATATAGTGAAAATCAACGAGATCGGGCAAATGTAACATATAGCCCCCATACAACCGATTGTTCAGATATAAGAATTTTTGGCCAAAACTTCTGCAATTAAAAAGTTAGGACCGTAAAATTTTGCAACTCGAGTACTTTCTGTTTATGTAGTGTATATAGTGAAAATCAACAAGATCGGGCAAATGTAACATATAGCCCCCATACAACCGATTGTTCAGATATAAGGTTTTTTGACCAAAACTTCTGCAATTAAAAAGTTAGGACGGTAAAATTTTGCAACTCGAGTACTTTCTGTTTATGTAGTGTATATAGTGAAAATCAACAAGATCGGGCAAATGTAACATATAGCCCCCATACAACCGATTGTTCAGATATAAGGTTTTTTGGCCAAAACTTCTGCAATTAAAAAGTTAGGACCGTAAAATTTTGCAACTCGAGTACTTTCTGTTTATGTAGTGTATATAGTGAAAATCAACAAGATCGGGCAAATGTAACATATAGCCCCCATACAACCGATTGTTCAGATATAAGGTTTTTTGGCCAAAACTTCTGCAATTAAAAAGTTAGGACGGTAAAATTTTGCAACTCGAGTACTTTCTGTTTATGTAGTGTATATAGTGAAAATCAACAAGATCGGGCAAATGTAACATATAGCCCCCATACAACCGATTGTTCAGATATAAGGTTTTTTGGCCAAAACTTCTGCAATTAAAAAGTTAGGACCGTAAAATTTTGCAACTCGAGTACTTTCTGTTTATGTAGTGTATATAGTGAAAATCAACAAGATCGGGCAAATGTAACATATAGCCCCCATACAACCGATTGTTCAGATATAAGGTTTTTTGGCCAAAACTTCTGCAATTAAAAAGTTAGGAACATAAAATTTTGCAACTTGAGTACTTTCAATTTATGTAGTGTGTAGAGGAAAATCAAGAAGATCGGGTAAATGTAACATATAGCCCCATACAGCCGGTTGTTCCGATATAAGGTTTTTTGGCCAATACTTCCGCATTTAAAAAGTTAGGAACGTAAAATATTGCACCTTTAGTACTTTCTACATATGTAATGTGTATAGTGTAAGTCAGTACAATTGAACACCTATAATATATAGCCTCCATACAATCGATTGTTCCGATAACTCGGATCCTATTATTTTGTAAGTTTTTTTAAATTATAACAAAGATGTGTAATGTGTATAGTAAATATAGTTAAATTGACACAGGCTGTACTGGGGATCGAACAGTGAAAATCGTGACGCTTATTCATGAAAGGTATATAGCCTTCGGCACAGCCGAAGACAGCTTTCCTTACTTGTTTTTTATATAAAAATACAACATTTTATATGTAAATTTATTATTGTTTTTAATATACATCGCAGCTACACGCCAAATATCAAGCACATTGAGTCATAAATATGATCGTTTAGAATATATCGGGCCCTGGTCCACTTCCCGGAAGAAAAGTAATACCATACTTTAACATAAGCATAACGCTACCTACATACCGAATTTCAAGTAAATCCAGCCATTTATGCGATAGTTTCGAATAGGACGGTCCCGGGTCCACCTCACTACAAGAAAGCTTTACAGAAACACTCTCCAGGGTTCTACAAATATAGCCTGAAAGTTTTAAGAGAATCAGCCGAGCAGTTTTGGAGTTCATAAGCGACAAACATAGGTACATACATCCAATTTTGTATATTTAGAAGATGGATTGTATGGGATACGATAAAAACTTAAGCCAATTTTTGGCACAACTACAAGGATTATAGCTAAAATATTTAAGCAGATGATGCGCTGAGGGATTTCAAACAAATTTGCATCAATAACTAAATTTCAAAAAAAAAAAATGTCGTTACGATAATTTCGCGAAAAGGGGTCGATATTAAAATTTGTTTGAATTCCGATGTCACGGCTATAATTCAACTTCTGTCAAAATTTAGAGTGAAATCTGGCTAGTGGGACAGTGACAGTATCATTAAACAAATAAAAATTAAAATAATCAATGAACTGAATTAGTTCTGGTAAACATTTATTCAGTACTTGCCTCCCAGTGCCTTGAACTTTGTTCCACTTTTATTCTCATTTTATTATTCATAGCGCTTAATTGAGTAACTAATCCAATTAACCGCATTGGGATCATAAAAACACCTCTTCTGGGGGAGTATAAAGACCAAAGTACACATACAAACAAACATCTATAGTTTTCTAATAACACCCTCTAGGGAATATGATGTCAGTTTTCGAAAACTTTAAGAACAACACATACATATCTATGAAGAAATTTTCTATTGCTTGCTGGGTATTTAGCTAGTTTGAATGTGGTCGGTACTAAAAAATAGCCCCCACCAAAGGCAGCACCATATCTAATTGATGTTGCATGTTAGATATATGTACATACGTGTCATATTCGTAAGTAAATAAAAACGAACACAAAAAAAAAGACAAGCGGCTAGAGGTCTGTCATTTCGTAACATGTGTTTTCCTCTTTTATTAAGTGAGAAGACGATCTATGAAAATATGAAAATCGAGCATTTGCATTTC
>CAXKVI010000002.1:14730486-14750486 GCA_964058755.1 Campiglossa producta | reverse complement strand
TACTTTTGAAAGCTTATTCAAGATTGAATTTTGCCAACAACATTTATGTGTGCGATGTAGCTCAGTGGTAGAGCAGACGGGCATGATGCGGGGAGTCTTGGTTAGAATTCCCGCCAACGGACAAAAAATTTATTTTAAAAAATTGCTAAAACATTTTTGGTTTATAATTGAAACCCGGTTTATTTAGCCATTTTTCATGAAAACTGGTCTAGATTGAATTTGAATCCAAATTTGGTTTGGTCATATATGTACATATGTAGTCCAAAAGTGTTTAAAATTTAGGTTCAAATTTTTAACCGTGTGCTAAAGTTGTGTTAGCATCCGACAACAAATATGGCTTGAAATAAACACCACTCCAAATACCAAAAAAAAAATTAAAAATATTAAATAAAAAAAAAATAAATAAAAAAATTAGTATGAAATAAAATGAGAAAAAAAATTATTAAAAAATATATATATTTACATATATAAAAAAAATAAAAGATAAAAATAAAATTAAATTAAATAAAAACTAAAAAAGTTAAATAACTTTTAACAAAAAAAAAATAAAATAAATATAAAAAATTAATATAAAAAATGAAATAAAAATAAAAAAGTAAATTAAAAAAATATAAGATAAAATACAATAAAATTGAACAAAAATTACAAAAGTAAAATAATATTAAACAAAAATAAAACAAGAAAAAAAATTCAAATAAAATAAAATATTAAAAAAATAAAATAAAAAAATAATGAAATAAAAAATAATAAAAAATAAAATAAAATTAAGCAAAAATAAATTTAAAAAATATTAATAAAAAATAAATGTACATACATACATATAAGAAGTCCACAAGATATTTTTCTCATTAAAAACACAAGAAATTAAAACTGTATTTTCAACATTTTTTCCAAGCAAATTAACAAAAACCAAAAAATACCCGTAGGTAGTTATTTTGATGTTGCATGAAAAAAACTTTGACAACAGTCTAGCAATTTCTTGAGTTAGTTAAAAAAAAATTGAGAAAAGAGCCCTATAAAAGTAGAATAAAAATCATGGATAAATTTTTAAGTAACTTCGCATAAATCAAATCGTTGTACAGGTATTATACACTCCAGACACTTTTTCATTTAGCACTACCAATGTTTTTACAACTTTTTAATATATTTTTTTATTTTCAAATCCCATTCTACATTCATTAATGTTTGCTGTGCCTTTATCGCTTTTTATTTGCTTAGCTTTCATGTGAAATCATCATTGTTTACCGTTATTCTGTATTGTACTTAGTACTTTGGCATTCATTGGTGTTCATTTCGTTGCAGGTGTGCGATTTAGCTGTTAATGAGTTAGTTTCATTTTGCAAAGAGAAAGTCAATACTATACGTAAATTCAGTGATGATTTTGAGCCACTCATACTTGTATATATATACTTACATACATATCTATGTATTTATATAGACACAACAAAATATTCATTATCCAATGTCACACTTGAAATACTTTGCACGTGTTGTTAAATTGCCAAAAAAAAAAAAAAAAAAATTCAAGTGTTTCTTATCTAAGTCTGTACAAAATTGAGTAGTTTTATAAGGTATTAAGCATCTAGTTAAATTGTTATGAAGATGACGGGGCATTACTTAGGAATAATTGAACTTAAATGGCCTTTTAATTCGTTGTATATATTAGGTATTATGATTTGTAGGTACTTTTCTTGATAATGTTTTTATTAGGGTGTTCGACTTTTATATAAATGGATAAACATTGTGTAAGTGTTTTTAAAAATAATTTGGTCCGCTAAGTGGAAAATCCCTTCATTACGGGTTTTGGATGTTGGCTTCGTTGGCTAATCTCTTTAAGTTTAGGTTGAAAAAGTTAAGTACTGTATTATTTTTTTTTTTTTAACATAAGCATTGATTTTTTTAAAAAGCACGCGATCCCGGGATTAGCATCCCTAGAATATATATTTAAGTATTCACAAATTCCTATATATTTATACAACATTATTTATGTAACTCTTAATTGTCCACCAATCAGCTTCATGTAGGTATGAGTAAGCTTCACTGTTAAAAACAAAGCGCAGATCAACAATATGATGATTAATGGCCGGTAAAAGTTATTTTGCCAAAGGGCTGGCAGAAATTATGAATAAAACATAATTAGAAAGTCTTGTATATCGAAAGCGAATAATTATTGTTAAGAAAATACACAGTTACGGTAATTGGGCTGTTTAATTCACATAAAAGAGGAACAAAGCATGATGAAGCTAGATAGAAGAGCAGAGGGTTATTTTTATAACATCCAGGAAAACGCCTGCCAGTTTTCACACATTTACCAAATATCCCAACAAACATTTGGGCTTGAGTTCCGATAGATCTCAAGTTGAGAACTAAGGAGCTTCTGTGTCATTTCTCTACACGAAACCCAGTTGAGACTGAGAGCGTTTTCAAAAAAAAGGCCATTTTTTATATGAAAAAAAAAAACGCTGTTTATCAAGTTGAGAAAGGCATAGTTCTCAACTTGTTCTTAAATGGCATTCTCCGAAAAAACCAGACTATGATTTTAATTATTTTTAAACGCCATGAATTAGTTCACAAAAATTTTTATTTACATTAATTTTAGTATATGCTCTTCAAATTTAGTTCGAAAATTTATGTCTGGAGATTGAGGAATATGTTGAATATATGGAAAAACTATAAAGTTAGAAAAATACCCTGCAAAAATCGAGAGTACTCTATTTCATATCGAAAGAGTACTCCAATTGGAGCATCAGAGTACTCCAAATGTAATCCTTTTTCATATATAAATTGTGCTCCAATTAAAATTGCGATGTCCTGGGACTGGACCACCTACTCCAACCTTCGCTTTGTTTCTGCTACTTCATGGAGTACCTACAGTCAGAGTACTTTGCAATCTCCTCCAATGTTGTTACTCCTTGGAGTATATATTGCCAGAGCGATAGTGTCGTGATTTTCGTCGATAAGGCACGAGCAATGATCGACTTTCAAAAAGCCGAAGGTGGTCCGATGAAGTATACAAAGGATTACTATTGGAGTACTCCAATTTCAAAAATTTGGAACACATAATCCAAAGATTTTTGCAGGGTATCTTAAAGGTTAGATAATACTTGGAGAATGATGTAAGATATTAACTTGAGAACTATTAAATTATCAAAATATCTCAAAGCTGGAGAATGCTTGAATAAAGATGTTGGATATCAACTTGAGAACTACAAAGTTATCAAAGTATCTCTAAGGTTGAAGAATTGTGTTGGATATCAGTTTGGGAACTATACAGTTTATTAAGGGTTTGAGAAGAAGGTGAGCCTAGTTTGCTGGGATTTGTTAACTCTGCAAGACCATATAGGGTTTAGGAATTGAAAATGTAAAAGTATTCTCTACAAGTCATTGCTTTGAAATGTCACACGTGCAAAACATATGTATGTACATGCACAGCTAATATGCACATATATTTACAAACTTAAAGCAAACACAACGGTAAACTGTAAGTACATTTTCACCAACAACAACAATTTACCCACCCACATCGATCGTTATCGATCGCACCTGCACTCGAACTGAACACTTGCAATATTTTCTAAGAAAAATCTAAATGCAAGAACAAACTGAGTACGAAGAACGAGCATCCAAAAATGGACAAGCAAAACACAAAACAATTAAGCAAATATTCAAACAAATAATATGTGAACAATAACAACAACAACAATACATTTAAGTAGCTACACAAAAACCTCTAAATGCAGCTAGCAAACAAATGCGACTCGACTTGAGAAAACAAGTGTTCAACTACATACATTCAGACATAATTTTTGAAAATTCTTGTCTCAATGAACTGTTGCAATTTACTGGTTTAGTTGGGTCAGATCAGCTAACTGTTTGCCGGTGTGCAGCAGTTGACCTGCCCTGCCCTGTCCAGCCTACTTACCAGACCCGAAACATCCGATGAGAAAAGCAACTGCGAATGGCAAGTGAAAAAGTAGAAAAGCAATTTTTTTTCACAACCGCAAGTGTTAAGGTCTATTTACATGTGCATGTGTGAGTGGGTGCAACAACAACAATAAAAAGGTTTATAATAAATGCAGGTGTTGAGTGACGCTGAACCACATTACAACAACAGCGACGCTGGCATTGAGGAGCTGTGTATGAGTGCATAGGTAGGCGGATGTTCTCACGCAGTGCAGTCAAGAAGAAAGTGTATATCAAGTGTGGGAGCAGGGTTGCCACACCAAATTTTTTTGGACAAACATTAATTATGAGAAGGGACCGACTTTTTAAAAACTCAACGAACTAAAATAAAACAAAATTAAATTAAATAAATAAAAGAAAAAAAATTAAAGAAAATAATAAAATAGTAAAATAAAAAGTTAAATAAAATAAAATAGGATAATAAATTAAAATAAATTAAAATAAAATAAAATAACATAAAATAAAATAAAATAAAATAAAATAAAATAAAATAAAATAAAATAAAATAAAATAAAATAAAATAAAATAAAATAAAATAAAATAAAATAAAATAAAATAAAATAAAATAAAATAAAATAAAATAAAATAAAATAAAATAAAATAAAATAAAATAAAATAAAATAAAATAAAATAAAATAAAATAAAATAAATTAAGTTAAAATTAAATAAAATAAAATAAAATAAAATAAAATAAAATAAAATAACATAAAATAAAATAAAATAAAATAAAATAAAATAAAATAAAATAAAATAAAATAAAATAAAATAAAATAAAATAAAATAAAATAAAATAAAATAAAATAAAATAAAATAAAATAAAATAAAATAAAATAAAATAAAATAAAATAAAATAAAATAAAATAAAATAAAATAAAATAAAATAAAATAAAATAAAATAAAATAAAATAAAATAAAATAAAATAAAATAAAATAAAATAAAATAAAATAAAATAAAATAAAATAAAATAAAATAAAATAAAATAAAATAAAATAAAATAAAATAAAATAAAATAAAATAAAATAAAATAAAATAAAATAAAATAAAATAAAATAAAATAAAATAAAATAAAATAAAATAAAATAAAATAAAATAAAATAAAATAAAATAAAATAAAATAAAATAAAATAAAATAAAATAAAATAAAATAAAATAAAATAAAATAAAATAAAATAAAATAAAATAAAATAAAATAAAATAAAATAAAATAAAATAAAATAAAATAAAATAAAATAAAATAAAATAAAATAAAATAAAAGAAAATAAAATCAAAATAAAATAAAAAATAAAATAAAATAAAATAAAAGAAAATAAAATCAAAATAAAATAAAAAATAAAGTAAAATAAATTCTTCTTCTTGCCGGCTTGAGGTCAAGGGGATTTTTCAAAATGAAACAACAACAATATAAATCGAAACCTTTTGTTTCTTTTGGAAAACCCCCTTGACCTCAAGCCGGCAAGAAGAAGAATTTGTTTGAACAAAAAGGTCGTAAAAAGTTAATATTTTAAAATAAAATAAAATAAAAAATCAAATTAAATTAATAAAAAAAAATAAGATAAAATTAAAAAAAATTAATATAATAAAGTAATATAAAAAAAGTAAAATAAAATGAGATAAAATTAAAAAATAAAATAATATAAAAAATACAAAAAAATAAAATAAAATAAAGTTAAATAAACTAAAATAAAATAAAATAAAGTAAAACAAATAAAATAAAATAAAACAAAATAAATCCAAATAAAAAAAATAAAATAAAATGAAAAAAAAAACATAAAAAAAAATTAAAATGACATTTGACGGAGGGTAGGTCCAAAAAATTTAGTGTATGAGAAGATGGCAACGCTTGTGAATCTTTTGTGCGCACAAGTGTTGCGTAGATTGGCTTAAGAAAATAGCAAAGGTCGCTTGAAGGGATTTCTCACAGTTAACATGTGTATACGAGTATGTTGTTGTTATAATTCATAGAGTTTTGTTGTAAACAGGTACACATTTACACACACAAACAAAGGGGTACAAAAAGGTACAACTGCCCACCTGCACAGCAAACAATGTGAACCTGAACATGAGAGTGGTATTGTTGTTGTGAATGACGTTGACGTTATTGCTGACGTTGTAGTTGCTTCTCATGAATACAGGTATTTCTGCTGATTTTTTTTGATGTGTTAATTGTCGGAAACGAAATATGTATTATGCGTCAGATATGTTGCACGTGTTCGCAAATTATAATTATTGGTCAACGAGATGGGAGAGCTGTGGTTGTTTGTGTATCTGGGTAAGTAGTTGCCAGTAAAAAGTGGACAAAAATGAAGAAGCCAAGCCTTGCAGAAAGAGAGGGGAACCTCAGTGGGGCATTACTGACCTGTACAGAACCAGATCCCGCAATAGAGCTGCTCCCTAGGTTAGGACCTGTCTTTCAAAGACGTTCGAAACTAAGTTATGGGGGAAGAGTTAGAGCTTGAATCAATTTCTTAGAGGATGGCTTGCTTTTCCTTACGATGTCTCGATGACTAGAGCTAAGCTCTTATTAAGAAGAAGAAAGTCAAGCACCAACATTTCTTCATCATGTAACTATTGTTGCTATTTTTATATTACAAGCGCCGGCCAGTGACCTCGTCATGAGATTTGATTTGAGCGCGTTTAATTGAACACTTCCTATTGAGTGTTGTTGTTGTTGCTTTGTGAAGTGATGAAGAAAAATAATTATTTTATTAGCTTGTATATTACATGGTACATGCATGTACATATGTATTGCTACATATCTATAAAAACAAACAAATTTATCAACAATAACCCAAGTCTCACCACAAAAAGATGTGAAAACAAAAACAAGAAAATCTCTTACGTACATACATACATAAAAAGCAATGACATTCAATGTTGTTCGCACAGCTGCAATTCCAATGTCCACCGCTGTCCATTGAAAACAACAATATGTTCATAGTATTTACTTATATACATATTTACATGTTAAATACTTAATTAAGTATGAGTAACAAACATATCTCTATACAGGCGGGTCTTTCCATGTCAAATCGTTCAATATTTCTGTGCGATTTGCAGTTGTCGCTAAAATCGACTTGACACTTTGGAGCGATGTCTAAAATTCTTCTGACGATTTTTATACCCAGTGTACTAGTACTAGTACAAGGGTATTATAATTTTGTCCACATAACGGTACTACGTAACGGCACAAAATAATCGGGATAGATATAAAGTTCCATACATGAAAGTTCTTAGGTTGGAAAAAAAGTTCATTAAGGCATGTCCGTCCGTCTGCCCGTCTGTCGGTCCGTCGGTACTAGTACAAGGGTATTATAATTTTGTCCACATAACGGTACTACGTAACGGCACAAAATAATCGGGATAGATATAAAGTTCCATACATGAAAGTTCTTAGGTTGGAAAAAAAGTTCATTAAGGCATGTCCGTCCGTCTGCCCGTCTGTCCGTCCGTCGGTCCGTCTGTCCGTCCTTCTGTCCGTGTACACGATAACTTGGGTAAAAATTGAGATATTTGCATACAATTTTATATACAGGTTAATTTCTGGCTAAAGTAGGTTGCTATTGTAAATGGGCGAAATCGGATGATAACCACCCCTTTTTCGATATCGAAAATTTCGAAAATCACAAAAATTGACATATCTCGATAGCTGAAATGGCTAAAATGATATAATGTTATCGGTGAATCCCCCTGGTCATTCTCTTGAGATTTTTCTTTAAATTTTTTAAAGTGGAGAGGCACCGCCCACTTTTAAGGAAGGCATTTTTGAAAATTCGACTGCTCGTAACTTTTAAACTGATTACGGTAGAACCGTGGAATTTGGCACAAAGCATACTTGTATCGTTGGGAGTATACCTGATGAAATTGGATAAAATCGCCCTCCAACCATGCCCACTTTCGATATCGAAAATTTCGAAAATCACTTAAATTGACATAATCCGGCAACGGAAATGGCTAAAGTGATATAGTTTGGTAGGATGAGTCCCCTTGTCATTCTACTATGATTTTTTGATACATTTTCAAAAGTAGGTGTGGCACCGCCCACTTCTCAGGAAGGAATATTTAAAAATTTCACGGGTCATAACTTTTAAACTGATTACGGTCGAACGATGAAATTGGTACAAGGTATACTAGCATAATAGGGAGTATACCTGATGTAATTGGACGAAATCGCTTCTCAACCACGCCCACTTCCGAAATGGAATATTTCGAAAATCATATGAAAGCTACCGCTGGGTATTACTTGTTTTGTTTCAGTCCCATTTTCGGTTTCGGTTATGTCTTGGTTTGGGTTTGGGCTCGTGCTATAAGATAGGTTCTGATTTCCGAAATGGCTCCGATTTCCTTTTCGGTTTGGCTCTGATTTCGATTTCGGCCAAGTCTACTTTTTTGGTTATAGTTTCAATATTGCTTATTTTTTCCAGATTTGGGTACAGTTTCCGGCTTACTTTCAGGGTTCGAACTAGTTCTGGCTTAGTTTGTTAATTTTAACTCTCGTCTATTTCTTCGATTTCCGTTCTGGTTCTTTATCGGCGCGGTTGTGCGGTTTCAATTCTGAAATAGTTTACAGCCCCGTCTAAGGCTTCGGGTTAAGTTCAGCTTTAGTTGAGTTTATTAGCTATTTCGTTTTCCGTTCGGTGTTTAGTTTGGTATATATTTTTATTTCGGCTTAGGTTTTGGTTAGGTTGCAGTACTAGCTCAAACTTTCGTTTCGGGTTTCAATTTCGGTTTTGGTGAAATTTCTATTTTCGGTTAGAGTTAAAATTTTAGTTGCATGCTTGCGTTTTCGGGTTAAATTTGGGTTTTTTTTTGCTGGTGATTCTTCGTTATTGTTTTAGGAAAAGCTCCCCATTCTTGCTCTGGACTTGGTTCAGATTTCGATTCTAATCCCTGTGGCTCTAATTTCATTTTCTACTTGGATTTTGGCACTTGTAGTTTCAGTTTTGTTTTTTTCGTTTCACCTCGGTAGCGAAATTACTCTCCCGTTTACCAATACACCCTTACGCTCCAATTTGCTCCTGGCAAAATTAAAGATGTCCCTTTTTCGATAACTTGACCGATGTATCGGCCGATTTCGGAGCTATCGACCAATATTTGGATCAGCCTGTGGGCGGGATAATATTCGCTGGGTGTTATATAATTATAACACATTTTGGGGTAAGCTTAAAAGATACGAGTTTTTCAAATCCAGGGCATGCTTAATTTTCCCAGGACTTTTAGTATTTGGATCTTGGCCAACACTGATCTAATTAGAAAAATTCTACAGTCCGATGTTGCTAAGCCCAGCAGATCCTATCCCATGATTATTTCCATAAATTAAGTTTACTTTTTGTAGAGGCCAAAAACGTCGTGATATGAACCTCTCTAGATATTAGGCCAGCTTTGCAAATTAAATGAAAATTGACTTAAACAAATTGTAATTGAAAAATTCACACACAAGCCACATGCCGATACTAACAAACTCATAGGCATGTCGCCTTAATGATTGGTGTAACTTGCACTACTTACCTTACTTGACCCACACATGCTGCTACATATGTACATTCACATGTGTACCTACACAAATGCACATGCAGTTCATGATACCTCAGCGGCCCCCAACGCTAATAAATAGATACATGAGCAGTGATTCGATATTTCGTGCAAATTTTTTCACACTAATGATCTATTTCGTGCAACACTTCGCATTATACGAATTTATGTGTGTGGCATTTGCCGTAGGTGACCCCGCTTCAACTTAAAAATTGCTCAAAAAAGGAGTTTCATAATTTTTCCAACGTTTTTTGTACGTTTTTTATTTATAAATATCAATTTTTATTTTTAATAGCAGTTGTGTTGTATTTTGTTCTGATTTGTTATTGTAGTCATTTTCATTTGCGTCTGTGGTGATCTTTGTTGATCTGCAACACAAGGTGTGCACAGCGCTAGCTCATTTGGAGCAAGCATTTCAAATTGATTCGATTCATTGAAATTCACGTATCCATTTCGTCCCTCGCTTGCTTTCCGTTCCCGCTCCCTACAAGATGGCACTGCAAGGAATTTATTTTACTTTTTTTGCAAGTAAGGATTTTGAAGTTTGCAAAAACTTTACTTTGTACGACTAATTTGCCAAATTTCACCAACACATACAAGTGCACTTCTTCTGCTTACATCATCCTTGCAGCTGGGTATAAAAATACATACTTTAATGTAAAAATGTCTAAAACAAGTTCTTGTCTTAAGTCTTTTGTTTTTGATTAAAGTTTTGAATGTAATTTAGTTCTGATTTGAAATCTCCACAACTGCGTATGAAAAACTACATGATTGCACTGCAAGAAATTTCTTATACTTCTTTTGCAAGTAAGAATTTTGAAGTTTGCAAAAACTTTACTTTGTGGAACTAATTTGCAAATTTTTACCTACATAAAGAAGTGCCAAGCTTTAAGTACATATTTCTGAGACACTTGCGTACATCATCCTTGCAATAGCTGCCTTAATGTAAAATTGACTAAAGCAAGTTCGTGTCTTAAGTCTTTTGTTTTTTTTTATTAAAGTTTCGAATGTGACTTTGTCGTGATTTGAAATCCCTACAGCTGGGTATAAAAAACTTACTTCAATGTAAAAATTTCTGAAAACAAGTTCGTGTCTTAAATCTTTTGTTTTTGATTCGAATTTTTAATGTCATTTTGTGCTTAATTGAAATTGAACAGGGTGGGTGATACTTCCGGATTCTTTTTCGCAAATAGCTATGGTTATTCAATGCACATATTTGCTAAAAATTAATTTTTATACCTACTAAATTATTCTTTAAAAAGTTTTGGCAAAAATATTATTATAATTTACAAGCAGACCCCTCTCAAAGGCATCTACTCATCCTTCTAGTTTTTCCTATTACATTTTTGGAAGATATAACCAAAACCAGTGAAGGTACTGTATTAATGTACCAAAGAGTTCTTGAACCAAAATTTTGAGTTATTTTGAAAGATGAAAAACGAGTGTCTCCTTGCGCCGACTCCACCTTTAACAAGTTTTCAATTACTTATTGTCTCAAAACGCTAACATAAATTTGTGTATAAAAATATGAATATTTTACAAAAATTTCGTGCATTTAACCTACGAGGGCGTGGCGAGGTGTGCCAAGTATGGACAAATAAGTCAGCTTAAAACAAAACCAACAAATTTGTAATCGCTTTTTCGATTTGATGTGACAAACATTGATGATACGAATTAGAGCCTCCAGCAAAGCTCGCTTTAAAACCAATTGCTTCCTATGTTTGTATGGATGTGTGTCAGTACGTCTAACTTGGTAACACATCCGCGATTTGTGCAACAACATGCGATTATGCCGTTGACAATATTCTGTGTTTTTTTTTTGTTTCTATGTTGCTGGATTGCAGTTATCGTTTTGTAGTTGTCATTGTCGTTTTTTCAAACCCAACAGGGAGAAACACTAAATCAAAAGTCTTTTAAATGTCAATGCAATAAATTTTGTTTAAAAAATTCGCTGTAAATAAAAAAATGCAACCTATGGAAAAAACTATATGGCAAAATGAAAAACTCAACAATGAACAAAGCGAATGAAATGCAGGTAAAATTCCTTAATCAAAAATTTATATGGATAAGCCGGGAGCCAGGCGATATTTGAGTGTCCCCATAATTTTTGTCCCCATCAAATTTTTGTAGGGTGGTTCGTTCATTCACTCATTAGCGGATTTATATTCGTCAGTCGCAGAATAAACGGTACATACCGAGTTGGCCAACAATATTTATTGCGGTTTAATCTCGCACTTAATGCTTTGGTCATCCGCCACTCTGCTTTTTGTGCAGTGAATTCGGTCACAATAGTTGTCACTCACTCCCGGACTGTTATACCTTTATGTATGATGTATTTACTAAAATTATTTGTGCCTTGAGTTACGACTTAAACGCAGCAAAATTTATGTGCAGGAGGTTCAAACTATCAACATTAACCCTGTAGGGAAAATCTCTAGTTCAGAGCTAGTTCGCTTCTAGTGCGTTCCGAACCAGTACTAGTTCGCGAACTAACTTTTTTATATGAAATCAACTGGCGAATTTAACATGGCGATGTCCTAGGCTGGAACTAGTACAAAATTCGACAGTTTGGATCTAGTTCGTTTATTGGTACTATTTCTATAGTTCTAAATTCTACAAATTACATCTAGTTCTTTAATGGGCACACTTTCGTTGGTTCCAAACCAGACTAAAGCTCCACACATTTACACTAGTATGATTTTATCCCATTCTACGATAGTTCGGAACTAGTCCATTTCAAACCCTACATACAAAAACAACATTAGGGGTCTTCTTTTTATTCACTTTGTATTCACTAACGTACTAGTTCTTATTGGCCCACTTTATATCTAGTTGTGAACCTGAAATTTGTTCACTAGTGCCTGAGTTCCCTTCAGGGAACTAGTGAAAATGTAATCACTAACGTACTAGTTCTTATTGGCCACTTTATATCTAGTTCTGAACCTGAAATTTGTGCCACTAGTGCCTGAGTTCCCTGCAGGGAAAATATGCGCCGACCTATGAGGTATGAAGTATACGCATACAGGGTGTGCTACACATTCGTAAATACAAAAAATGTTACGTATACGTCATGACACTTTTATAAAAATTTAAAGTTACTTCTCGTCATTTAATAAAGAGGTGCAAATATGGGCAAACAATTTCTTTAGAAATCGATAGAAGACATTCCAAACTTTAATATTATTATAGTTAGAAGGTGTAGCGCGCCATAGCACACACATTTTTCTTACATCGAAGGTAGCAACGGTAGCATTTATGAAGTAGCTGGCTTATGTTGATTTTAATATTTGGTTGTACTGATTTTCTTTTTATTCAGTCAAGGAAGTGCTATATTTTCATACAAAATAAAAACTTAAACTATACCGGTAAAATATAGGTATATATCTAAAATGTACATTTACCGAAAGCTTCAAGAATATGGCAAGAAGATGCCCTAAAATAATCGGGTTTAGATCTTACTAAGCTACGACCACCAGAAATTATTTGATGGCTCCTAATACAAATTGGAAAATAAATATCAAATCTAGCCTGACTAGAAACCTGGTAACTAGTCGATTCCTTGCTCCATTGAAAACAAAGGTAAAACAATCCGAAGCACCCTGTATGCACCAATGAACAAACGAACGAGCTTGCGACACACATTTTTTTTTTTTTGTATTGCTTGTGTGTGTCCAACGGTTTGTTTGTCCAGCTGAAAAGGCGGAAGTTTGTCTTCCTTTGATTTTGCAATCGTTTCTTAAATAACTCTTTGTTTTTTTCGCTCTTTTTTTGGCGGCAGCTTTGTGCGCACTCACCCAGTGCTCACACAGCAATCCATCATCCGTTTATTTATTGCATGACTTTTTTTTATATTTTTTTTATGCGAACGCGTGACATTTTGCGAAATTCTTAAAATCTCAAATTTCACTGCGCAAGCCAGAAAAAAAGCTCTCCATGCATTTGCTGACAATCGCGAATGCTTTCAGCAGTGATATTCACCGCTACATACATACCTACACATATCAAAACTCATTCATACAAATGAGCTAATGCAGTTGTGCGCGCAATAAGCTAACGTCAGTAATTTTTTGTTTTTATTTTTTTCACAATTGAATTGCAATTTGAAGCGCGCGCTGCCGCAACACCACGATGTCATTGACTTCATGTAGCGCCACTGCGCGAACACCCACCCAGCGCAAGCACAAGCACTAGTTGCAGCTGCATTCGAGTTCAGATAACAACACCAACGCCATTGACGACGACCCATCAACCACTCGTTCATCCATCGTTGATTTCGCGCCACCGCGCGCTCTTTCGTCTTCTTACTAATGTGCCTTATTTGCTTTGCCAGCCGCCCTCATATTAGCTTGATTTGGGCGCCGCATTGCCACTGTTGGAGCACGCTAATAACGCGCGCGCAACTTCTATTTGTTGTTGATTTTGTTATTGTTGCACGCCTTTGTTCGCGCTCAATTGACATTTGATCGAATGCATTCATTATATGCTGACAAGGCGCGTTCGAGATTAGCGCAATGCATGACGTTTCTGTCGCTCCGCCTCCCCAGCGCGCCGCAATGCGCCTCAACGCGCGCTCCATTCAACAACAATCAACAATGTGAACGTTCGCTCGCCGTACAAAGCACAATATCATGTGTTCAGCATCGGAAGTGGTTTTTCGATAGCGGCATTGTGGCGCGCATGTGCAACGCGTTGTTGTGACTTGCAACACTATGCAACTCTAGCGAGTCATGATTGTGGTGGCAATTGTGTTGAAAGCTGATTGAAAGTGGAATTGCTGCTGTTGCCACTGACGCTGTCGATTTCTATTGTTATTCATATCCGCTTTTGTATCAAGAGCATAATGTAACTTATTTTAATGGGCCAATTTTGCTATTCGCGTACATTGATCCTCAATATATTGCATGCTATAGTTGTTGATAATTTGTTTATGATTCGTATTTCTTATACCCAGTAGTGTTATTGCGTACAAAAGGTTCAGAAACGCTCTTTGCAGTTATAGAATATTTTCACAGAAAATGGTTTAACTCAGAAGCTAACGAAGCTAGAAAGTTTGTATGATGTTCTTATGTAAGTCATTCTACCCAAGGCGACTTCATACAGGTGTGTTCGAGCGTGTGTCCTTGTAGCTAAAAATGTCAGACAAAGCAACTACATAAGCAATTTGACAGCTGCGATTCGATTTTCAAGGAAGAAGAAAAAACCATATGGTGGGAGGATGCCACCTGTAATGAATTCGCCTTGTTTCTAGCTAAACAAAAAGCTCTCTTTTTTGACATCGAAGTATTTTTTCGAGCAATTCAAGGCGAATTCAAATTCGAATTCGAGCAATTTTTTTTATTTATTGCAAGGCGAATTCATTACAGGTGGCATCCTCCCATCATATGGTTTCTTCTTCTTCCTTGAAAATCAAACCGTAGCTGTCAAATTGCTTATGTTGTTGCTTTGTCTGACATTTTCAGTTATAAGGAGTGTGTACGTGTGTGTAGATCTGAATTCGCTCGAACTCACCTGTATGAATTCGCCTTGATTTATTGTTTTGATTTGATTTGATTATTTTGTCAGACCTTTGTTGTTGAGTCTCACATTTTCTTGATGTACAGTGGTAATATGTCTTCCTGATATAGCTTTGATAGGAATCACAGAGCCACAATAGCGGTGCGTGTTGGTCAAAGGGTGCCGAATTGGCGAATTTATTGCTGACAAAAAAATTTTACAATTTATTTTTGGCAGCTCGAAATGTTCAAAAGCTCGAAAATTAGGCAATTGAGCAACGAGCATTTGAGCAACGAACGAGTTTCGAGTGAGTATCGAGCTACTCGCACTACACGATACCCTGGTATCTGGAGCTCTAATATTTTTGTAAAAAAAAGCTTTTTTCGGCAACGAAATTTTTTGAAAATGGCAAAGTAGTACTCCACAAACTACTCCGGCGTGGCACGGCCCACTTTTAAGGAAGGTTTTTTTTTTTTTAAATTCGATTGGTCGTAACCTTTACACTGATTACGATAGAACGATGAAATTTGGCACAAAGCATACTAGTATCTTTGGGAGTATACCTGATGAAATTGGATAAAATCGACTATGCCCACTTTCGATAAATTTCGAAAAACACCTAAATTGACATAATTCGGTAACGCAAAGGGCTAATATGATATAATTTTATAGGTGAATCCCCCTGGTCATTATATAAAGATTTTTTGATTAATTTTTTAAAGTGGGAGTGGCACCAACCACTTTTCAGGGAGGCATATTTGAAAAATTCACGGGTCAAAATCATATGAAAACTACCCGAACTTAGACGTCCTTATTTTTTTTTTTTTTTTTTCAAAGCCAACACAGCTGGAATGGCCATTCTTCAAGGGTTTGTGCTTACAATTCGAAATTTTCTCTAGTTTTTTAAACTACCGGGTATATAATGTTCGGCTCAAAGCGTAGTTAAGCTTTGATGGGTAGTCTTACTGAAATTTTGTAATTCTTTTTTGTGCCACCGTGATTGCACTCAGCTGTTTAATTTGCTGTCTGGCTTGACTTTACTTAATTTTTATATTTTTGTTATGCGTCATTGTTGCTGAATTGGCTTTGAAATTTCGTTTTGCTAACCCACTCACAATTACTCGTCCCCTTTTTGCGTTTTTATCGTAAACGCCAAAACCCAAATTTTACAGGAGAGCATTTTTTAAATTTTTTTTTTATTTTTTCATTTATGAATTGGTGGATACGATAAAAAAGATAGCCATTTTTTGACATAACTGTAAGGATTTCAGCTATAATTTTTTTCCAGATGATGCGCTAAGGGATGATGAACAAATTTGCATCAAAAAGTAAATTTCGAAAAAATGGTGGTTACGATAAAAACGCAAAAAGGGGACGTACTATATTTGCCTTTTTCTACTACATTTTATTTTGTATTGTTTATTCATTTATTGGAATCAATCTAAAAATGCTTGAATGCAATAACAAGCGCATCAGTAAATTGTATCGACAACAATAAAACCGATTTCAATTACAATATTCATGACTGGGTAATTTAAGCTTTAGCCAACCAAAAAGCGGATATTTTTATTGTAAATTAATAGAAAATTGCATTAAATACAAAATAAAAGTCAAATTGCAGGTGCTTACCTAAACACGTACAACTAATTATGTTACAAATATAAGTGTATATACATATGTAGGTATTAGGGTGTTTCAACGATAACTCTTTTTTACTTTAATATTGTTTTTAGACTATCTATCAAGAAAATACTGTTGCCTTTATCCTGTGTAGTTGATATCAAGATAGTGCATACTTATGTACCAAGTCTGTAAGCTGCTTATTTTCATTCACTGAAAAAAGGAGTATAAAAAATATACCGTATTAATTTTGCTTACAAAAAAAAATCATCAATGGATGTATGTAGTTACCAAAATCTGTTAATTATTATATTTATTGCCAATTGTCATCACTGCCCACATACATACATAGAAATTATTGTTTACAACAAGTTAGCACACTTGCACAGCATCACATTTGATCACACACAAAAAAGCTGGGCCTCATTAAAACTCCATCGCAATCAGACAACGCGCAGCTGCCGACAGTCGGAACAATTGCAAGTGTCATAAATTTATGAAAATATTATACAATAGCGGTAATTATAGTGAGCGGGCGCGCGCCAATAAGAGGTAAGCAACTAATTATTACCTGTACATTGATGTAATACAATTTTATCTGAATTTCAATAGTTATAAACAGCAAGCAGCGGTAAAAAATAAAATCCGATATGAATACAGTGGTTCGCAAGCTGAAAGGATCAAATTCTAGTTTTGCTTTAAAAGAAAATAAATAAACAATTTCATGCTGCTAGGTGTCACTTTGAATAAACGATTGGTACCAGACTTCGCCTATTGTTGTTTTCTTTATTTATTTATTTTTATTTTTATTTCTTTCGTATTTTTCGGCTTTTTAAATTAACGATCGTATTTATTATTGTGATTTTTTTTAATTTAATATTTTTTTAATTTAATTTAATTTAATTTTTTTATTATATTTTATTTTATTTTATTATTTTATTTTATTTTATTTTATTTTATTTTATTTTATTTTATTTTATTTTATTTTATTTTATTTTATTTTATTTTATTTTATTTTATGTTATTTTATTTTATTTTATTTTATTTTATTTTATTTTATTTTATTTTAATTTATTTTATTTTTTTTTATTTTTTTATTTTATTTTATTTTATTTTATTTTATTTTATTTTATTTTATTTTATTTTATTTTATTTTATTTTATTTTATTTTATTTTATTTTATTTTATTTTATTTTATTTTATTTTATTTTATTTTATTTTATTTTATTTTATTTTATTTTATTTTATTTTATTTTATTTTATTTTATTTTATTTTATTTTATTTTATTTTATTTTATTTTATTTTATTTTATTTTATTTTATTTTATTTTATTTTATTTTATTTTATTTTATTTTATTTTATTTTATTTTATTTTATTTTATTTTATTTTATTTTATTTTATTTTATTTTATTTTATTTTATTTTATTTTATTTTATTTTATTTTATTTTATTTTATTTTATTTTATTTTATTTTATTTTATTTTATTTTATTTTATTTTATTTTATTTTATTTTATTTTATTTTATTTTATTTTATTTTATTTTATTTTATTTTATTTTATTTTATTTTATTTTATTTTATTTTATTTTATTTTATTTTATTTTATTTTATTTTATTTTATTTTATTTTATTTTATTTTATTTTATTTTATTTTATTTTATTTTATTTTATTTTATTTTATTTTATTTTATTTTATTTTATTTTATTTTATTTTATTTAAATTTATTTTATTTTATTTTATTTTATTTTATTTTATTTTATTTTATTTTATTTTATTTTATTTTATTTTATTTTATTTTATTTTATTTTATTTTATTTTATTTTATTTTATTTTATTTTATTTTATTTTATTTTATTTTATTTTATTTTATTTTATTTTATTTTATTTTATTTTATTTTATTTTATTTTATTTTATTTTATTTTATTTTATTTTATTTTATTTTATTTTATTTTATTTTATTTTATTATTTTTTTATTTTTTATTTTATTTTATTTCATAGTAGAAAATGTACGTTTTTAGTTGAGACTCACTGTAAATTCACAGGTAAGTAGCAATCTTACGGTATACAATAGAGATAAGTGTGAGAGGTGAGAAGCATTAAAGGGGTTTGGGCAATAATATAAGCCAGTGCTGCTGCTTACTGTAATCATTTGAGCGTTGCTCATATAACTCAAGTCCAATGTACTCTTACGAAGGTTTGTCTAGAGTATTTTATGTACCACGGCAGCAGCTAGTTGTGTCTGAATGTCGATTTGACAGCGCTGGCGCACTTAAGATCTACGTGCGATAAGAATTTGTCAGACAATGAGTGTCAAGTTTTAATTGAAATTACAATTTTTGTTTACACACCATTAAACAAATCTGGTAGCCGGACAAATGACCTGACAGTAGCTAGCGAAATAGCAGAAAAAAGTGGTAATTCTGCTAACAAAACGGCCAAATGTCCAATTGAAAGCTTGGCAAAGAAGCTTAGAAACTAGTTTGTGGGGGGATGCGTGATATCTTGGGCCAAAATGCGCCAGAACGGACAATTAAATTGTTTACGCCAACAATTAAAGGCGTTGACTAATGCGACGCGTCGCTTTACTCTGACGTCTGCGCAATAGCGTCGGCTAAGAACCAAAAACTTTTCGGCTAGGCGCCACAAAGCAGCACCACAACCGAAACGCGCTAATATCGAACACCACAACGAGACTGCGGCTACAAATATGATTGATAGCAAACAAATTATATATTTGATGTGGCCAGCGGTTAGTCGAATTGTGTACGGCTGCGCGCAGTTTACTTGGAGAATTGCATTTCGATTAAGTGCAAATTTAATGCAAAACGCTCCAAAGAAATAATAATGAAAAATATTCGATCGTAATTGTTTCCTATTTGGTTAACACCAACAAAATTGCTACCGCGGGTGTTCTTTCGCGTGGCGTTGGTCAATAAAAGTAATCAAATATTCATATTTACATATGAGCCACATAAATTACAACAAACAAAATGCTTTGTATAAAAATGCTTTACGAAACTAAACTGACTTTGATAAATACCATCCCACACCTTAAGAACGCCAAACGGGCTTCAGCGTTTGGACTGACTGCTCCAGGCAAGACCACAGTGACGACGCGTTGCATACGATGTGGTGGCACACCATAGCAGCTACGAACATTTTTTTTTTTGTGTTGTTGCACAATCCAGTAGCTGCAATAAAATTGGTTATTAGCGAAGAAAAACTAGAAAATAAAGAAACTCCAAAAAAATGTGTAAAGTTACATTAGGTTGATTTGAATTGATTTCCACGTCACACAGTTCTATACATTTTTTGGAAGAAATAGAAGAAGTGATGTTAGTCATTGAAATTTTGCATAAATGCCATATAGTTGAAATCGGTGAACCCC
>CAXKVI010000002.1:14702986-14725486 GCA_964058755.1 Campiglossa producta | reverse complement strand
TTTTATTTTATTTCATTTTATTTTATTTTATTTTATTTTATTTTATTTTATTTTATTTTATTTTATTTTATTTTATTTTATTTTATTTTATTTTATTTATATATAATATTATGTTAATTAATATTTAAATAATTTTTTTGACGTCCCACCCTTGAGTCCTTCTACAAGATTCCAAAACTTGTAATACTAGCAATTGTCTACTAGGTTGGTGTTATTACCCCGAACTGCAGGGTATACAAAATCACTAGAACGAAAAAAGTGACTTCGAAAAAGTTCTTGAATTTTTTAAGCGGCATCTTCGCCGTTGCAGTAGAGCAGTCTACTCCTTTGGCGCGTTTGACTGCCACATTGGTTTGCAGTGGAGTTTTTTTTTGTACATTTTTTTGTTTTTCGGTAATTTTATGATTTCTCGATTTGAATTTCAGATTGCGATTTTAATGGCCACACCTGCAATGCTGCACACTCATCAGGCATATCTGCATACATTCAAGCGCAGGGAAGTATTTGGCCAAACCACCAAGCACACATTCAAACAAACTCGGGTATACAGATAAGCGTACATTCTTCTTCTTAATTTATGCTCTTCAGCGCTTTAGTGCCTGTCTTGCATTTTGAAAAAATTTTAGTTTTACACATTTTGACATTTCGACATTTTTCTTTCCTTTCAAATTTGTATTCTTCGCAAATTCGTGCATATTAATTTTTTTTTTTTTGCTGATAAAATTTGGTAATTTTTGTTGCTTGTGATTTTTGGGGCAATATCGTCCTGTCGCAAGCACAAAACTCAAAATTCAATTTCATGCATATTATTAATTGAGTTCGCTTCATTTAGTGTGCAATTTTTCAATATTTACGAATTCTACACACGCCAGCCAACATCGAGATTAACATGCTTCCGTTGTCTTGGGGACGAGAATGTTAGCTCGGTTGCATTTTTGAAGTACTTATATACCAGGTATTTTTCTTTTGAGTGTATGTAAATAAGGTGTGTTACGGAGGTGAGTTTATCAAAACCGTAAACAGAATCTGGACTTAGAATTGGAAGAGGAAGGTGTTCCTCATGTCTCCAAGGGGCTAAACTGCTGTTAGAGGGCACGCGGAAATGCTGAACAGGCAGTTACTTCTGAACTGTCACAAGCCAGGACATCCAGACCGTCATCTTTTGGACGTAGACCCGCCCCCTGGAGATATAAGGAAACACCTTCGTTAGCATTATGACGACAACCATAAGCGGGATTTAATCGGCATCCACACTGAGTCGGCTGATACCTTTGTCAGATATCGGCCTGTGAAGAAGAAGAACGCACATCCTCGGAGGTAAGTTTAGAAAATCATTAAGATATATTTAACTTAGAACTTAGGGGATTCAATCCAATCGGTACTTTCGATCGGCAGTACAGTATCGATGTATAAAATCCGAAACATTCCTATAAATACCAATTGCGAATGCATGTTGCATCAAATTTTTTGATATTTCTTTCCCTTTTAATTTTGTATATTGATATTCTGTTTTCATTGTATCATGGCCTCATATTCGTAATAATTTAATATTGTGAGGCGTTCTGAGCCGATTACATACTTACTTATATGCTGATAACGGTTTTGTGTATTGAAATCTTGAAATATTATGCCAGCCAGGTGTTGAATTGAAGTCAATTTTCTGTCGATTAACGCTTTTAACGCCCTTTTTGCAATGCAATTCTTTTGTTAGTGTTTTGTGAAGGGCTTAAGACTTTTAATATGTTTGATCAAAGAAGTGATAATGTATAGGTTACAATTGATTCACACCCAAAATTTCGAAAATCCATTGGAAATAAAATGATAAGCCATATTTTTTAACACTTTCACGTATGATGATTTTCATATCAAACCAAATATGCCGTGAACCCGACCCCCTCAGAATTTGATGAAATTTTGCATAGAGATAGATCTTACCTACCCAAACACGACCTCATTTTTAGCAATTGCATTTTCGAAAAATTGTGGGCGTGGCAAGGTATCGAAATATTCGAAAAATTACGATAATAGGTGCATTTAAAGTTTGATTGCTACGGAATCGCTTGACCGATTTCCAAAATCTTCATACCATTAGAAATTTAATGTAATTTGCTTTAAAAAAAATATACTGTAAACATTTTTTAGTACACTGAAAAAAATGTTTTCTAAAATAAAATTTGAAACTGAAAAAACACTTCAAAGATCAAGCGATTTTGAAAAATAAGAATTTTTTTAGAAAGGTCTATTTAATACATATAACATATCTGAAAACTAAAATGACGTTTTTTTTCTTTTTTTTTAATTTATTTAAGTAAATGCATCTCTTGGTTACTTTAAAATTACACTAAAAAAAATTGTAAATTTTGAAATTTTTTTCTTTCAGTAACAGTATAAAATTTTTTGAAATCGGTTGACTATTTCACGCGTGATTTCAATATATGAGAAAGTAACCAAGAGATGCATTTACTTAAACAAATTAAAAAAAAAAGAAAAAAACGCCATTTAAGTTTTTAGATATGTTATATATATTAAATAGACCTTTCTAAAAAAAAGGACGTGTGGCACTCGGGGACTGCCGCGGTAAAACTATTGCATATCACTTTTTATCAACTTATGCAATTATAATATTTGAAGAGATGCATGGATGAAGGGGGTATGTCGCATTTTGAGTGAAACGAGAAAATCGGCTTTAAAGTTTTGCTTAAACATTTGAGGTTTTTTCGAATCTTTATGGAAAACTGACAAAAAAATTATGCAAAGCCATAAAAGACGTTGCATAATATGCAATAAAAAGCATACATTTATATTTAGTGTTTTATATGAAAAAATCGGAACATACCCCCTTCTTCCACAATTCTTATTGAAAAGTTGTGTACATACCCCCTTCATCCATGAATTATCTTCTACAATTTTCACGATAGGCGGATTCTGATAAGACAGAAATATAGATCTGCATAAACACTATTCACCAATGCCAAAAACAGAAATTGAGTGAGAATGCGACATACCCCCTTCATCCATGCATGTCTTCATTTATGAAAACTCAATGAGAATATTTTTTTACTTTAGAGCAGTACAGCTATTAGTAGTACTGTTAGTAGTATAGCCTAAATTTAGGCAACGCTTACAGATCCAATTTTAATGTAATGTAATGTAGAGCTCAAATTTTATGTAATCGGCCTGCTGCTAACATCAGTACAACGTCATACGCCTAAAAGTAGGCAACGCTTATATTTATTTTTATCAAGTTATGTTGCCAACGCCGAACCTTTTAACATTGAAAAAAGTTCGTTACGAACTTTTTTAACATTAAAATTTTTTTCATTTCACTCCCACCTCCAAGGCCTGCGATAAAATCTATGCAATAGCTTAAAATCTTATTTTTCAAAATAGCTTGATCTTTGTAGTGTTTTTTAGGTTCACATTTTATTTTGGAAAACATTTTTTTTTTTCAGTGTTCTAAAAAAATTGTTCAGTGTATTTTTGAAAGCTAATTTCAATTCCTCTCAATGGTACGAAGATCTTTGAAATCGGTAAAGCCATTCCGTAGTAATCACACTTTAAAAGTACCTATTATCGTAATTTTTCGAAATACAATTTCTAGAAATGCGGTTGTGTTTGGGTAGGTAAGATCTACCTCTATTCAAAATTTCATCAAATTCTGAGGGGTTCGAGTTCAAAATGTTCCTTTTTTAACCCTTTCATATGAAATTCATCGTATGTGGAATCAAAAAAAAATAATAATAATTTTAACAAAAACGCATTTTCTTTAAGTTTTTGTAATGTGAGGAGATCATAAGCTACTTCAACGCGAACACGAAGGCGAATGGGTATGTGAATAATTGTGCGAATTCTCAGTAATATTAGTCAAATGCCCTCCTGACTTCGTCATAGTCGTGTGGTGGGAAGTTTTTTCTACCATTAAGGATTTGGGTGTCGGGTTTATCGTGACCCTCGCACTCTGTTCCTCCATAACTTAAGTACGTAGGTTATCAGGGCGAGAATTTATCCTGATATTAAAGCTTTCCCTTTTCCGCCGGATCTTTTGATAGTTTTCGGTTATTATTTCTGTCAGCCAGCATCTCAAGCTCCTCACAATCGCACCTTTCGGCCCCAGGTCTCTTTTCCCTCTTGTTGCTCCTGTATACTGCGAGTTGTTCCCATTCGCAATGTCTTCTTGCAGTGTTATTCTTGTCCAAGGCAGTGTGACATTCTAAAACGTTCTTCTGGGATCGCTGGAAACCAAGAGTGGTCTTACCGGCGGTACGCAATGAGTGAGAGATATGTTTTTTTTATTGCTGGGTTATACCGTTAGATCGATGATTTCTCTCCGAAAGCAGTTAAGGGGCTTAAGCGTTCAGTCCGTCATGTCGTCGATTTTAGAGTGAATTCTATTTTTCCGTATCCGTCGTATCTCTTGTTACGCATACAAACACCCTCAGTCTACTCAGCTGTCAGTTGTTTCAACGTATTGATGGACTGATTCTGCTGAACTAATCTAATCTAATCTTGGCTTGCGTCATTCATTAACACTTAACCGCCTCGGCGATTTTGGCCGTTTCGTATCATTCCCTTTTAGCGATAACTGACGCCAATTGGAAACCCCAATAGGAAGACCTTCTGCGCTGGAGCTTCTTTGTCCATTCTCTTAACAAGACCCAACCAGCGGAGCCTTTGAGCTTTAATCCACTGAACTATGGTGAGGTCTGCGTAAAGCTCGTACAGCTCATCGTTAAATTTCCTTCGATACTCGCCGTTGGCATCACGGGAAGGAGAACTTTTCTCTCAAATACTTCAAGGGTCATCTCATATTCTCTTGACACTGTCCGTGATTCCGACTGGTATGATGAGAGACTTATGAGACTCTGCTGAACGCTTTAGAATATTCCCAAAATAGGCATACCGGTCGTATCCGGGGCGATAATAATATTCACAGGGACAATTGCGTGAAACTTGATGATTGATCTTCGGATATGATTCCTCCAGCCTCTCATTATCCATCTTGTAGATTTACAGAGGTCCAAACAAACAGGCCTTTTGAGCTTTAAGCGCGGATTGTGGGTAAACTAAGCTTAATATAAAAATTCTAAGGATAGGTAAAGATTCGACGGAAGAACCTTTAAGAACCCTGCTTTTCTGAGGAAGCGCGACACTACCTATCCCACAAGTTATTTCTTCGAGCTACCGAGAATCGTATATTCTTAAAAATCTCTACCTCTGGCTTACATTTTTTAACCAATTTGCACAATTCACGATCTGGCTTTTGTTTAAAAAACAGCTTGCCTCTTCTTCCGCTGTGAACACAAACTAATTAATATCTGAAAGCAAACAAATATTCTCATAAAACACTAAAAAAGGAACCCAAAACAAATTCGCATATATATATAGCAAATAAATTGGAACATCCTTAACATAAAAAATATTCCCACATTAATCTTATGATATCATTGAGTATCGACGCCACCTAAAAAGGAATTCTACTTCAATTGGCCGCACCCGCAACACTTTGTGGCAAACAACTGTACTAGCAACTTCATATTGAGTGCAACACTCGACGCAAAACAATGGACACTTTTGTGTGTGGCAAAACATGAATACGGGGCTTACAACTGCATTATTAATGGATGAAAAAATGTATATTATAGAATACCAACAACAACATCTTTACAGATATGTGTTTGCAGCAACAATTTCAAGCGCTAAAGCAATATGCAACAAATTTCGCTTGAGAAAAGTAATAAAAAAAAAAGTTAAATGAAAACAATAGAAATTCCTTTATGTTGCACTTCCTTGATTTGGAAGTTGTTGTTGTTTATGTTGTTGTTGTTGTTGCTTTATTGTTTTTGAAGTTGCATATTAGCAGTTGTTTGAATGGTAATGCAGTCGCTAGCCTGGCAATAATGTAATACCTATCTAAAAAGTACGGTTGTATGTTTGTTTGAGTGTGGGATCCAAGTCATTGAGAAAAATTCCATAAAAATATTGTCCAAACGACCGCCAATAGGTATGCTAGTAAGTAAGTAATAGAGAAACAATAACTGAAATATGCATTGTTGTATGATAGTAAAAAAAAGGTTCACTAGGTAATAACAACAACAAAAGCAACAGCAGCCAAAATCAGACAACTCGAAAGGTGAAATGGCTCGAAATTGTCTCAAAACCGCTGCCGCCACGTAAAACCACTTAGCAAGGCGAACACAAATTTAATGGCAAGTGAAGCTGTCAGGTAAGTAGATGCTATCTACTTGTGTGTATGTACGGTTGTGTAAATGTGATGTGTTGCAGGCAGTTTTTGGGCATTTGCACTGATTTCGTGGAATTTTTTCGGCTCATCTTTGCCATGTTTTTCGCCTTGGTTTTTTCACATAATCTTTGTTGTGCTGATTTTTGACAAAAAATAAGAAAGAGGAATTTTGAGTCTAAATGAAAAATACTTTTTGCACAGTGGGCTAAGATGTACATGATTTGCTAGAAAAGAACGGAACTAATAAAAGAAAAAAAATGAAAGATAAAGAAAATTTGGGAAAGGAACGAAAAGAAAAGAAACAGCATAGAAAGAAACCTAAAGAAAGATGGAGAAAAAAACCATAGCGTTAAAGAAAAAAATAAAATAAAATAAAATAAAATAAAATAAAATAAAATAAAATAAAATAAAATAAAATAAAATAAAATAAAATAAAATAAAATAAAATAAAATAAAATAAAATAAAATAAAATAAAATAAAATAAAATAAAATAAAATAAAATAAAATAAAATAAAATAAAATAAAATAAAATAAAATAAAATAAAATAAAATAAAATAAAATAAAATAAAATAAAATAAAATAAAATAAAATAAAATAAAATAAAATAAAATAAAATAAAATAAAATAAAATAAAATAAAATAAAATAGAATAAAATAAAATAAAATAAAATAAAAAAATAAAATAAAATAAAATAAAAAAATAAAATAAAATAAAATAAAATAAAATAAAATAAAATAAAATAAAATAAAATAAAATAAAATAAAATAAAATAAAATAAAATAAAATAAAATAAAATAAAATAAAATAAAATAAAATAAAATAAAATAAAATAAAATAAAATAAAATAAAATAAAATAAAATAAAATAAAATAAAAGAAAATAAAATAGAAAATAAAAGAAAATAAAAGAAAAAAAAAAAAAAAAATAAAAAAAAAATAAAAAAAAAAAAAAAAAATAAAAAAAAATTAAAATAAAATAAAATAAAATAAATTAGTTTAACCTAAATTATTGCAATTTAAAAATAAGTTCCTCCTCATATTCGTGACCCACTGTTCCGCTTAACATCTCCACACTCAATTTGTTATATTTCTTTTGTTGTTTATAGCCCGGTCAAAATAGACATACAAATATTGTTAAATAACAATAATACCCACAGTGCCAAGTTTTGGTAGAGAGCTTAGGTTTGCTGTTAGAACGAAGAAGTTATTCGGGATCAATGGCCAAAATTTTAGGTTTTTTGGATTTTTCTCCAAAACGGTAAGTTTTTTCGTTTATTTAGTTTACTTTGTATAACAAAAATTCCCATAAATAAAATTTTTTGTCAGGAGCTATGGTGCGAACCCAGGAAAAAAACTGCAAAAGTCCCCATCGATCCCCTTTGTATTAAAAGAGTTATTCGGGGACAAAAGTCAATAAAAATCAAGATTTGAGGGTTTTTTTTTATTTTTCTCGACTTTTGACCCCGAATAACTTTTTAGGACTTGCAGTTTTCTTTCTAGGGGCGATTCTAAGCTCCTGAAAAAAATTGGCTCTGTTGGAATTTTTTTTATACAAAGAAAACTAAATTTACCGGACTAGGTAGTATTTTTGGATATTATGCATGAAGAAAAGGTGATTCTAGCTCGAGAACTATAGGCTTTACAAAAATAATATTTTCTGTGTAGATGAGAAACTTCGTGACAAATAAGAAGGAACATTTTTTTACTCGTGCTAAAGTTTTCGAGAAAAATTCTGAAAAGTCCATTCGTGGGATTTTCATATAATTTCCAGACCTTATTTTACAATTTACCGTTTTCGAGAAAAGTCCAAAAAACCTAAAATTTGGACCGAATTACTTTTTTAGCACACATAGGATCGATGGTGAGTTTTGAAGTTTTCTTTCTGACGGCGAACCTAAGCTATCTACCAAAATTTGGCTCTGCGGGAATAATTGTTATTTCAAATGTTTATTTTTACCGGACTATTACTTATTTTTATTCTTGATTCAGTCTTTCTTATTTATACTTTGCCGACCGTGTGACGTTCGCAAACAATTACAACACAACAACAAGCACCCCAACTAAGCGTCTGAATGAGTGATACGCATTTCCTTTCAGGTGTGCCAAGTAGCGCAATAAAGCGGTAGCGCATTCTTGGTGGCTTCTTCAGTCAACTTTTTTTTGTGTGTTTTCTGTCTTCGGCCTCAGCTGCAATCGCTTCCACGTTACGAGCGAGCATGTTGGTGACCTCCTTCAGCGTTTCTTCGTCTTTGCGCTATGTGATAAAATGCTTTCCGTGTGTGTGTTGGCTTTGTTGTTTGTCTGTTGATTTTCCTTTTTGATTTACCTCAGCTGCATTTCATTTGGATATTTTCAGCGGTAGCAGCAGTAGCAGTAGCAATGAGCAAAAAGGTGCAGCTGAGCGGATTAAGAGTATGTATGTGCAACAATAATAAAAACAACAAATGCGTTTTGTAATAAAATCAGTTTGCCACTGTCACTAGAGCGATGAGTAAGCGGCAGCATATTTTTGTTGTTGTTGCAATGTTGAAATTTTACTCGAATTGCACGTCCGACGGATGCAATGAACGCTTTGACGACACACCGCGCCTTATTTTATTCGTCAGCTGCATTCTTGTTATAATATTTTTGTTTCATGGAGATTTCGGATATATCACGAAATATTACTGCAACGGCTGCAACCCGGCGAGGTTGACTGTAGCAGCTACCGTTTGATGGCTGTCTAGCTGCCCACACATCTTCAGACGCACCAGCAACAAGAGTCCCAACAGTACCAATCTTGAGCTTAACCGTGTGCTATTTAGCATTGTCGCTTTCTTGTTGAAAGCATCACTTTTGTGGGCTCAATGGACCGCAATCCTTTCAAGCGACACACGTGTTCCATGTAAAGTCATACTTATTTACATACCTACATAGAATTAAACATTAGACTGAGCCACGAAATACCATTTTTCGTTGACAGTTTCTTTTGGTTTTTTTTTCGTTGTTAACAATGCTTCGCCCTGCCTAGAGTGTATGATCTCTAACGGCAGTTTAAGGAAACGTGCAGTTTCAAAAGAGTTCGATCAGAGAGACAGAGGGGTTAGATTCACACCTGGCCTACATTTAGGTCAATATGTCGAAACCGCGTTCGCATGTGGAACTTAGAACCCCATCCTGTTAAAAACCCCATCAACGCCTTTCTCTTGATACCCGTATTGCAGAAAAACCTTCCGTGCCCGCATGTGCTCCACATTTATGTCCATTAACTAAGAACCACAGCTTTTTAAAACCCTCATCAACACCTTTCACTTGGTACCCATATTGTCCAAACACTTTCTAGGAGCACATCTGGTCCACATTTTGGTCGATATCTCGAAAACGGGTTCCTACATGGGATTTGAAACAAATGCTACTTTAAAACTCTTTAATTTGATTCCCATAACACAGAAACTCCTTCTAGGGTCACAGCTGGTCCACATCGGGTTTCAAGACCCTTATTAGCTAGGGATATGAAACATTGTTTAAAACCTATTCTCATATCCCCCAAATGTACATACAAAATTTCAGAAAAATCCACCAAGCCGTTAGGAAGATTTAAGCTTAGAATTTAAAACCAAAAATTTTTTTTTATGGCCCAGTCTAATAAATATGCATGTCAACATTAAATATGTCACCTAAACGATCGTCTATGATTACTGTCTGCATCTCTTTTGATTGTATGGTAATTGTTTTTCATTTGACATGCCTACTGTGTGGGTGAGCGCCGCACCAGGTTTCTTTTACAAACCGAAAGAGTAAAATAATGACGACAAATGGGTTGTCTAGCCTCACATCGACGCGGCCAACTACCATACGATTATAATCGCAATCACAGCAGTTTGCAGCTCAGCGGGCACCGATGTGTTAGTATGATATTTTTAGAGACTTTTCTTTGTTTGTTGGAAATCGGAAACAGCAAAGTAACTTCCGCATTAAATCGACCGTTTTGGGTTAACTTGGCTATCATTATTATTTATAATAGACCTGCATTTTTGAAGTTAACTTCTCAGGTGGCGATATGAAGTTTCGATTGAGAGTAAAATTTGAGAAAATGGCTGATGATGCAACGGAAAGTATGCAACGGAAATAGAAATTGTAGCCGACTTTCAGGCGTATGTTGCAGACTTCAAGCGTAGGCGATTTTCACCACGATGTTTAGCTGCGCAAATCAATTAGGAGGTGAAATTCTAGGATCTAGCTGACATTGCACAAGTTTTAATAGTTAGGCCAAGCAGAATGCATGAGTGTTGTCACTTATGGCGGTTTACATATTTATAAAATTTGCCATATAGACAATTTGATTCATTCTAAGATTATATACATGGATGTTGCCACTTAGGGCGGTTTACGGGGTTGCCACCTATCCCCATTTTTTTTTTTTAATTTTTTGAGGTAAAATTGTCATGCTTAAACTAGCATCAGGCAAGCAAAAAAAAGGGGATCAGGAACATTCTCCGAGTTATCGCTGCTTGAGACGCGCTCTCGAATGATAAGCGTAGTTCTGGTACTGGTCTCTAGTAGCGATCTTAAAAGCTTTATATTTAAAACTATTTATTCCTCTACAATTAAGAGCTAAAGTGTATGTTTCGTGATCTCTAATGTAGCCTGTTACTTACTTTACCTGAGTATTAATATGGTAAGTAAACATAGAACCACGGATAATACGCATTAAACTTCTAAAAAACAGGTCACCAAGATATCCAACCAATAAAATTTACATCCTAATTTGTCTCACTTTTCAGGCTACTCAATTTTCAAGCAATAACACTAATTGAGTTTATTATCTTTTTCATCCCACTGATAACTCAACCAACTATAAAAACATTAATTGAATTTCAATGATTTTGTTATTGCAATCAGAAATTCTCTCCATCGCTGGTTTGAGAGAGAGAGCAATTAAAATTTTATGATCAGCCCACAGCTGGCAAGTTTTCGCTGCAAAGATATCGATAATAACAAAAATATTTAGCGCGCATAAATTAAATAAACGCTTCCTTATTAGCGATAAAATGCGATTGCAGCCGGTGCAGTCAGCGCATATTTGCCACAAGAAATATCAATGTACTATGTTGTTGGATGCTATGAAATGTTGCTGCATTTCCGCTCAAACTGCTCCGATTACTTACACTCACCTGTGCTAGCTAAGACAACAGTCGTTTACAAAAAAGTAATCGGCACAACAAAAAAGAAACTGGCCAGCTGCGAGCGCTTTAATAAAATGCTATGAATCGAACCGAAGTTGGCAGTTTGGCTAGCAGTTGGTTTAATGGGAGGGGCGGGCATTATGATGCGGATTATGGCGACAACAATTTCTCATAGCCACAATAACAGAGCGTAACTGTAACGCTTTCCAGTTTAATGTTGCAGCATTTAAGGTAGCCATGCGACATATATTTTTGGTACTAAAATAAGTTAAAGAAAGGACCAATAGTAAATTCCTACATACAAGGTGACCAGGGTTCTTGTTTTGGATATCGAAAGTGCTAATAGAATCTGAAACAGGGGATCTGATGTTGCGAAAAGTCGATGAAAGGGACAGGAAAACCCGTAGAAAGAAGAACTGGTTTATGGATGGATCAAAGCTGGAAAAGGCTGGGTTGTTGTTTTCACCAGAGGATTCCCTTTCAAACGGAAGCCTTTCATACCACCTGCAGCATTATTATTATTATTATTTTATTTCGTTATTTTAAATATAATTTTATTTGTTTTATTTCTTATTTTACGTTGGTTTATATCAATTATTAAAATTTATATTTCTTTTATTTTAATTTGTTCTATTTTATTTTAGTATTTTATCTTGTTGTGTCGGCTTGTCTGGTTCCTGCAGCGCGTGGGTAAATTTTTCTCAAAAACACATTTTCATACAATCCCGAAAATTGCTTCACAATACCGTCGGTATTTACAGCCATAGACTACAAGTTAAAAAGCACACAAAGAGTTTGTTTTATTTTATTTTGTTTTATTGTTTTTATTTTATTTTTTTTTATTTTATGTTATTTTTTTATTTCATTTCATTTTTTTTATTCTTTTATTTTTTAATTTAATTTAATTTTATTTTATTTTAATTTATTTTGTTTTATTTTATTTTTTTATTTTATTTTATTTTATTTTATTTTATTTTTTTATTTTATTTTTTTATTTTATTTTATTTTATTTTATTTTATTTTATTTTATTTTATTTTATTTTATTTTATTTTATTTTATTTTATTTTATTTTATTTTATTTTATTTTATTTTATTTTATTTTATTTTATTTTATTTTATTTTATTTTATTTTATTTTATTTTATTTTAGTTTATTTTATTTTTTTATTTTGTTTATTTTTATTTTATTTCATTTTATTTTATTTTATTTTATTTTATTTTACTTTATTTTATTTTATTTTATTTTATTTTATTTTATTTTATTTTATTTTATTTTATTTTATTTTATTTTATTTTATTTTATTTTATTTTATTTTATTTTATTTTATTTTATTTTATTTTATTTTATTTTATTTTATTTTATTTTATTTTATTTTATTTTATTTTATTTTATTTTATTTTATTTTATTTTATTTTATTTTATTTTATTTTATTTTATTTTATTTTATTTTATTTTATTTTATTTTATTTTATTTTATTTTATTTTATTTTATTTTATTTTATTTTATTTTATTTTATTTTATTTTATTTTATTTTTCTTTAATTTACTTTATTTTGTTTTGTTTTATTTTATTTGAACAAAAAAACCAAAAGGACTATCTTTGAGCCGAATAAAAAAGTGGCAACCATGGCAGCAGTGCAAGTGTGTGTGCCATGTGCTTTTTAACATTTTTCACTTGTTAATTGTGTGATTTGAGGCAACACCACAATAACAACAACAACAACAACAACTAGCTACGCAAACAAATAAACGTTTGATGTGGTTCTGATAGCGTTGGAGTTTCATAGACACAGGTGCGTTTGCAGGTGTTTTACACGAATGACAATGGCAAAAACAAAAACAACGTTCAAAAAGCAATAACAATTCAAACGTTTTCAACCACCAACACAACAATTGCTCAACGCTTAGAAATCGCATATGAAGAAAAATGTTTATTAGTACCGCATGCCGCTCACCTGCTTTTGCATAGTCTTACCATCGTCGCTCTAGCTGTAGTAACAGCTGGCCGTTGCCGATTCGTGTGAAAATCACAATTAAGTGCAGCAAAATTTTTTATTTTTTTTTTTCGATTTTTCCATATTTTTCATTAGCGCTTTTTCTTGCTCTTTCACTTGGCGTGGCCATATAAATTATCCACATTCATGAGACGCTTTAAAATGTGGTCGTTGGATGCCTTCCACCTACCTCTGCAACTGCACTCTTATCCATGCAACTCACTTGTCATTGCAGCTGTGCATACTCTCAGTGATGTGATGTGACAGAAGCGCCATGGCTGCGTTTATATTGACAACAATCGTACGTTCGTCGACGGTGTTAACCAGTTCGCTAAACCGGGCGACCCCACTGCACAAACATAGCGACAACTCTACCCACCACTGCTTCATATGTCTTTGTACATATGTTTTGGTGTGCTTTAATCGATATTTATTTATTCATTAATTCATTCATTCATATTTATCTGCCTTTGGCCACCTCCAAAATTGGTGGCGTTCAAATTTCAAAGAACTTGTCGGAGAATTAAGTTGCCAACAGCATTACAAGCTACTCGTGGACATACATTCTCTTACTGGTTTTGGTGTTGTTTCTTTTGTTTTTGTTGGTATTTTGGGTGATATTTATTGTTGTCTTTATTGGATTATCAAAAACAAAAGACTTAAGACACGAACTTGTTTTTACTGCTCTTGTCATTTTAAGCCGACTGTCGTGTTTATTCGCCCATCGGTCAGTTTGTCAGTAAATAAAATAACTTCAGCTTATTTCGAGATGTCTTATTGAAATTGTTTATGAATGTTTTTTGGCACTCATGCCCTTCATAGTCATCATAGTTTATTGGCGCTTAATCGACCTGCGATAACCATTGAAAACAGGAAGGAAGCTCATCGGGCAAGGAGCTCATCGCGCAATTTCATTCGGTTTTCGCCTTTGGAATCGTTGATAGGTTGTGAAGATCTGATCGATGGTAGACTTACCAGGTCCGAAAATTTTCCACCCTCAACTCGGCATTCGCCGATGCAATCACATCAATGACTCTGAAAGATTTATGTACATAAATAAAAAATTGCCAACTAACTCATTGAAAATTATGAATTATGAATTTCCAAGTTTATTGCGAAAAAAAAGTGGAAACGTCTATTGGCCAATACAGAAGACGGATACATTTGCATTACAAATCCGCAGACATTTCTACATATGTAGCTGACAACACATGTTATTGGTAATAATTCTATGGCTTCTGCCAATAGCACGAAACAAGAAAATAACCCAGCTGAGCGACCGCAACCGCAGCGTCATGTTGCAGTAGCAAGTTGCAACATTTGTATTTAAATTGAATGAATGTAAGAAGCTAGAATTACCATAAAAAGATAATTTTCACACAGAAAAAAAAAATGTTGTGCGCCGCTATTGGGCGTGGATATTATCCGATGTGTCCCATTTTACATGGGTGCCAAAAACCCTATATGCCACCAAATATTCCAACACTTTCTATACGAACAATATGGTTTTCAGCGCAACACAATTTAGTTTAATTTCATTTTGCAAATGCAGCAGCTACACCGACAAAAACACTAACCCACTAAATGCGACAAATTGCAGGTGTTCGTATTTTGCTGACAAATCGGATATTTTAACGCGAGGACTGGCTCATAATACAGTGAAATATTTTTGAGATTGCTCTTAAGTGCCAACTTTATTTTATTTAATTTTTCTGAAATTTATTTATTTTTTTGTTTTGTTTTATTTAATTTTCATTTTTCTTTTAATTAAATTTTTCTTTTTTACTTGATCCCAATTTCTTTTCGACTTAATTGACTTGAATTGAATTAAGTTAAAAATAATTATAAAACAATTATTTTAATTGAATTCAGTTTAATTTAATTTAACTAACTTCTTATTTTTTTTTTCGTTACATTCATTTTATTTTATGTGTTTTTGCTTTATTTTATTTTATGTTGTTTTATTTTATTTTACTTTATTTTTTTATTTTTTTTAATACTTTTTTCTATTTTTATTTATTTTAATTAACATAATTTTATTAAAATTTTTATTTTATTTTATGTATGTATGTACGTCTGGCACACCAAAAACCTTATTTAATTTAATTTTATTTTATTTGGTTTTATTTATTTTATTTTATTTTATTTTATTTTATTTTATTTTATTTTATTTTATTTTATTTTATTTTATTTTATTTTATTTTATTTTATTTTATTTTATTTTATTTTATTTTATTTTATTTTATTTTATTTTATTTTATTTTATTTTATTTTATTTTATTTTATTTTATTTTATTTTATTTTATTTTATTTTATTTTATTTTATTTTATTTTATTTTATTTTATTCTATTTTATTTTATTTTATTTTATTTTATTTTATTTTTTTTTTACTTCACTTTTTTATATTATTTTTTTAATTTAATTTAATTTAATTAAATTTTTTTTTTAATTTTTTTATATTTTACTTAATTTTTGTTATATAAGACAATATTAAGCAAAATATAAAAAAATACCAAAAAAATAGTAAAATTCGTAAAAACTGTTGTTGTTATAAAGTGCCGTTAATTTACGCGCTAGGTGTGCGTACGTCAAGTTTGGATGTAACGAGCTCGCTGCGCTGACTCGAAACGGCTGACGGCGGACTTCGCCAAATGTCTCAATAATTAAATTCGACTGAAATCAACGTGAAACATTAATGCAAATAAACAAAAACGGTGAGTGAGAATGCAAAAAGCGGCAACAAAAATTGAAAAAAAAGCTCAACATTAACAAATTGCATGACCACATCGCATGCACATCGACGCATACTGAATGTCAACATAAAAATAAATGCAAAAACAACAACATTAACAACAGCAGCAGAAGCAAGGGCAAATAAAAATTATGAAACATGCGCCGACAACTTAACTGTAAAGTGCAAAAAGTGTGTCAGCTGAGGAGGCAAAAGGCAAATGTGCCACATTCACGTGTGTGGAGGGCGCGCAGGATCGTGTGGCAGCCACGCATCACACACACACACAAACACTTTGACGGCAATTATTCGAAGGTTAATAAAACGATCGAGAAAGTAATAAAGGATGATATACAATGCTAATAAAATATGTATATAACAATTTAAGCGTTGGGGATTGCATGGAGAATACAGAAATATGGGGCACGCTGTCGCCTGACAATTGAGCAATAATCGTATGTTGCAACAGAAAGAAAATGGCGAAACAAAAAGTTTTTGGGCGTTGACTTTGTAGGGCGCAGCTGTCACAAAATGGATATTGGCTAAAATAAATCTCAGTTAACCGCACGTGGCTCATATACTTACATGAATCTGTGTACGTCTGACACACCAAAAACCATTTAGCAAAATGTAAAGGTAACAAAATATACTGAATTTCATAGGAATTTCGTCAATTGTCAACTCATAGCAAGAGATCAGCGTGGCACCCTAACGAGCGCGACGACAGGCCCCAATCATTGCATTTGCAGTGTCGCATAATTGCCAGCGATCAGCATATGTGATATGAACTGAAAAAGGAAAAAGTTTGAAAGTCATCAAGGTATGCGCGATCATGAAGTATAGGGTGTTTTGAAATTAATCTTTTGTATTAAAGTTGTAAAAGAATGACACACACAGGCTCACTCATCACCGGCCACTGGCATTTTCTTATTCCAAGAACACTATAATTTATAGTTGTTACCAAACTATATCATTTTAGCCATTTCCGGTGCCGAATTATGCATGTCAATTTATGTGATTTTCGAGATTTTCGATTTTGAAAGTGGGCGTGGTTGGATGGCGGTGCTACGCCCATTTTCAAAAATTTGTGGAAAAATCATAAGAGAATAACCTAAAAAATGAAAGGGAAGGAAGGAAAAATAAACGAAAGGAAAGGAACGGAAAGGGAAGGAAATGAAAAGAAAGGAAAGAAAAAGAAAGGAAAGGACAGGAAAGGTATGAAATGGAAGGGAAATTATCGGAAAGGAAAGGAAAGGAAAGGAAAGGAAAGGAAAGGAAAGGAAAGGAAAGGAAAGGAAAGGAAAGGAAAGGAAAGGAAAGGAAAGGAAAGGAAAGGAAAGGAAAGGAAAGGAAAGGAAAGGAAAGGAAAGGAAAGGAAAGGAAAGGAATGGAAATGAAAGGAAAAGAAAAGAAAAGAAAGGGAAGAAAAGAAAAGAAAAGAAAAGAAAAGAAAAGAAAAGAAAAGAAAAGAAAAGAAAAGAAAAGAAAAGAAAAGAAAAGAAAAGAAAAGAAAAGAAAAGAAAAGAAAAGAAAAGATAAGAAAAGAAAAGAAAAGAAAAGAAAAGAAAAGAAAAGAAAAGAAAAGGAAAGAAAGGAAAGAAAGGAATGAAAGGAAAGAAAGGAAAGAAAGGAAAGAAAAGGAGAGGAAAGAAAAGGAAAGAAAAGGAAAGAAAAGGAAAGAAAAGGAAAGAAAAGGAAAGAAAAGGAAAGAAAAGGGCCGACAAGAAAAGAAAAGGAAAGAAAAGGAAAGAAAAGGAAAAAAGGAAAGAAAAGGAAAGAAAAGGAAAGAAAAGGAAAGAAAAGAATGAAAAGGAAAGAAAAGGACAGAAAAGGAAAGAAAAGGAAAGAAAAGGAAAGAAAAGCAAAGGAAAGGAAAGGAAAGGAAAGGAAAGAAACGAAACTGTAGAAAAAATTGAACAAGTTGAACATTAGAAAAAGATAAATTAAAAAATTATATGAACTAAAAAAAATAAAATAAAAAATTGAGATTATTTAGTGGTGTAGAGAGTCAAAATCAGAAGGAAGAAGGATGTGAGGAAAAGAAAAATATAGAAAACTAAAGGAAAAAAAGTTAAATCAAAGAAGAAGACTTCAAAAACGAAGTAATTTGAATAAAATTTTTTTTGGTTAAATTTCAACCACTGGGCAAACTCTACTTTCCTTAAATACGAGTATTATTATATAAATTTTTGCATTAGATATATAATTGCGTACTATCGTGATACCCTTTATCAAAATTTTTTGGACATGTAAGCGTAAGATATTTTCACAGCTCAATCAGATTCGCATTGTGCGCATGCGCACCTTGAAAAAGTCCAAAATCCGCAAAACGTTGCAAAATTGTCACTCAGTATTTACTCAACCATTGTGTTGCTATTAGCTTCACTGCTTAGGTCAAGAAAGGGTGTGACCGGCAAGCAGGCAGACTGACTCGTGTGTTAAGTATGTGTAGTCATCGTTTAATTCAATGTAAACTTTTTCAATATATCAGATTTCATACAAAACAAAACACACAATAAATAGGTACAGAGTGCTTTTGTGTGGGCGTCCTAAGGTTGCGTACACCTAAATGGAGTACTTGTGTATGCATGACTTGGTCTGTCGCGATGCAGAATTTAATTTATTTTGACTGTTGGCCATTTAATCGCTGATTTATGTGCCACTCGAATGACTGACTGCCATCCGAGTCAAAACCATTCAGGCGTATGTATGTATATGCAGTAATTTTATTGGATGACTGTGTCTGGCGAAGTGAGTAAAAAAAAAAAACAAATATACCTAAAAACACATGCACTTAAGTAAGTATACTTATTCACAGTGAAGCGATGTACGGTAGAGCAGACAATTGACTTACAATCCTTTACTTTCTGACTGTGGGCGAATTTTTTTTTTCCAGATTTCCATAAAACCGTCCCACTGTGCCTCACTTTACAATTTCGGACAACATTTGATTGATTGCTCTGGCATAAGATTTCTGTTCTCTCTGTTGTTACTGCTTGCATGCCGTTGATGTATTGTCAAATTGAGTTGTTGTTCTAAGTTGTCTTCCAGCGAGCATGTTCGCGCAAAAGACAGTGGGCGGTCAAAATCATTGCAATGGGCAGTGGCAATGCGTCACTGCAGCTGCTGCTGTCATACCATGTTTAATTAAAAATTTTGCTGGGCCAGTACGAGTAAGAAATATGTGCAAAAATCCAATAAAAAAGAATTAAAAAAAATGCCATGTTTACATACATAATTGTAAAAATAAACAAGAAAAATCCATAAGAATATTAATTCGCGCTATTTTAAGTCAAATATTTGTTTATTATGAACAATGTATAGGGCAGCAGCGACAACGACGCGACGGGGAGAGAAAAATCAAAGCAGTGCAATTGTAAGGCTGCTTCTATGCACTATATAGATCCAAAGGTATGTATGTACATATGTATGTACAGATAAGTATGTATCTCAACAAAAGTATGGGACTTTCCATCCCGATTTGACCTGCCACTATTGTTGGATTTTTTCTAAGACTTTTATTTCATTCTGTAGTAGAGAGCGAAATAAATGTGCAGCCGTTGCTCTTCATGATGTTTAATTACACGATGAAACAATTTTTGCAACAATGGTATTTTTCCGATTTAGAACTTCGTTCAGATCACTTTTTCTGAAAGAAAATTTTTAAAAATTTCGTTGCGCCCGGAACATGAGTGTGTAGCACATTCAAAAATGTTCAAAAACTAAATTTTAAAATTTTTTAAATTTTTTATTTTGCCAGAAACATGAATGTGTCGCACTCTAGAACAGACAACATGGCGTATACGTAACAATTTTGCTACACATTCATGTTTCTAGCAAAACGAAAATTAAAAAAAAAAATTAAAAATTCAGTTTTTAAACATTTTTGTTGAGCCAGAAACATGAATGTGTAGCACATTCCTTTTTCTGAAAATGGCTTTGCAAATTTGCGGGTGTTCCTTGTACTTTGAAAACCCAGGATTTTCGTGAATCGTAGAGAAACGAGAGGTTAATCACGTGAGCCTATTAACCTGTGTTGTGAAATGTTATACGGTTGACAATTTTAGCCTAAATTTTCAACTTTTTGACCCTTCATATGCTATGGCCAAACCAGTTTTAGTTTCAAATTTAAACTAGACGAGTTTCCAAGAAAATTGGTAAAGGCCAATAAAACAGTTGAAAAAAACTTTTTTCTCGACGTTTGACCCGGAATAACCCTTGTCGCACACATGGGATTGATGGGGCCTTCCAGTTTTCTTTCTGGGGGAGAACCTAAGCTCTACAAAAAAACTTGGCTCTGTGGGAATTTTTGTTATACAAGATAAATAAATTTTCGCAGACGAATAGTTTTTAATATTACATTTGTAGAGACTTTCCAGGTCTACTACTTGGTGTCAAGGAATTTTTCAATAAAAACTTACCATTTTCGAGAAAAGTCCAAAAAACCTGAAATATTGATTTTTCTCCCTCTCTGAGGGCTCTCTACCCAAATTTGGCTCTATGGGAATTATTGCTATTTGAAATGTTTAATTTGACCGGACTACAAAAAGTTTTAAGAATAAAAAACTAAAAATAAATTGGTTTAGCTGGCAAGGTTGGAGTTAATCCATTAATGCCAAAGTCTGATATATCAAACTCTGATATATCAAAGAGCTTTTTTGGTTTTTTAGCATATTTTGCTCTACATTATCCTATTTTCATAATCTTTGGGTGGATGGAGGATCCGGAAAACTTCATAAAAAAACTGATCTAATGCCCATTAACCCCTTGTGGGAACACGAAGAGAGCAGAAGGATCTCTACATATTTAGAGATTTCGCCATTACAAAAAAGCTTTTGAGAAATTTTCGATGGAGAATTTCGATCTGGCCATTAGTCGATTTGAGATAAAATTACCCTTTTGCCTTATACATGTTTGGGTTTATGTATTTATGCAGTGTCAATAGTCCGCTACTGGCTAATAAACCAGCGAATCGCAACATGCTTTGTTGGTTGGTTGGTCAAACATATTCGGGTTTAAATTGATTTTGGTAGAACAACAAAAATTGTGGTACCAGCAACAATATCTATTCATATGTGCATGCATACAAATTTGTATTGATTCTGTTGCATACGCCTGCATCATGCTAAACCCGCCTCTAGTCCAAAGCACGCCAAAGGCATCCTTGCGCCAACACATATGTTTTAGACTCCAAAATATGATTCATCTTTTTTTTTGTTTAATTAAAAAAAATATTACAAACAAATTTGTATTAGCCGCGGCTGCCAGTTAGCGTAACGCTACTGCCTAACGCGCTCAAATTGTTGTCAATAAATTTTGGCGCTATTTTTTGCGGGGCCATATTTATATATACAGCACTATTAATATTTTTTTTTTTTTTTGTGCAACGATTAGTTATTGCATTTTGATTTTTAAGAATTTTTTTTTTCGTTTCTAAAAATTTCATTGGTGTTGTTTGCAAACAATTTTACATGAATAAAATCTCACCTCAACGCGTTGCAACGGCAGGCATAGCAACAGCTGCTGAACACGAGCTAATCGGCTAACCGATATTTATCGCCATTCATAATGATAAATATATGTGTTAGTCGGCGTATATATATGGTGTTATAAGTACTAGGGTGAAACAAACGTTTTTTTTTTGTGAGGTTCGTAGCTAACGTCAATTTGTTTAAAGGATTTAATGGAGCTAGTCTTCATCTTCCATCACGTTTCATCATCTTCCTTCTCCATCATCAGTTTAGGTTAAAGATACGGTTCCCTGCTAATAACAGTTGTGCTACAGGTAAATCGTGAGTTAATCTTCCATTACGCTTACAGTAACATAACAACATAAATCAGCTGATCCAACAACCTAAATGAAATCAATGTACTCGATATGGCGTTATGGTGGGGCACCATTAATCAATTACATTGTTTTCCATAATGCTGGTCGGATCAGCTGTTTTATCTGGTTATGGTTTCGTTATGGTTATGGAAGATTAACTCCCACTTGAAGGTCTCGTTATGACTAAGATACTAAATACGTTTAATGTTTCAGTTATAGTTACGTTTACGTTTAAAGTTTCAGATACGGTTATATACACGATTACTGTGTCAATTACGCTTACGGCTACAGTCTCAGTTACGGTTGTTATTAAAGTTAATGCTTAGGTTATGGTTACTGTGAAAGTTACAGTTTTAGTAGTGGTTACACTTTTAGTTACAATTGCGGTATAAGTTAAGGTTACGTTTACGGTATAAGTTACGGTTACGGCAATGTATACGGTTACTATTTCAGTTTTCAGTTATTTTGACTGCTTTACATTTACCCTATTCGTAACAAGATTAAGTATGCGGACCCAATACTAGAAAACGGAAAGCCA